>CAHIKZ030004429.1:0-30339 GCA_903632075.3 Acanthosepion pharaonis | reverse complement strand
CTTACGACCGATTTTGGGCTAGCCATCTCGGTCTAAGCAGACCGACAACAGAATACCAAACTAACCCGTATTTTGCGAAGGCTCTGCCCAACAGAGGTCCAAAAGACACAACTGAGATTAACCAGTCCGTAAATTTAACACCATCAAGTTCTGAAGAAGAAGATTCAGGCACTTCCTCTAGCAATGAGGAAGATCTGAACAAACCACCAATAGTTGGCCATCGATTGTCAGCTTTCAGGCCCGTGAACCCTGTTAGCAACCGGCCCAAATCTTCAGCCGATGCCGAAAAACCGGCTGTGTGTTCTGCCAGCGATATAATTCCGGCACACGAAAATGAGAAAGTGATTGGGATTGCTATGTTTCGAGAATCACATATGCACTTGTCCGATGCGAACTCAGAGGAAGAAGATCCTTGTATAGAGATTGATGTGTTGGACGAAAGTGAGGACAAATGTAGCGTTTTGGAGATGGAGAAAAAATCGATAGAAGCAGCAGCATTGGCGGGCGTGACAGAGGAGACAGTAGATTCGACGTCGAGAGCAGTGGCAATGATAAGTGAAAATAAGAACCGACAAGATGGCTTCAATGATAAAAAGTTAACCGATTCAGTATTGCAGTTGGACGAAAACAGCACGCAGCAGCAGCAAAGTTCCTTGCAACAAAACACATATCACTATCACAGTAATAGCCACCATCATCAGCATCATCACGAACAACAACACCAAAGATTACAACAGCAACAGCAACATCTACATTTAAAGGAAGAAGAATGCGACGAAGAATTAAAAGTCGATGCCAAGACAGAAAGAGAGAGCAAAGAATGCAAGGAACTTTATCGATCAAGTTTTAATCGAACATCTTTAGATGACTTAGAGGTAAGTGTTCGAATAAAAATAACTCCTAAAAAGCAGTTGAAGCTAAATGAAAGGGTTACGAAGAAGAAAAAGTCTATTATGACTTAAAACCCCAAATAAATATTTTTAAAGAAAGATTGATTTGAAGAGGCAACCTGAAGAGGAAGAAAATCATAGAAAATATAGAATAAAAATAGAGAACTAAATGACAAAACTTAACTCTTTTAATCATAACCTAATTTTTTTTTTATTGGATTAATATGTGGAGATGCTGGAATCCTTTCTATTAATCTGGTGTTTACTGTTTTGGTAAAGTAGGCAACAGTCAGTTTTACAAGATGTGATGTAACATGAAGAAACTCTTTAACATAAAGTTTCTTGGTTGTGACCTGTACCACACAAAAGACGCTTTGTTCAAGAAGTTAAAATAAATCCCTACATTGGCATTATAATCAAATTTGAAGGGCTCGATAATTTTACTACCCGCAATACCAACCCAAATCAATACTCGAAATAGAAATGCAAATGTAAATGGCACTTGGCAGTCGCTCTTACTTTTCTTTCTTTCTTATTTTTTTTTTTTTTCATTCCTTATTGAATTTTCTCAATTTTCAAATAAGATATTGTACATCGGTATCATAATTGTGGATAAACTACCTCAAGTTGATGTTTTGTTCCGGGTCTTTATCAAGAACTGGATTTACAAAGAGGGGATTTTTGATGTCCTAACTTATTGGTAATAATTAAGTTAGACTTTCTAATTTTTCATGGTAAAGCTATTTGTTGGAATCTACAAGTAAAATGTACCGACGAATTATATTTAATAATAGGCTTTCTCGTATTGTTTTACTTCTCAGTTACAAAAGTGAGCAATCTCACAGATATAAAATATATTTATGAAAAAACATGATTAACAATGCCAAAATAATTTATTCTTTGGATATATTACTTTAGAAAGAATGAAGCAATATAGAACAAACAATAATCAACAATAATTTTCCCAACTATTTTGTCGACGAGCAAATAAGATTAGCCTTAAGAAAATTTAGAAAAGCATAAATATCATCTTGATATAAGGCAAAATAAAAACACCATTAATTTATTCTACTGGAACCAGATGCATCCTGACTATAAACAACATGGAAATATTCTTAAAAATATAATCCCAACAAAGAGCTTGAATTCATTATTTACTATAATAAGTTCTAAACATCTAAACTAACTATTACCAATAACTCGGGACCTCTAAAATGAACACCTACATAAAAAATCAGTATTGTTTATGAATCCCCATGTCTTCTGGGAGATGCTATCTCCAATATCAGCAATCAAAAAACATTAAATTCTTACATTGGCTACACATACACCACACTCTCTCGTAGGTTAACTTGCCACTTCGTGTAATTCGTGCACATGTCGGTAATCGTATCATAAACTACCAAAATACAACCATGAACATAAGGCTATTAATACCTAATATCAAACACATGGAATGCATGAAAATTTAAGAAGATATTATCATACAAAAGAAACAAACCCGCATTAAATATCTTTCAACACAGAAGACAGTATCTTGAAGTGTGTATAAAATATTTAATATACGTACAAATTAATAAGAATAAACATACATGATACATTTGATAAATGCTTTTCCGGTGTGGTGTACATCGCTTTAATCGGTACATATAATGTCACTTTGGACTAATTCAAATTCCAGCATTCCCCAAAAATACCAGCATATTGCCAACATCATATTATCAGATACACTAATAACAGCCCGTTCTTGGACGGTCGAATATGCAAAAACACAGAACAAAACATGAACTTCGGATAGTTTATCCGCAATTTTGATACCGATACATCTTAATTGATAAGTGGAAAAATGCAATAAAAATGTAAACATAATTAATTTGTTGGTTGAATTTAAGAAAATGAGTTTTATATATGTATGTATATATATATATATATGATGGACTCTCCCGTCGGTTTCGACGTATGAGGTTCCAACATCTCTGCTTATTTAACCTTGTGCGTGAGTCGCAAGTGACACTTCAGTCCCGCCAGTGATTTGCAAAGAAGTCCACAGATTGTACAAGAGTGTGGATTATTGGAGTATATGGCTGGAACAGCAGCAGATATTTTATTCCTTTCCCTAGTTTGACGAAGCTTGGCAATGTTTGATGCTGCCTAGTTCTTGATGCCATTGTAGCATGTAATCTTCCATTCATTACGATCAATTACGATGTTCTCAAAGGTAGTGTGATCTATATTTGCAGAGGTTACTGTTCAGCTTGTCCCTGTACCTAAGCAAAGGCCGACCCACGTTTCGATGACCCTTTTTTCTTTGTTTTTTTCTTCCATAATTTATTATATGGTCGTATTTAAATATTCTGTACAATTCAGTGTGTTATCATTTTGCCTATGCCTTCACATATATTCTTGGCATATGGGGGTAAGATATTATTATCTACCTATGGCAATTTCATTAAGTGATATTGTTACTCATTTTTCAAAGGTTGCACAGGGAATCTGTTTTATTTATAAAACCCAAAGTACAAGCAAACTACAATTCATAGCGTGTATTTCTCTTGGAACTAATTTTTTTGTTTTCAACACAATATTACGAATGTCTCCATATGACTGATGCCATACAACTTTCTTTTACCAAATATAACAGAGCAACATAAATATTACAAAATATTTAAATAATCCTCAGTTTTATACTAACTTATCATAACGTCGTTTAACTGAAGTGATCGGTCATTATCTTTAGATTTGCAAGTTTGGTTTGAATAATTCTGGGTATTGTTAATATTTAGTTAATCAATTGATATTTGCCATTTCTCTGTCATATCTAGGTCGCTTTGTCGCCGCGTGTTTGGTTACTATGGTTACCCAACTCCCTGAAGATAACTCATCTTAATGAGATCGAGCTCAGATAATTATTATGCACCGTTAGGAACAGAAGACAATACTCACTGGAAGAGATCCAACAGACTGAGTTGCTAATTCGTTTATAACTGTCTTACATCAGAGATGGTATTGACAATCAACTAATTTGAATCCAAAATTGTTGGCGTTTCCATATAACGAGTATGTCTGTCTATAGAAAGTATAGAGTTTTGTTAACGTGTATATAAGCATAAATGCTTTTAATTGAAACCAAAATTACCTGTTCTTCTTGCTGAAAACTAGTACTTATACACACATGCCTGCATGTGCGCACACCCACACAGCCGGATGAATATGTAGGTAACTAGCTGAATTTTGATCTAAAATGTTCACTGCATACTGCTCGGATTATATTCATCGCCGAAAAAAGAGAACTAACAAAGGAGATTATATTGAAAAAATAAAAAATACATTTGTTGGGCAAAATAATTTCTTCATCATTAGGCTATGCACTTATTGATATGTATGCCACTCTCGTCGTAGAAGTGCAGATCTATAAATAAATAATTATGTCGTTCTTTAGAGCTATTAATACTAGTATATCATATACAGTTCAAATTTCAGCCGAGACTGTTGTATCTCATTTCACACAAATATTCTTGAATTATGTATTAATAGCAGGGAAGTCTATATATTTTATAGCTTTGGTTAGCAACCAGTCTATGACAACTCTGAATTCAAAACCACTTGTGCGTGTGGTAAGCAGTTACATCTCGTTAAATGCCAGCTATCTTGGAAATCACAACGCCAACACTTAGCATGATGAGCTTGTTACCTTATACTCTTATTGAATCTATAGGCTAGCATATAATTTATAGGTGAAAAACTTTTTGGCCACATCCACTTACCAAAATCTCACCAATATGATCAATGAAAATCAGAATTATTTTTGGAAATGATTCTTGATCGGGCCGAGAACGTTCAGTTGGTTTTCGAATATATATATATATATATATATATATATATATATATATATATATATATATATATATATATATATAAATCTTTTATGTATCCGTAGGACTGTTTTAAAATTGATTCATTTATTGATGTTGCACGAATTGCCATCAAACCTGAACATACACTCAAATACAAACATGTACGTCCGAGAAAACGCTATATAAACAAAAAAGGTATATGTCGTTTACGTTGATGATGAGAGGTAATGTTCGAAGTGGTTCACTAAGTTTAAAAGTTTAAATTTTCAACCTGGAAAGCCGAGAACATTTCACCGGGCTGGCAATCGTTGATGATGACCAAATCAAAACGATAATTAAAAATAACCCACGTAACATTACAGAGATACTTCACAGATTTTATAAGGCACTGTAGGCATTAAATCATTGTAAGGCACTTGAAACACTTGGGTACTAGAATAGCTACAATTTTGGTTGCCTTATAAAAATTCTCTGTTCAAATTCAAAAAACGACCCATTTTTTAAATGAACGACCGTAGGCGATGAAAAATAGATTCTTCACAACAATGTGTAGTGAAAACTGTCCTGGAAAAAACAAATTAAGATACTGTTACCCACTCCAAAAGCCGGTCTGCATCCGATCTGTGTATTGCAAGTTCCTTCCGCAATATCAGACGTTGAATTCAAACAAAAATTGTCCTAAATTGGACCGATTAAAGGCCGAAACAGATGAAAAGCATCTGGAATTGGTTAATCGGAAGAGAGCCATCTTCCATCGGACAAAGCTAGACATCACACGCGACCTGGCTGAAATTGGTACAGTTTGTTTGTGATATCTGAAGGTGTAAGGTCTAGTGAGTATGGCGGGTGAACTACTAAACCTTCAGATTACCTCTTATTTCTCTTAATGGGAACGAGCCTTGTCAATACCTAAATGGGTGACCGCTTTGGAATACCAGGTACTATAAGCTTGGATGTGCAATGGTGCTGTAAGCTTGGGTGGTGTAATAGATAATAGCTGGGAATTGTTAATAGGAGAGCCGAGTTCCAATTTCAGGTGGGTTCGTTATATTCACTTATACGAAAAATAAGGTTTGAATCCACCTCTTTTCTCTATAAGCTTAATTAGTAAAAATCATTATTATCTCAAAAACCTCATACAATCTAAAAATATTTTCTGGCTTTAAATAACTTACAATGTGTTGACAAGCCATAAAAAACGAATCAATCAATCGATTTTAATGGGAAGAACCTCAGTTCTCTGGAAGCCTGTAAAATTCATTTAGACCAGTTCATCTCTGAGAATGTAGAGTTCCGAAAGGAGGAAACTGCTATAAAGATGCTGAAATGATGAATGATGATCAAAATGGCACATATATGATTAAATAAATCTATGTATAAATAGCTGAATATTGTTTTGAAATTCACTTAAAAATGCTACGACCATTTTTTTTTATTCTACTTGAATTAATATTGTCGCCTTTCCTCAGTTTTATACTGAACCCAGTTGTAATATATTCCTCAACTGGAACAATGCACAGATTTCAGGCGTTAGAGTCTTTGGCTAACACTAAAGTCAGTTTGAGAAAATTAAATCAAATAATGGATGTCATTTGGATTTTTCAGATTGGGTTTGCAATTTACCAATCATCATTTTCAGATCCAAGCGACCTTGATGCTTGAAGCTGTCATATATTCTATGAAAACATTTAGTTAAAATATGAAAATCGTTCACATAATATTTATAGAATAATGACATTGTGTCGAATCGTAGTTTCATGTAACAAATATGTGATCATCTATTCATAAATTCGTTAACTGAGTATACGAATACGTATAATGTTGTTTAATGGTTTACGACTCAAGTAATTGAAGAGAATGTACATTTATTTTTTTCTAAAAAGGTGCCAGAGCTGAGAAAACAAATACCACTTCAAACTCCCTATATAATATTGTGAGTTCGAATCTCTCAGCACGAAATATTTATTTTCTCCTCACACCTGACAATCGTTCTGTTACTATTTTTAATAACCGCTAATAAACGTTTATACTTGCAACAATGTTAGAACATCGGAAATAAACCGATCTAGTTCATATTTCCATTATGAATGCGTAAGTCTTCGAGAAGGCATGAAGATTTCGTGTGTTTACGTATTTAATAATTCGATATTTTATATTTGGCGTAACTCATAATGGTGTCCCGCAATGTTTAGCGAGTCAGTAGCTCGCACGTATCGCATATTGTAAACTTGATTGACATATTCCTGCTAACGTTTTCCCCCTCAGCCATAAGTGGATGTTAATAAATATTTTGTTGTAAATGTATCAATAATTTCTATTATACTGTTTTGTTCTTTTTTTAATACCAGCAACAACCAACATTTGACGAAACGGATTGTGATCTGATACCTTGTAATACAGTCGGTAAGTAACTCTTATCTGCGCATGCGCAATCAGCATACACAAAATATTTCATCGATTGTATACCTAAGTAATTTTGCATGACTTCCCCCACCCCACCCCAATAAAAAAACTATGACTTTATTGTTTAATTTTCATACAGGCTCAGTTACCCTATCTCTGGCCTAAGCACAAAAGCATTCAATATTGAGCTGTGATCCAACATCTGAGTTTGTCATGTTAGGTAACTCATCAGGAACAACCTATAAAATAATATAAATCTGCTTTATATGTTACATCAGTTGGATGATTACTTTCTGCTTTTGTGTTGATGTTGCACATGGTTTGCTCCTGTCTGTAAGTCAAAAGTAAAGCTTAAAGCTTAACAAGAAGCTGTGAGATGATCTCAAACGAAATATTGAAGGGTGATAGACGATTCCTTTTTATCAAGCATCAGAGTAATGATCAATGATTTTTCACTCGGAGCCAAAGGCCAAACTTTCTGTAGCTTCTGTTACAGAACATGTTTTTCTGATTGTTACTTTTACTTTAAAAATGTGACCCAGAACCCTGAACTTCACAGTTTGTATAAGTAGATACTGAAGTCTCTATCAGTATTTGCAATTGGCAATAATCGCCATAAGAATGGCTGTAACAGAAATTTGTCAAGGTATCGTTAAGTTAAAGAATCTCACTTGGGAATAAGTAGGTGGCAGAATTGTGATTTCTCGGATAAATTGTATACACCTCTCTCTCTCTCTCTCTCTCTCTCTCTTCTCTCTCTCTCTTTCTCTTTTGAACAAGCACGGTATTTCTTTCTCTGTACTTGTATACATGTATGCTAGAATGTGCGTAGATAGAAAGCTATCCAGATAGATATCACTTCTTTTCAATGCGTAGTAGATAACATTTAAGCCATACGTGGTCATATGTCGCATTGATCCAATCGTAAGGTCCTTAGGATTGGAGTAGCTTGACACTTTGATTCTAAGTAGAGTACACAGATACTCTGATCCATTATTGATAAAATGTAAATAATCTCATTTTTTTACGGGTATTCTCATAGATATATAAATAATAATAAATCTGTAATTATATATTTTTAAGTATGCCATTGCAAAAACCTCCCATATATATTCCTTTCAGTAACTCAAAGATGGTGTAAAGAGTCTCGTTTATGTTCATTAAATATATTTGTAATCTATTTCTTACACCTATGTGGTCATAATTCATCGCCTTGAATTCAAGAATAAGTTTTTATTTTTCTGTAGATGTTATCCAGTCTCACTCACCTGCTCCAGATATTCTCTCTATGACTAAAGGTATGTCTTACATGTTTTATTAAGCCTAATGCAACTTAATTATGCTGATTTGTTATTTGTTGGATTTTTCCCAAGTTTTTTAGGGCATCTCAATATAGCTAAATTATCTATTTTTTTTTTTTTTTTGCAAAGAACAATTTGAAATTCAAAAGATGAGGAAAATGAATTAGATTATAATTATTTTTGTCGTATTTGCAAAACTAATAACAAGGTACAACGTGGGTGAAAAATTGGGTACATCATTGATTATTTATTATTCGTCTATTTGAGATGCTGAACACTTAGATTATATAAATGATACTGGAACGTACATTAGTTTTCCATTTAGTCCCTAATTACATTTCTATATTTTCTTTATTTCAGAACAGCTACATGAACAATTAATTCAAGAAATCAAATCCAGGAGGAAAATTGAGAAAGAATGCCAGACCATTAAAGGTAAATATATTTTTGTTCTCATGTACTTATTTGAAGAAAGTGGAGACAAATTTTGGCCTGATTTTAATATTCGGACCAGCATGCTTATTTTGGTTATAACAACTAATATTTTACAACGTTTCAGTCAGTCGTTGTATAACCCGGATTTCTTTCAGTGATAGTCTTTGTAATCGGTAAGCTTCTTGGAATTTCGAACTAGACCCATATTACAGTTCTTAGGGTTATATTTTTCTTATTTCCATTCTTAGGAGATATTTCATATCATTTAATACTCACTAGTCTTACTCATAGTTGTGTCACTTATCCATTTCTTCCACTGAACCAGTGTATGTGATTTTCAATACTACCAGAGAACTCACAACTGCAAGGTATCCAGATATGGTTTAACCACCGCTTTAATCCATTAGGCAACGTGTATCTCAAAATATGCCGAAATTCTGGAATCTTAAACCTAATATCTGTACTCAAGTGGTGAGACTGTATGAGTATCTTGACTCAGTTAGTGGAATTTCTTTTGAATCACCTTTCTTTCTTAATCAGAATCTCTCTAAGCTAGGTCTAGTGGGGTGCCTAACAGATGTCATGATTCTTTCAATCACCTTATCACCTTGTTGTTTTCCATTATCTTGCCTTTATTCTACAGGAATTAATGCCCCCCCCCCATATGATTAGCTATGCTTGATTTTAAAGTCTCTCCTTTTCGGTGATTCTCTATCCTTATTTTGAAGTGGCAGCTGGTCTACACTTTCTATTTTTTTGCTATAGCTGAAAAATATTTCTTATTCATGGTTTTTTTTTCGAGTTAGAGGTGAGATTCGGAAAATAAATACCAGAAGGATTGAATTGCTTGACATCTGATGTTGGATGGAGAGCAGATCCTTTGAATCTTTTCTTATGTATAGTAGACAAACCGTAAGCAAATTTTTTATTGTTGTCTCCAACTCTTTATTTTGAAAAGTGAAAAGGTGTTATTTTTGCAAGTTACCCCAAAGGGTGCTTTTAATGCTAATCATTTCTTGTTACTGCGTGTCTGTATCCCTTTCTGGGCATTGTATAAATGGTGAGAATTGAATTTCAGAGATTTTCCAGTGAATGTTGGTTTACAATATATCGATGTCAGAAACTCATATATTGGGCAAGTTATTAGCACATCTTGTAAGCCCATTTGAACATCGGCTTCTTTTTCAATTGTAAACTATAAGAAAGATTCCATTATTGAGTCTACATAGTCTAGCAGTATTGACACATCTCCCTGGAGGGACCAGCATATAATAATGATAATTCTTCATCACAAAAATTCCGGCCAAATGTTTGGTTGATCAGTATTCATTAAAAACTCATTAGTCTAGTGTAACGTCAAAATAGTGGAGAACCAAATGAAGACTGAAATATTTCGATTTTTACTGGTTTTTCTGCAAGCATTGGTCTACGAGAATGCTTGCTTGTCATTGTTTATTCCTGCAAGGACTCTTTATAGAGACAAGAGCTGCAAGGACAAGGATGTCTCTGTGGTTTAGTAACAAGGAGTGGGTTTACGAATCCTATGCCCAACACTCTGGTTTTGAATTGAGAGTTGTTCTCCGAGACTGCGTGTTATCCAAGGTCTACCCTGTTATTTTCTCTGTATAGGAAGGAATTAATGCCTTTCCAGAGAGCATTAGTAGCCGTAGCTGTTTACCGTAAACTCTACTGCAACTCCCATGAGACATTTTAGATAAACGCAAGAGCGAAAAATTTGCATCAGTGTATTCGACTTGTACAAGCATGTTTTGCGCCCGTTTTCGTGCTTTTTGGTGGAGGGTGCTCTAAAGGATGCTTGTTTTGGTCTGAAATATATATATATAGTATAAATTACCTCTGAGATAATATAAAAGCAAGTGAATATCAGTTTATAGTCTCATATTAACATTATCAATTTCTTTAGTTTAGTAGACAGTAGATACTCTCCAGTATTTGTAAGAGGTGTAAAAATACGATATGTTTTAATATATGCTAGCAAGCATATGTGAACACGCCTAGAAAAATCATTCATTCGTTCAACTATATCAAAATAAACAGGAAAAATTAATTCAAAACTATTAATATGCAATGATTATTTATCTATTGATGCAAAACTTCTCAGCACATTTGATAAAGTTGACCTCATTTACTTGCAGTTGCAAAGTAACTTCACTGAACCTTGTAAATACATTTGACAAGTCAGTAATATCATTGCTTGAGCTTTCATAAAGAAAAATAGAATTCACTAATTTAGCAACAGCTTTTAAATGGAATAGAATTGACACGGGCAGTTTCTCTTTGACTGTGTGAAACAGCCGATTAATGAATTAGTAATATATATGAAATTACAGGGATATATTGCATCGGGAATGTACTAAACACAGTCTTGTGAGACAAGACTGTGTTGTGCTAAACTTCCGAATGAAGTCTTGCCAAGTTTACATTTTCTTTGACCAGCGATTAGAGGTTCTGGGGATAAATACACTACTATTTAAACAACCTTGTAATTCACCTAGCAAGATAGATTTAATTGTTGATCATGCTTACTGTCCAAATACTCATGACTATCATATTAATTAATTACAGCTTTAAGTCAATATGCACACTTACTTTAAATTATGTAATTATGAGCAGGTTGCGAAGTGACACTTGCTTTATATGATTAACTTATCAGTTTTCAGTGTTCGGAAGAGTTGCAATCGCCTCACTACTCGTAAGTAATTCAATCATCAATGTTGGTAATGAATGTAGACGGCAGTTGGTTTCAATCGTTATCCGGTTATAATGACATTATCATCACTTGAATTCTATTACACAGACCTTGGCAATTCTTCAGTTATATAGAAATATAATTTGACAAGTGACTAAATGCGATCACACTGTTTGTAATGCATAGAATTAATTTGAATACAGATAACTAACACCTCGGGTATGTATGAACACGGTATAGAATTCATTAGATCCAAACTTCAATTTCTGGTGGTGTTTAGTTAGCGTACAATTAACACTGTTTAAGAGTCAAGTTAAATGAAATAATTTTGACGTCAGTACTTTATTCCTTGTAATTCTTTATATATAGCATATTATTTACATAAGCATTTGACAGTAAGAAATGTTATAATGAAACCGGTGTATATCCACACTTCTAATTTGAAAATACCCTTTTTATACTTTTTTCAAACACCATTTTTTCTTTGAAAGTTATTATCAATTATATGTCTACATATGAAGTGAAATATACCATAGTGATAAAATGGTCTCAATTTGTCATGCTTTTCAAAATCGAGCTGCTCATAATTTAAGGACAACATTCAACAAAGTAAAGATCCTTCGTGGTCTTTCTTGTATGCCAAGATTGTTGCAGAAATAATGGGTATTTTAAATCTCTGACCCCATTTAATTATTTTCACAAACGTATTTGTGTGAAACACGAGAACATTATTATCTCTCCCGTAATGAGGGACAATTCAGCTATTTTTATATCATACCTTTTTCTTTGCGGTAGCTAATGCAAACAGGGAGTGTCTACTAAAACGTATGGAAAAAGCACATGAGTATGTGTGTTTATCGAATAAAATCAAAATATTTAATAATCATGAAGTGAAGACACGACATGGAATATGTGATTGTAATAAAAGAATATCGTATAAAGATTGCTATGCATGTTAGAAGAAGATAGTATTTTCTTGAGAAAACTCATGATGATGAAATTTTGTTTAGATATGATTTTGGTGGGTATTTTCTTGCCGACATCGTGATGGCTACAGTTGATTGACAGTTCATGCCAAGATAAACTAGTTTGCATTCCACAAATTATGGCAACTTTAGATCATATCATTAGCATTAATAATGGTTATGTACATAAAATGTTAAGAAAGGATTAAAAAAGAACAAACTCAACAAGCAGCAAAAGCAATATTCCTACTCCTTTGTTAAGCAAGCAAAAGAGAGACAAACAGCGTTTGAAGATGTTATTACCTACCACCGACTGTATAAGGAAATTGCAATGGTTTTTATAAATGGTGATGCCCAACCACCATTCGAAATAGATTTTCGTATTTATCTTCGAAATCGCGAAATGACCAACATTAACTTATTATTAAAACGATCAGATCCCTAAAAGTAAGAAAATCACAGAGCAGGTCAATGGAAGAGGATCACTTCGATCCCTAACTCCTTACCCTTTATATTATATTAATATTGACCCAATAATATACGAATTATTCCATTCCCATGGAGAACCAGGATGACAACCAGGGATGAACATTAATCTTGGGATGGTTAACATAAATAGATACATTAATCTTAACGTTGGAATACAAAGTGAAGTGAAAGATAAATATAACTTACGCTCTCATGGAGGGAGATAATTTCAGCAACGACTAGTTGGTTCCTACCTTTAAGTTGATACTAACAATTTTAATTATGTCGGATATCAATAAGTCTAAACTTTGAACAACTAATGTGTTAGGTGATGCAAGAACTAAGGTAATGGGAGAGTTATTTTACCGCCATCATTTCAAGGATCTCCTAAAAATATGAAAAAAGGTGTCATATTTATCACTCTAATAGGCAATCATGGAGGAGTATCAGGCTTTCAGACAGATCTTGTAGTAAGAGTATTTAATATTAAATTGTGCGAATTTGCGAAGGGTATCTTTAAAATATATACATTAGAAAAGCCAATAAATATTCTTATTATGTTAAATTAAAAAAAAAACGATTCTGATTATTTGAAGGAGGATTTCACTATAAAGATGAAGCTGGATAAAGACTATTGAAGATTATAACAGAAATCTTTATCATGAGCGTTTTGTTTTTGCCAACAGTCATTTTGAAGAATTCTTTTGAATATATATATATATATATATATATATATATATATATATATATATATATTCTAAGTCATCATCGTAAAATCCTTTTTTCTAAATGGAAGATGAAGTAAAGTTTGCATCTGTGTCTCATAGAAATAATTTGCATATGGGAATTATTTTCTTGTTAATTTCAGAAACATTCCAAGAACAAGTAAAACAGGACCAAAAGCATCGGGATGAAATGCAACAACAAATCAACTTGGTACAAGGTAAACACATTCTCATTCTCTGTTATTTTTTTATTCATCTTTAATGTCTTACCTTCTCTATTCTTCTTTCTCTTCGTTTTCTATTTGTCTCTTTACTTCTTGCATCCTTTTACTTTCATTGTTTTATCTCTCCCTCTTGTCTTTCTCTCGATATGATATATATAACATAAACATAGATATAACATAAACACTTTTTTCATCATTATACTTCTATGTACGGTGTCTCGTCAGGGCGTGGGTGATAATGGCTCTCTACAATTCCCTGACCTTTGTAGCGTTTAGTAAAAATTGACTTTTGCTTTCTCTTCTAATCACTGTTCTGTCAAACATTTACACAAGCGTTTTAAGTAGGTTTCCTCACTTCCTTTTGCCTGCAATATTTCCTGTGGGTGTGAAATTTTCTAAGCCCTCTTTCCACATTATGTGCCCCTAGAAATTTCAATTGTCACTTGCTGATGCTACGAATACGTGTCCTTTTTGTCTCCATTTTCTCTCAAACTTTGTCGTTGCTCACATGTTCAGTCTATGATTTCCCCATCTGTGGCGAGACTGTCCAGCATTCTTGCCCATATTTTTTTTTTTAATCATTTCACCCTGAAACAAGGCAATAATGCCACTAGGACGCAAGGGGATACTGATGTGTTAGAGAATGTGAGAAAACTACTATAAAGGAGAGAGGACATTAAAAAAAACAAGAATTAAGATGATAGAAGATAACGGTTGACATTGCATTTAAATTTTTGAAGATCAAATTTGACTGAGAAGCAAGAAGTCGAAATAGAGTTCCACAAGCTAGAAGTGCGATAAAACAAACTATTAGCATATAATTTAATGTTATATCTAGCCATTTCAACTGTAAGAGGATGAAACCTTTTCGCCAAACTAGTACTACGCTTAAAATCATAAAGTCTACGTTCCACAGCGGATAGTTCATCAAAACAACTACTATGAACGAATGTATAGAAAAGTCACAGGGAAGCTACGTTACGGTGGTGGTAAAGGGACATAGGACGAGATGCGAGGTCGGGAACAATAACATTGTATATTCTTCTTTGTATCAAGAACCTGTATGTGATAATAATATTCAAAACAATGACGAATGGTAGACTTACAAATATGTATGATAGATTCTGGCGAGAAAAATTGTCTAGCACGACACAGTGAACCACCTTTCTTAGCTGCACACTTAGCAATTGATTCAATATACACTTTTCACTTCATATCAGTAGAAGACAGGAGTAAATAGTTGTGCCATAGCTAGGTGAGAACTGATGGCAACATTTTATCAAAATTAGAAACAACGTGGGTCCGTGTGGATAGAAACCTGGGAAACACCTGCATTTATGCAAAAAGATCTAGAAAAGCCATTCAATTTTCATTTCGCAATTTGATAAGGAAGAATGAATCACTTCAAAAAATTCGTCTAGAAATACTATGACCTTTTCAATAGTTAGAAGGATCAGATGGTTCGCCTAAGTTCTTAAAGACAGCGACTACAGAAGAGAATTTCCAACAAGCAGGAAAACCAAAAGGCATTTATTATCGAGTTTAAAGAGAAAAGGAGCTATTTTAGGTCATTTCTTTAATCCAATCACAGGGATGCCATCAAGTCAACATACTTTGTGAGGCTCCATTTTAGAAATGATAGCAGAAACCATGGATGGAGTTGTATGCTTATCACTCAATGGAGACTCAGTTCTAAGTGGAAAGTTAGGCAAATGTACTCCAGATAAATCACGAGTAGAATTTAAAGAGAATTTACGAGTAAAACATTTTGCTTTATCAGCAGAAGATGTTAATACCTCAAAGTGAGTGAAGAGTGAAGTGATAGAAGACTTACTCTTATTTAATACACGGAGCCGCCAGTAGTCACATGAACTAAAGTTGTTAGAGACTATACGGTGTATCAGCAAACGAAGACTTAGCCTCTTTGAGGATACGGTTACAATTATTTCGAACAGTCACAGATAGGCGTCTGTTGTGATCAGAGTTATCACCTTAGTAAACCCGGAAAAAGTTATTCATACAGGCTATAGCGACTGAACAGAATGATGTGAACCAAGGAGATTGTAGTTTCACCTGATATTTGCGAGAAGATACAAAAGCGGCAATGCTGACTTTAACCCAAGAAGAGACCTCTGTGGCACATTTCTCAATAAGAAGGTTAAAAATATCAATCTAAGTGTCGTCTTCGAATAAAGCCACGAAATTAATCACAGCCAGTACGCTAGCAACAGAAAGAAGTATTGTGAATAGGAGGTTCCTTTTTAATAGACGACTCAAAAAATATCAGCGTGATCCGAATTGACAAGAGGACATGAGATAGGAGTCGAGGTAAGAAACAAATCAAGTAAAGAAGAATTTTGAATAGATTTATTAGGGAAACAAGTAGGAAATTCACTATTTGACTGAGCAATGGAAAGTCTAAATACCGGAAATATCAATGACGTGTAAAAATGAGTATTAAAATCACCAAACACAAAAAATATTCGCAGATAGATGTAAAGAAAGGACCATTTCTATATTATCAGAAATTTTGTTTAATATATTACAGTCCTGAGAAGAAGGGAAGCGATAAAGGAAAAAGAGATAGCTAAAAGAGCGCAATAATTAAAGTCAGAAGCACATGAAAGAAACAGCTTAAGAGACAATTCCCTTGCAATTAACATATTTTCCCCAAGATAAACACCGAGGCCAAACATATATGTTATCATTTTTTCGGCAAAGAAAAAGATAGCCTGGAGCAGAAAATTTACTATAGAAGAATTTAATTAGTGCGAAAACATCTGGAGACCGTTTCAAAAGAAAAGATTTAACACCACAGAAATTAGAAGGAATGCCACGAATATTAGAGAAAAAAAGTGTAATAGATTTTTTTTTTGACTGGTTTAAACGTATTATTTTTTATTGTCTCTGTCATAAGAAGATTAGTTTTCTTTGTTTCTAATTAAATTTTCCTGTTTCATAATACTTTGCCTAACTTTTGAAATGTATTATTCACTATCCCAATGTGCCCTCGGATTTCGGTGTCGCATTTTTTGTTCTCTGTTAAAACACTTCCTAGATATTTAAATTTTTGTACTAACTTGATTTTAGTGCCTTCAATTTGTCATTCGCATTTTGGGCTGTTCCTTTTACTGACAACCTTACTGATTCTTAGTCCTTTCTTCTCGCTTTCCTTTAATACCTTCTGTAGGAGTTCCTGTAGATGCCTTTCCGTGTCTGCTATCAACACTGTATCATCTACATATCTAATGAATCCTGGTATGATTTCTAATTGTCTCTGGATTGCTTTACTCTAAAGGTTGAATAAATCTGGTGAGAAGACACATCCTTGTTTTACACCCCTTTCTATTTTTGTGTATTTACTGAACTAATTTTCTGTCCGTATGCGGGCGGTTCTGGATTATTTAATATCCTTCCCAAATAAACCAACCTTAACTCGCAGTTCAAATAGTTCTTGGTGATGTACTTTATGAAATGCTTTTGCATAATCTATAAAATATAGGTATACATCACATTGTATTTGTATTCAGAGAATGAGTATCGCATTTCTTGTTCTAGTGTCTTTAGCGAAACTGCATTGTTCTTGTCCTCTTTCGAGTTTAATTTTGCTACGCGCTCTATTCGTCAGAATTCGGATGATAAGTTTTGTTTTATGACTCATTAGGCTGGTTGTACGATGGAGTTCTCATTCGTTTGGACCTGGCTTCTAAGGCAACGCTATAAATATGGAATTACTTTGATCTTCCGGTATAACACCATTGTCTATATTTTATTTACTATGTTTTGTCAATGCTGAAATCATCAAAAGCTGAATATCAATTACAATTCCATCTAGTCCTACTGCTTTCTTCTTGTTCAATTTGGCCACTGCTGATTTCAATTCAGATTTTAATATTCCAACTCTGACATATTCCATCCTTGAATTCTGTTGATAAGTATGTCTTTTCTTCTGTTTGTTCACTTATTCTTTTATGCATATCTGCTTTAACAGTGATTCTCATTATTTCTATTTCTGCACACTTTTTTTTTGAGTCATTCCTCTCATTCCTGCCATAGTTTGATGTCTCCTTTTCATGTTGAGAATGTCATCAGTCATCCATTACTTTTGTCCTTGTCTATTTTTCTTTGGGATGATCTCGTTTACTGATGTTACTAAAGATTTTCTTAATGTGACCCACTTCGAATTTCCATTCTCAATTAGTTCATTTTATCTGCTTTTAACGGTGTCTTCATACTTTTCCTTCAAGTTAGGGTAATTCAAGAATCTGCTGTATTTCCGTAGTTTCACTGGAATGTGGTCGCTCTCGCAGTTAGCACTTTATGGTGTAAAGTCCATTCGTGAATCTCTTATGGATCGTTATATAGTCAATTTAGCTCTTCTTTTCTCTTCTTGAGCTTCTCTATGTCCATATACGTCTTGAGTGTTCTTGAAACTAAGTGTTGCCTTCTATCTGATCGTTTGCCGTTCACCATTGGATCTTGTTTTCTCCTCGTTCACTTTGAGTTCATAGTTCGAATCTGCCAACTATTTTACAATCTCTCCTCTACTTTGGCATTCAAATCTCCCATGACGATTGTAATTTCCTTGGATTTGCATTGAGCCGTGGCGTTGTCTTTGAATACAGTAAAACTTTTCAGTTTCTTCTTTGTTGTGACGGTGCATATATAACATATGTTAAAAAGTTTCCTTTTCAGTCTAAGTACAAGAATTCTATAGATTTATAGTATCCCAGTAACTATAGTTGTAAGTATTCCAGAACATTTCTTCATGTTTTGATCTAATGTAAGTCCTACTCCCCTCTCATTTTCTCTCCGCCTGAATATATGACTGCTTGTCATTGACGAAATCTCACCTTGTATGGCCACCTAGTTTCGCATACACTTAAAATATTAACATTTAGCTTATTCATTTCCTGCTTTATATTGGGTGACTGGTCACATTGATTTAGTTTTCTATTTCATGTCCCTAAACCTATTTTTATTCTGATGGCAAGAGTTGCTGGTTGACGGTCCGGTTTCACCTGTCGCTCACCCTGAAAGGCAAGACGCCTTTCCGAGTGAAGGATCAACACCCTTCAAGATGTTTTTCATAGTTTTACTAATAGTCGCTGAATGACGGTTAGGTAACACCGGCTGTATATGCCCCTCCTTACTGGACGAGGAGTTAATCGCAATAGAATTAACCCCCTTCACGGCGTTATCATTTATAATATTATTGTCAAGTCCTGAATGTTCTTGGGATTGGTAGTGGAGTAGATTCCTGTTGCCTTCTCCATGATAATTTTACTGAAATACCACCTCTAGTTAGCTACCTCTTGATTCATCAAAAGTTCTTCTGAATATTATATATATATATATATATATATATATATATATATATATATATTATTATTATTTTCTTATATTAAGAACATTTTTTTTTGGCCTAAATACATATAATATATATATATATATATATATATATATATATATATATAATCAGGTATGGTCATCACACGATGTTAATCAATTTTTTTAATGGTGTTGCGATCGAATTATTCACATAGTTTGTCACAAATTCGAATGAATCGCATCTGCGTCAACAGCAGCATTCAGCAATTTATCTGAAACAGTTCCAGAGCTTTCTCTTTCGTGCCAATAATACTGTTAATCATCATTGAATTGGATCCGGCCAGCCTGTGCATCACCAAGTACAATATAGCGTAACACCTTTGCATGATTTTTACAGTAGTGAAGACGATGCACAGGATCAAACTCACTCTCTATGCATTAAAATCAATAATTTGAAAAGAATATAAGTTTACATAATTGGTCTCTAGTGAACTGCAGATGTGTTACATTAGAATATGTCAGGTTAATTTACGAGTACTACTGGTATCATTCAACCAAGTACTGTCTGCCGCAGGGCGACAAGCTTTTCCAGTGAGGTGGCTAAACACCGAGCAAGATTAAAATAAGGCCAGTAGAAAGGTGGATGACACTTCTTGTTGAGTCAACAGCCATCTAATAACCAACCAACAGGGAGTGGTGAATCTCTTATCCTTCGTTAAGTTATTCAACTGGGGGAAGAATATATGAGTAGGAAACTGAAGATCTTCGGCCCAAAGCACTTCCATAGTCCAACCAAATGACCAAACGTCAAATTTTGGAAAGGGCTTTTTGGGTGAACTGATAACTTTTCAGAAGCCCTTCATATGCTCGATGATTCAAGTAATTGAGAATAAATTATAATATAAAGAACAATAGAAAAAGATAAATATTTATTAATTTATTCATTTGTTCAACTTTGACAACGAAATAAACATTGTTCAATAAATCTGAATTGTAGAAGATCGGAATACTGTAATGGGGTGAGAAAATGCCTGATAAACGAGCACGTTCTAAAATGATTTTTATATTGATATATTTTATAAATTTGTGTATGTTTGTGTGTGTGATTATCTTCGTTTCCAACTTGAGCACAATTTTAACGCACTCACAAATTTACTGCAGCCGTAAAGATAAATAGTGTTAAAGTTTCATCGACTTTTTTACTATTTGGATTTACTGTTTCAGATAATGTCTGGACAATGACTTGTCAAATTTATATACAATAAAAGATTTGCCCATGCTGATATTCGTTGTGATATTTGTTGTATGCTTAATCATGTCCCTGTCTTTTTACCCATATTTTTAAATGCCCGTTTCCAACTTCCTAAAATTCCTTCAAACATCTTAGATTTTAACAAAATCTTGTTTAATGGTAATTTCTCCCAAGCAAAAAGAATATAAATTTGCATTACTCCACACTGACTAATTTTACATCACTTATTATCCACATCGTAAGTAGTGGTCTTCTTATCCTAAATCCTGGTTATTGTACATTCTCTCTTTAAATATCTCCGTTTACTCTCCGATGTCACCAATTCTGCACATCAATTCTTACAAACATTCAGATAATATACCTGAAAGGCGTCAGCGACTTTCCTATCTCACTTAACGAAAGAGTTCTTCGTAGTCGTTCTGAAAATCTGTCTCCTATTTCTCTACTTCATTCATCAATATATTACATTAGCGCTTTGCTTATCTTTCTCTTGGGACTGTCATAAAAATTCGGATAAGAATGTGATGAATGCTTCAAAATGACTACATCGCTTTCTGGCGAAATAAAATTTCACTTCTAAAATAAAATTTCAGTAAAAAAAAAGCATGTTGTTATAGAAAAAGCCCATAAGCAGTATCGAAAGATAAATACTTATCTTAAAATAAATCCCCTGGTTCTCAGTAGAAGCAGAGATATGTAATATAAAAAAAACGAAAAGAAAATAAATCAGGTAATACGCTTTTCTTGACTGAGTTCGTAAAGGCAGTTTAAGTGCTTTGTTCATTCATGAATCGGTTGTTTTCTGTTGTTTCTATTTCACAGTAAACTGTTTTAACTCTTTCTAGGTGACATAAAAAGTCAGCGTTCGGGCGGCGGATTGTATGGACAATATTACAAGTTGGAAATCTCTCCTTGTAGAATCTTTAATTCTGCCCTGAATTTAAAAAATGACTCGATTTTACAATGCGAAAAGTGTTGCCTTAAAAACTAGGGGAAACTAGTACAGATAATGTTTGATTTACAATTTTGGAAGTAGTTTAATAGATTTAATCAGTTCTATCGTAAATTCATTAATTCAAACGGAGAAAAAATAAATATTTATATCATTCACTGAAAAGATGTTCGAATACATCGAGAAAAAGTAACGGTAAAGCTTTATGTTAATATAAAAATAAGTCACTCATGGAAAGACTCTTTTTTTTTTCTTTTGAAATAGAAGAATCCATAAAAAAAATCATGTTGCACAAGTAGCGATGGCATATTAACCAGCCTCGAGAATAAACATTTGCTTTCTAATTGATTCAGAACTGCGATCAATGGCAAGTACACAATTCTCTCAGTTACGTGGCCCATGGACGATTTGTGTTTAATAAGAAAATATTCCTGGCCAGTTTTTATTATTGATTTCTGAAACGATATATATATATATATAAATATATATTTCAATAAAGGTGCAATTAATTTACAAATTCATGAATTATTCATACAAAAAACAAATACAAAGGTTAATGATTTAATTAGCGAGAAATCCATCGTCGCAAACAATTCAAATAATATACAAAAACCCCGAACCTGTTTATGAATGAAAAGATCCTTGTTTTTATAAATTTCTGTTGCATAAGTTCTTATTATTTTTACAAGCTTTCGTCTGTTCCTACAGAAATCCTCAGGTATGGAATAGATTTTGTTCTTGTTTTTACTCTCAGTAATAAGAGGACAACGAAATATATGTATTGTAATCCGAAAAATGCTATTAGAAATGAGTTATTGTTTTTGGAGCGTGCGGTCGCAACGCTGAGTTTAAATTTAAATTTTACAATTGTGCGTTCTGAGAGTAAAAACAAGAACAAAATCTATTCCATACCCGAGGATGTCTGTAAAAAATAATAACTTATGCAACAGAAATTTATAAAAATGTGGATCTTTTTCATTCATAAACAGGTTCGGGGTTTTGTATATTATTTGAATTGTTTATGACGATGGATTTCTCGCAATTAAAATTAACCTTTGTATTTGTTTTTTGTATGAGTAATTCATGAATATATATATATATATATATATATATATATATATATATATATATATATATATATATATATATATCATCTTACAACAGACACTGGTAAAATAATCGTATGTTATTATTGTATTAATTTACTGATATACAATAGAGGATTTTTATCGATACTTTTTTTGTATTTTCATGCACATTCATTTTTAAGTTCTTATTTAATTAAATCGGAGTGAACAGAATATCTGATTTAAAATTTAATTAATCTGAACTGAAACAAATATTACTTACTTTTAAAATATCACAAAAGCATCTTTTTAAGATGGAGAGAATGTTTTTGACGTGTTGATTGATTTATTGACAGGTGTGGGAAATTTAAATAAGTACAAAATTGAAAAAATTACATGACGATTACAAAAGGAACTCCTTTTTTAACTACCCAGAAATCTTTAAAATTTTAAATGTTTTAAAGATTTCTAATATTTTATTGAATATGTTGGCTTTATGGTCTTGCTTACGAAGACGCTTGTGAGGAAATGTTTTAAAGTTACCAATAAATTTTAAATTTACTATAAGTACCTCTCTTATTTTATGATAATGTCATGTAATGACGTCCATATTTACAAAAATCTACACGTTCATAAACACATAAATAATTCAAAATTATTTTTAAAATATTGGTAGTCGTTGAATCAAAAATGAATCATTTAATTTGAATTACAGATGATATATGATTGTTAATTATAAATATTATATAACTTAATTTTAATTATACATTTAAATAGGAAATATCTTTATCGAGACAAAGTCAACTAAGACAATTTCGCTCCATGACAACGCCCATTCGTGTTTGTATACTCGACGCAGACAACATCCATTCTGTGAAAATTCTTCCACATAATGAATATTCTTCAAATCTGCCAACTTTAGTCTATCGTTTTAGGCCATGCAACACGATTTGTCTGGCCAGTGGTTTAAGATATTACAACATTTCTAAAGGATTCATCAAATCACAATCAGAAGCCTTGTAATATATACATGTTACTTTAATGGTATATTTTGATGTTTAAATAATGACGTATATGAATGAAGGAAACTTTTACAGAAACCTAAAATCAATCAATTTTGCTTTATGAATGATTAAATTAACGCATAACTCATTATAATCTAATGTTTATATTCTGTTTTACTTTTTTTATTTTAAATTGTCCAGCGAATTGAAACAGGAGAAAAAAAATCTTGAATACTAAAAGAAAAATTAAAAGGTGAGGAGACATTTTTGCATGATTCAACTTTAAAGCGACTTTTAAAGCAACGTAAGGTTATGATAGATAATAGGTGCTTGTTTTTTTAATCCATTTATAGACAGATAAACACTTGTACAGATTCGGTGAAAATTTATAGAATATATATATATATATATATATATATATATATATATATATATAAATTTTGATTTCTTTATCTCTCTCTCTCTCTCTTTTCTTCTATATATATATATATATATATATATATATATATATATATTTTAGAGAGGAGAGAATGCATTTGTCAAAAATTCAATGTCCTCTAATGAAAAAAAAATTTGATTTCCAGTCCAAATACTTACTTTTCAACATAATCACCTTCCTTTTCAGTGCACTTAATCCGGTGATAAATATGAATTACATAGATCGAACACTATGTTCCGATCTAAGTTTAACTGAATACTTATGTGTCAGGGCAAGGAAAAAAAAAAAGTTAAAAATTTCCCCATATTTGATGAGTTGGAAGAATGCAAAATTTTTGAAAAATGATCACCGTCAACCATGACAAACGCCAGTAAACACACACAAACACACACACACACACACATATATTGTGTGTATCTAGGCAGCATTTTTTCATTCATACATGTTTCATTAAATAATATAGACAAGTGTTGTCTATTTTATGTAAATTCTTTTCATAACGTCTGATAAGCTTAATAACATTATCATTAAACGAAGAAAGAAAATCACAATATTGATCCATATTAATTAAATAATATTTATGTTGGTAACACCACAAACTCGCTTTGACGACGCTAGACATTTTAATTTTTGAATCAAAACTAACATTTTTTTAGATTTAAAACAACATGCCTGGGTTTATTGAAATTCCGAAAATTTTTGTGAAAACACAATTATTTTTAAAAATTTTAACAATAAACAAGAACTAAAAAAAATTTACCTATATACATCAAGACAATATTTTAACCTAACCTAAAACAAAATCAACTATGTAATCTCTACAAATATCCTTAAATGTCTATAAATTTGTAACAAAGCCATTGGTTTAACCAACGGCTTCTTTGAACACTTAATTCAATTTCTAATGGTCATGTATTTTCGTCATGAGCTGCGATTTATTTTCGCTTCTAAAATCTTATATGCAATGTTTTATCGTTGCTTTTTTTTTTTTTTCACTGTCTTGTCCGTATATTGCTTAATATATTGTACGGCAATTGACATCTTTGATAATGGCTTAAATGACAAGCCAAAAGCTTGGATATATCAATATTGTGATTTTCTTTTATTTTTTTTGATAATATTATTAAATCAGACGTTATGAAAATAATTTACATAAAATAAATAGACAACACTTGTCTATATTATTTAATGAAAAATGTATATATATATATATATATATATATATATATATATAAATATATATATATTTTTTATTTTCAGCGAATATGTACAAGTGTTTATCACCTATGTTGTAATAGTCTTATGTTTATGCATCTTTTTTAATGCATTTATATAAACTCCGCTCTCTTAGTTTCCTAGTAAATTGTAACTTGTTAAAAATTATTATTATTGAAAACGCCTGCAAAAAAGTCACAACTTTTATCCATCGCTTTTCATTGCAAGATATTCGTAATCTTTTCTGAACATTTGTTATTTATTTCTTTTGAAGTCAAAGTAAGAACATTTACTATAACTATTACAAATGATATACTTCTACAGTATGCACTCATGTGCATTATATTTTGCTATTATTATTATTATTATTATTATTATTGTTGTTGTTGTTGTTATTCTCTTCTAAACGGTTTTTCGTTTTCAACCGGAGATCTTGCATTATGGCTGTTTTCCATCAAGCCATACGACCTCAAATGGATAGCACCTTTCGTAGAATATTTGAGGAGCCAAGCAACACAGACTTTTATCTGTACTTTACAACAATTAATGCTCATTATTAACTTAATCATCACTGAATAGGAAGGAAATATTCGATTGGATTTTCCTCCCTTATACTTTCACCGAAAGGAAAAGATAAAAATAAACTTCAAATAAAGCAGATTTTTGAATTTCACGGCAGGCACTTCAATCTTATGTAGAATACTAACGCCACACAATCATTTATTTCTGCATCAATCCAAAGATGTAGATACGTGTAAAATCTAGAATAATTATATTGCGTAAATATCTGCAATTATAGAAATATGAATCGAATATAATAATTTTGTTTAATTTTATGCAGAGTTTGAATGAAAAAGATATTTTTCGTGCAGTTAGGAAACCATTTACTCGCAAAGCCCCTAAAGGCACGTTAACCAATTGAGATAATGAAAATCAGAATTTAATCGCGTCTGAAGAAAAAATTCTGATTCGATTACATTTGAAACGTGGTTATGTTTTGAAATGAGGAACAATTTTGCATTGGCAGAGTATGGGTGGTTGTGAGGAAGTTCGTGTTTGTTGGAAACATTTCTGTATGCATGAGGTTCTGTATATGAGGGGATCTAGTTCTATGTCTGGTTGAGACAATCTGTTAGGGAGTTACATCAAGATAAAAATGGAAGTGGGTTTGTGTGTGAGATAGAGAGGAGAAAATACGGATTTAAATGTAATTTATTTCTTAGTATGCGAATGTGAAATTGACAAAGTGAAATTGTATCAGTGTTTTGTGCATGCAGAGTGTGTTTGTTTATCATATATATATATATTTTTTTTTTTTGGGAACTTTAGATTAATTCTGCATTTAGCTGAATGAGTATGTGTCGTTTTATGTTTGCTTCAATAAAAGAGTTTTTATCAATGTCAGAAGAAAGTATATGTATGCTCTTGAGGGAAGAAGGTATACAAAAGAAAAGATAGCGACAAGGAGCTCGTATAGTTGCATATTTGTCACAGGTGAAAAAGATCAGTAAGATTTCGGATACTGACTTTGAAAGTAAACAAGTTTTTCCTTTTAAAAAAGTACAATTTTACTTTCTTCAAACCATGTATGTTATCTTCTGTGAGATTAAAGTAATTTTAATAAATGAAGCTATAAAAGAGAGATTATGAGATAAAAAAAAACAATTTTGGAATATTTAATACAACCTCTACATAAAATTATTCAATTCTTTTTTGTTGTTGTTGTTGTTTTATATTTGTGTCTGAAGACAAAGAACTGTATACATGTAATTAGATGTATGAAAATGTGCAATTTTATCTGTTTTCGATAATGATTGCGCGTATGTGTTATAATAATATTTTTATCATTCACCCCAAGATATAAAGCCACTAAAACACAAGCGGTTACTGGGTGTAAAAGAATCCGAGAATAAAAATTATTAAGGAAAGAGGCCAATAAAAGAACGTAAATTGCGGAGACAGAAAATAACGATTGATATTTAAATTTTGAAGATCAAAGTTGACTAGAAAGCAAGAAAACGGAAGAAAGTTTCACAAGCGAGAAATGCGACAGAAGAAACTGTTAGCATAGAACTTATGGCGACATTTAGTAATTTCAACTGTAAAGTGATGAAATCTAATATTGAACTGAAATTCTAGGTACCAAAGAGGAAAACTCATTTGAACGAAAACATTTATAGAAAAGGCACAAGGAAACTACGTTACGACAGTGAGAAAGTGACTGAAGCCGAGATAGCAAGTCAGAACCGATAATATTGCAGATTCTTCTTTGGATAAAATCAAGAATCTCTAAATACATAGCAGAAGCGTCGGACCAAATGTGACAGCAACATTCCATACATGGACAAATACTAGACTTGTAAAGGTGTCTAGCACCACACAGTGGACCAACTTTCTTAGCAACAGACCTAACAATTGATGCAATATAATCTTTCCACTTTATATCAGTGGGAAAGTTTATCCCGTGAGGCACACCCCTGGAGGTTAGCATCAGCCATATGCTGATAGAAGCGTTGTCTAAGATGATGAAAAGAGAACAGTTTCGTTTTGGGATCATTAAAATTAACGAGCAACTTCTTAACACAGTTAACAAGTCATAAGCTTCCAATTTGATCTTATCGAACCTGTCGCAAGACAGAAGTAAATAGCTATGTCATCAGCATAGATACCGAGTCGATAACTTATGACATCGGGAAGGTCGTTGATATAAATTAGGAACAAATTCGATCCAAGTAGGACACACGCATGGCTAGCATACCAAACCTTGTAAAAGGCTTTCTAGATGTTCAAGGCCCAAACTCCACGCTTCTTATCTAAAGCTTGGCAGATTCTTTCAGCAATAAATTCAGAAATTGGTCGAAAGAAGCGAAAGTTATATTGTTTGTCTAAAAAATGACCCTACGAGCTGAGATGCTTAACCAATTCAGAGTTGGTTACTTTTAGTTTACTAAAAAGAAATAGAATAATATAAAGCTCAGACGGTTCGGCCGAGCTCTTAAAAACTTCAAAAGTGGATTTCCAACAAGCAACAAAACAAGAAGCAGCAAGGCATTTATTTTCAAGTATAAATAGAATTGCAGCTATTTAAGGAACGCATTTCTCTCGGACTATTGCAGGAATACTGTCATGTCCGCACACGTTGTTGGGATCCAGTTTAGAGCTGGTAGGAGAAACCATAAACAGAGTTATATGCATCACAGTAAAGACTCAGTTCTAATTGGAAAGTCAGGCAGTGCATATCACAGTAGAGACTCAGTTCTAATTGGAAAGTCAAGTCCTAATGAGTCGAGAGTAGAATTGGAAGAGAATTTACTACCAAAGAATTTTGCTTTATCAGCAAAAATAACATCTCAAACCGAGTGAAGAGAGCGGGGATGGAGGATTTAACATACCATTACAGTGCCAGTCAGTAGTCACGAAAACGAAACTTCTGTCAGTGCCCCATTGAGGACACGTTTACAATTATCTCGAGTGGCATCTGTTATGACCAGAACTATCACATGGGTACAACCGTAAAAAAAAAGATTCCTGTAGGCTATAGCGGCTGAAAAGGCAGTTGTGAACCAAGAAGATTGTGGTTTCAGCTGCTATTTCCAGCATGGCATAAAAGCAAGGCTGCCAGCTTTTACCCAAGAAGAAACTTCAGTGACACAGTCCTTAATAGGAAGGTTACAGATTTCGCTCCAAGGAAATGAAATCCCAATCGATACTCTGGTAACAGAAGGAAGTCTTGTGAATAGTTGGGTGTATAATAGACGAGTCAGTTGAAATATCAACAGATACTACATCGTTGCGATGCTTGACAAGAGCCAGGAGAGGAGGTAAGGAACCAATCATGTAAAGAAGCAAGTTAATCAAGAACTATTGTGAAAACTAGTACGGAAATCTACTATTTAACTGAGAGACTGAGCAACAAGGAAAAATTGATAGTCTGAATATCGACAACATCAATAAAATTAGAATGATTAAGCCACTTGAGAGTATGAGCATTAAAATCACCAAACACAAAGATGAACGTAGAGAGAGAGAAGCCATTTCAATACTACCCGATATTTTGTATATATTACAGTACTAGGAAGAAGGAGAAGCGATAAGGCAAAAAGAGATAGCTAACAGAGTGCAATAAAAAAAGTCGAAAGTACATGAAAAAATCATCCGAGGACTCAAGAAACGATTCTGTTGCCAGTGGAAGAGTTCCCAGGGTGTATCCTAGAATCTTTACAAGAAAGAGGAAGACAAACTGGAACAGAGAATTCCTTGGAAGGGTTTAAATTATTTTCACAAAACTCTAAGATATCTGGAGAACGTTTCAAGTGAAATGATTCTGTAATGAATTAATTGGTACGAATACCAGGAACATTGGACAAAAAAGGTTAAGGGTGTCGATGAATTTCTTGTTTACTGGGTTTACTATCGTTTCTTTTAATTGTAACTGTTAAGAAAAGATTACTTAATTTTTAAGGGGAAAAACAAAATAATTATCACTGTCCATCGTCTATGGCAATACAAATTGACCGGAAGTTGGCTAAGACTAAAGCATAATGTGACCTCAGGTTTGACTACTGGATGTATATATAGCGCGACATAGCACTGTAAATACCCTAGTATTATGCGAATGTTGATCAGAGCCACCTCTCTAAGCGGTTCCAGATTTCAGACTCCTTTTACCAGTCGGGATGCAGCAATCAGAAAACTGCCAACCCAATACCCTCAAAATAAAAAGTCGCAGTTACTATCATCAAAGCCACAGAAGAAAGAAACAGGTAAATCACATCTTAAACAGGAAACAATCTATTCCTGTTCAATAAACATGGAAGAAGTACGGTATGGGTGATAGGTGAACCTCTCTACCGCTATCATGCATTTAAAAAGAATCATTACATTCATGAATGGAATTATAAAATAATTATGGCAAGAGTTGAAGAAATGCTCAGTTGTGACACAAGAATCTCCGCTTAGTTCTTAAAAACATTTTGATAACATCGGTTTAAAGCTTTTGTATATTATTTTTAAAATATTAAAAATTATTGAATTGCTGGAAATGAACTATTGCCAATTAAATTTGACAAAAATATAGGAAAATTGAAAATTACCAAATTATTTG
>CAHIKZ030004428.1:5000-30715 GCA_903632075.3 Acanthosepion pharaonis | reverse complement strand
TTATGTTTATGGTTTAATCATGCACAAATCCATTATCTGTTGATAATTCAGTCATGATCAGAGTTGCAAAAATGTTTTGGTAAATCGATTTGTGTAGATAGGCATTGATAAGATCCTGGGATAAGCTAACTTCAGTTTGTGTTTACAAATGTAAATAATATTAAAAATAGGCCTATGAGATAAGCTAACACAAGTCTGTGTTTTCAAATGTGAATAGTTTATCCTAGAGGCCTATTTACAAAATAAGACTCTGAGATAAGCTAACTTGAGCCTGAGTTCCCAAATGTGGTTAATGTTCAAAATAAGACTCTCGGATAAGCTAACTTGAGCCTGTGTTTCCAAATGTGGTTAATGTTCAAAATAAGCCTCTGGGATAAGATAACTTGAGCCTGTGTTTCCAAATATGGTTAATGTTCAAAATAAGCCTCTCAGATAAGCTAAGTTAAGTCTGTCTTTTCAAATGTGGTTAATATTCAAAATAAGCCTCTGGGATAAGCTAACTAGAGTTTGTGTTTTCAAATGTGGTTAATGTTCAAAATAAGCCTCTGGGATAAGCTAACTTGAGCCTGTGTTTCCAAATGTGGTTAATGTTCAAAATAAGCCTCTGGGATAAGCTATCTTGAGCCTGTGTTTCCAAATATGGTTAATGTTCAAAATAAGCCTCTCAGATAAGCTAAGTTAAGTCTGTCTTTTCAAATGTGGTTAATATTCAAAATAAGCCTCTGGGATAAGCTAACTAGAGTTTGTGTTTTCAAACGTGGTTAATGTTCAAAATAAGTGTCTGGGATAAACTCACTTGAGCCTGTGTTTTAATATATAAACAGTGTCAAAATTTTTCAAATCTGTTATTTTTTTGTTTTGGTTTTTCTCACAGGAATTGGAATAGACTGTAAATGACAAGAAAAAAAGTTGAAATGAATAGGAAGGCATGAATATATAGGAATAGATTAGACAAGTAGACACACATAAATCAGAATAGTCTGATGTAAGAAGACACACAGAATTATGAATAAACTGAAGCAGACAGGTCGACACATGGATCAAAAATAAAGTGAGGTGGATGGGAAGACACACAGGAATATTAATAGACTGAAGTGGACAGGTGGACACACATAGAAGAGAATTGTCAGAGATATGAATACACGGGAACAGTAATAGACTGAAGTGGACACACATAGAAGAGAATTGTCAGAGATATGAATACACGGGAATAGTAATAGACTGAAGTGGACAGGTGGACACACATAGAAGAGAATTGTCAGAGATATGAATACACGGGAATAGTAATAGACTGAAGTGGACAGGTGGACACACATAGAAGAGAATTGTCAGAGATATGAATACACGGGAATAGTAATAGACTGAAGTGGACAGGTGGACACACATAGAAGAGAATTGTCAGAGATATGAATACACAGGGAATAGTAATAGACTGGAAGTGGACAGGTGGACACACATAGAAGAGAATTGTCAGAGATATGAATACACAGAATAGTAATAGACTGAAGTGGACAGGTGGACACACATAGAAGAGAATTGTCAGAGATATGAATACACGGGAATAGTAATAGACTGAAGTGGACAGGTGGACACACATAGAAGAGAATTGTCAGAGATATGAATACACGGGAATAGTAATAGACTGAAGTCGACAGGTAGATACATGTTTCACATAGATCGGAATAGACCAGAAGGTAGTCACATGGACTGAAATAGACTGATAGATAAATAGATGTTCTAGTCTTGCAGCACTTCTGTTAAGTTTTTAAATTTATGTTACCATTTTCTGCTTTGAATAACTGAAAATAAAGGGGACTGTCTATTTTCAACTGAAGAAGGTCATAGAATGGATCAGCCGAAACATTTTAAGAACAACAAAAATCATTTAAAAAAAAACAAGAATAAAAATAAACAAGTTCAACTGCTTGAAAATATCTTTCAATGACAATGGCCCTTATCAGGATTATCAACAATGTGAATAATAATGAAGATTAGCTTAATCCGTTAAGTGAGGTAAAAATTTCTGTCATTCGCAGTTTATGGGTTAATCAGACACAGATCCATTATTTATAGAAAATTAAGTGCTGATCAGACTTGCAAAAATATTTTGGTAAACCAACTTGTGTAGATAGGTATCAATAAGCCTCTGAGCTAAGCTAACTCTAGTCGATGTTTTTAAATGGGAATAGTCTTCAAAATTTTTCAACTTCGATGTGAACAATTTTCATTCTTGTCTTTTGCTCATATTTTTCATGTGCATCTGTGACTCCTGAAGATAAAACGAATGTGTGAACAGCTTAAAAATATTTTTTATAGTAAAAGAATTTGAACTGCACCAGCCAGAGACTTTACTTTTATTGTACAACTATGAGAAGGTGGTACACTTCTTCTCTAAAAGTACACCTGACAGGTAACTGCTGTTCCACCTACACCCTTGTGTAAAGTCTACACAATCGCCTCCTGCTTCTCTCTTTCTCTCACTCTCTCTCTCTCATTTGCTCTTCATTATTGAAAAAGATTCTCCACTGCATATGCCACCTCCACAGAGACAGTCAGTGAAAGCAACCAGTAACACATGTAGTAGAGAGAAAAGAGAAGAGTAGTAGATGTAAATCAGTCCACACACTGGCTGCAATGCTTTCTTGATATTTTTTTTGTTTTTTTCTCTTTTTAAATGGTTAGGTTATTTGCAGAGTGAGAGAGAAAGGGAAATCTGCAGGTAATATGTGAGCGTATGCATATTAACAAGAGACAAACACATGGATACACATGGACACACATACAAAAATGCACTTGCTGCAACAATGTGCAATGAATACGCAAGACGTTAAAATCCAAATTGGTTGTGAATCAAGAGAAAACAGGTGAACAGAAATTAAGCCACAAAAAATACTGATAAATAGATAAGTTTAGATTTCAATAGGAGTAGGCTGAAATAGTTGAGAAGACACACAGGGAGAGAAATAGACTAAAGCGGATAGGGAGACATACAGGGTGCCAAATAGGCTAAGATGGATAAGACACACATGTATAGGAATAGATCAGACATGTAGACACACATAGATCAGAATAGGTTGATATAGGGAGATACTCATAAACAGGAAAAACGGAAGAAAACAGGCAGACACACATAGATCAGAATAGTCTGTGATAGGAAGACACACAAAATTATGAATGGACTGAGGCAGACAGGTTGACAAATTTTTCCATGTGATAGTGGAGAACGATACCAAAAAAGTAGGCAACCCTGATCTATAGAAAAACATCGATGTAGTTTAAAGTCTCTTCATCTGAAAGAAAACTGTCAAGTACTCACTATCATACACGAGATATGACGTAGCAGTTCAGCGATCTTTTTTAGTTTCTAATGACATTTTCCTATCTCTTAATACTTTGCTTAGTTTATGAAAGGTAGGAGGGATTGTCCAGTATTCACTACCATATAGGAGATTAGATATTACATAGCAGTTCAGCACACTTTTCTTTATTTCTAATGATATTTTCCTATCTCTTAATACTCTGCTTAGTTTATGAAAGGTAGGAGGGATTGTCCAGTATTCACTGCCATATAGGAGATTAGATATTACATAGCAGGTCTGTACTCTTTTCTTTGTATCTAATAACATTTTCCTATGTCTTAATACTTTGCTTAGTTTCTGAAAGGCCTCATTTGCTATTACTTTGCACCTCCAGACTTCCTTGCCACACTTTCCATTATCTCTTACTACCAACTCAATTAAATTTCTCTACCTGCTTGATTCTGATCTCACCAATTTGAAATTCACACATTGGCCTGTCTTTCTTGCTGATGACCATACCTTCTGTCTTCTTACAACTAATTGCCTGTTCTTCTCACTTTCCTATCTGCTCGAAAAGTTAGTCTAGCAATTTTCTTTCTGAATCTGCTATCAGAACGGTTTCATCTGCATATCTTCGGTTGTGTGGATTGTGTCTTTCACTAATAAATCCAAGTAGGCCTTCTAGTCCTCTCAGGATCCTCTCAGTGTTTCAATTAAATAAGTCTGGCAAGAAGACACATCCTTGTCTTACTCCTATTTCAATTTTTGTGTATTGCTCAATTTTTTCAAGAAAGCAAGGCAACCAAGCCACTAAGACTCTAGGGGTTACTAAGTGTGAAAGGATATAAAAAAAAGAAATACTTTATTAAGGCGAGAGTACGATAAAAGAACAAAAATTAAGAAAATAGAACATAATGATTGATATTGCATTTAAATTTTTGAAGATCAAAGTTGACTGGAAAGCCAAAAGAGTGTTCAATGAATGAAAAGTGTGAGAGAAGAAACTGTTAGCATAGAACTTACATTTACATCTAGCCATTTCAACTGCAAAATGATGAGACCTAGCTGCCAATCTAGTACTGCACTTAAATTCAAAGAGTTTAGGTTACATAGTGCAAAGTTCATCCAGACAATTATCATGAAAATATTTATAAAATAAAGTAGGGAAGAGGGAAGCTCTATTATTGTAGTGGGAAAGTGACTGGATCCATGATGCCAGATCAAGACCAATAAAATTGCAGATTCTTCTTTGGATTTTATCAAGAATCTCTAAATACATAGCAGAAACATCAGATCAGATGTGGTAGCAATATTCAAAGCAAGGGTGAACGATAGACTTATAAATATGTAAGATAATTTCGGTTGAGAAAAATTGTCTAGCACGACACAGTGAAGCAACTTTCCTAGCTGAAGATTTAGCAGTTGATTCAACAATCTTTCCTCTTCATGTCAATAATAGAAAATGTAATCCTGAGAAGGCACAATGAGTCACTACCCTGAAGATTAGCATCAGACATGCCAATGGAAGGTAGAAAGAATTCTCTCAGACAATTAATAGAGAACAGTTCTTTAAGAGCCATTCAAATTAACAAGCCATTCCTTGTTTTCTATTTTATTTCTCTTCAAAATGTTCACAAAATACAAAGCCCAAGAGCCACTTTAGGTAGAGGAAATGAATGAAAGTTATTATAAGAAGATAAAGGCAAGAAGTAGGTGCAAATTATGCGGATATTTAGGATAGATAACAGGTGAGCATGAGTGCCAACAAGGTGACTCATTGCGATTACACCAATCTGTAAATTCTGAGTCTGTACTTGGGTGCCTGATAAATAGAACATTCCATTTCTGAAATCGTGAGGATACTGGACATTCATTGATCTACAGTCCTTTCATCCACTCAATACAAGGCCCAAGAGCCACTCAAAGTAGAGGGTTACTGAATGAGGTTGTTGAATGAGGAAGGAAGAACAGGTTATGAGGATATTTATTTTAACTGTTTCACCCCCAAGCGAGGTGACAATGCCACTAGGATGCAAGGGGTTACAGGGAGTGAAAGAGAAGAGGAAAACTTTAATGAGGAGAAGTAAAGAGAAGTACAATAAAAAAAACAGGGTTCAGGAAGAAAGAACATGGCGATTGATATTGCATTTAAATTTTGAAAGATTGTATGTGACGTGGACTGAAGAAATTGGAAGAGAGTTCCACAGGCAAGAAGTGAAAGAAAAGAAATTATTAGAATAGAACTGACAGTTGTAACTATTTCGCTATCTCTGTCTCTTTCTCTCTCTACTTCTCTATCTGTTTATCCTTCTCTCTATCTCACTTTATTCATCTCTACCTCACTCTTTCTCACTCTCTATCCATCTCTTTATCTCTGTTTACCCCTCTCTCTATCTCACTTCATTCATCTCTACCTTAGTCTTTATCTCTCTATTTCTCTATCTCCATCTCTTCCTCTCTCTGTTTATCCCCCCTTTATCCCACTTCATTCATCTCCACCTCAGTATTTCTCACTCTCTATCTCCTCCTGTTTATCTCACTATTTCTCTATGTTTATCCATCTCTCTATCTCATTTAATTCATCTATACCTCAGTCTTTCTTACTCTCTATCTCTCTATTTCTCTCTCTGTTTCTGTTTATCCCTCTATCATATTATTTCTATCTACCTCACTCTCTCTCTCTCTCTCTATCACTCCCTATTCTATGGATTATCTCTCATTATATGTGTTTAACAATGGTGTTAAATAGTGTCTCAGTGATTAAAGTCACCAAGACATTAATCTCAGATTTAGTTAGACGATTGGCCATTGAAAAATTGCCAAAACTCGGAATTCCCTGATAAAAACAACACCTGCATTGCTATGTTTCTCCATTAAAGACCAATGTCTTCTCATTAACCAGCAAACGCGTATTTAATTGCTTTGTTACATCGACGGCGATATTAATCTGAACGTCGGGCAAGAAATCACTGCTCAGATAAATATTGATTTCGGAGAATTAATTTCTGGTTGTTATCATTGAGAATAATTAATTCGCTCTGGCCTTGCACCAGAGTTTGATTTTCTCGAGTGATTGAGGGGCGTGGGGCATACAGAAGACTCTGTGGGTGAGGGGTAGAAGCAATGTTTTATTCCTGGCTTTTCAAGACTGTTGCTTTTTCGACGAGTTTAACAAGCAGGTCAAAATTGTGTGCAGCTAACAGAAGTTTAGAAATATCTAAACATATCTCTCTCAGATTTTTAAGTGTGGAGATTGTGTAGCACCAATCACTTGAAGGAAACAGAATTAAATATGAAAGGCAGCAGTTGAATCTCACTTTTGTCCCAAAGATTTTACAAGGATACTAATTAAGCGAGCAAGGATGAAAAATTGTATAAAAATCCCTATGTTGCATAGATACACACACAAATGGGAAAAGAATGAGAAGATTGTATAGCACTTGACTTTATTTGAAATGACAATTAAAGCCAAACTCAATGAGAAATTATTGTTTCTTTGATACTAAACTTTGTTGAATACATGGCTCAAGAGGCACTTAAGGTAGTAACTTACAGTAAAAATGGTAATGGACGTGTGATAGGAATGAAAGTGTTTGTGGTAGGAAGTGAAAATTATAAGGATAAGAAGAATAGATAATGACTGAGTTTTGACTTGGAGGTTAAGATTACAGGGAAGCACTCACACGGGAGTCTGTACCACAGAATAGAAGTTCTTTCTTTGGAAAAAGCTGAGAAGAACTGGTTCTTTAGATTTGGGACACAGAGGAAATGAGGGTGATTTAACTCTGTGGAACTATCATGGCATGTCCTAGCTGTAAAAGTCTGAACTGATAGAACTGAAGAATAGAACTCATCTGAACATTTGCCATGGAAATAGCAATAGATTAGTGATGGGCTGGCAATATTGAGTCTGTGGTTTGGTTTGGTTTGGTTTGGTTTGTTTTACAGCATATCAACCTCAATGGGTTATTTAATGCTGACAAAATTTTTATTGCTGGTAATATGCTTTTCAAAAATTAAACTGGTAATACTTTTTTTTCCAGAAATCTATTGCTGGTAATATTTTTTTCAAAAATGAAGCTGGTAATTTTTTTTCCAGAAATCTATTGCTGGTAATATTTTTTCCTAAAATTCTATTGCTGGTAATATTTTTTTCAAAAATGAAACTGGAAATATTTTTTTCCAGAAATGTACTACTGGTATTTCTGGTAATAATTTTTTTCTTCAAAAATGTATTGCTGGTATTATTTTTTTTTTCCAAAATCTATTGCTGGTAATAATTTAAAAAAAAAATATATTATTGGTATTGAAACCTATTTTTATGCTTTCATAGTGCTTTGACCCCAGTTTGGGGGTTAAGTATTTGCTCATAGCTGGGACTCTAACAAGTGCTACCACCATGGGTCAGGGTGGACCTGGGAACACCAGCAATTAAGAGGTGGTTCCATGCTCGTCAAAACTTCCTGATCAGAGGCCTTGCTGTTGGATGTAGTTTATCGTCTTATCCAGGACACTGATTCTGTGGAAATGTAACTACAGAGTGAAGAATAAGCCTTCCCTCACAAGACTGTGTAAATGCCTGAGCTGTAAAGATCTGAACTGATGTAACTAAAGAGTGGAGCTCATCTGAACATTTGCCATGGCAATAGCGATAGAGTAGTGATGGGCTTGCAACTTTGTGCCAGTGAGGAAAGAGGCAGCAGAGTGTAAAAGAAGTAGATTCATGACTTTCCCCTCAGGGCATCTGTGCAAAAGTGAATGCAAAGGACTCAGCTGGAATTTGAACTCGGTATGCCAATCTAATTGTTCATGTCAATAGCCATATGCTACGTGTGCCTTCAAGATCATTAAGCTGATAATCAATCAAGAAAAATATTTACAGAAGTATCCATGATGAGAAAAAAAAATTAAAATGTTAAGAAAATTCCATGCTAAAGAAGATTCAATCTTCAGGTCTTTCTTTTTTAAATAAACTTACATGCAATTATGAATCAATGACATACAATCATAATTAGAACAGACACAAAGGCAAATAGACTCTAAATAATTCAATCCAAGTCTGAAGTGTATAACGCTTTTTTGACCAGAAGTAAAATCTACAAAGTAAAGACTTCAAATCAGTCCCCACCCCACACTTGACCAAAAGAAAAAAAAAATGAAAAAAATAAATTCAAAATTTTGAGAACAAGTGCCAGATGGCTGGAAGTTAAAAAGTTCCACTCACAAATTTATATAAAATAGTTAGAATCAAGAAAACTTTTGATACATGTCTGTCGGCAGGGTACAATTCTGGATTAGCCATGAGAATAATTTCAGGGTACTTGTGGGCAAATTAAAATCTGTATGTTTGGATGTAGCGATGTGCTGGGGAGGGTGTAGTAGGTAGTCCTCATTGGCTGAAAGGAAGAGCTGACCTATTCGTCTGTCATGACAGAAGTTGTCTCAAGTCTCACATACCCTCTCCCCTAATCCAGGCTGCGTATCATGAATCACTGAATAAAGAAGCAAATTTATTGGAAACAGGATTTGCCTTTTCATTTCACAATATTTTTAATTTTTGTTTTTCTGTAACCATACCATGAACCTTTCCCTGTGGGCGTGATTTGTCCAGTTCATGAAAGCCTGAGCGAGAGGGACCCATAGTATGTTCACACAGTTCCTTAAAAAAAACAATAACAAACGAAAAAAAAAAACAATCCTTTACCTACATTATTTACACTATTTACATGAAGACTATTGTCCTCATCTATGTTGTGGTTATCACAATGTTTCGAGCTGTTGTGACCTCCGGCCTTCATCAGGTCTATGTCAAGTACTGCTCAGTTATTGCTCGCCTTGTTTAATTCTTTACGCTAGTGGATTAAAGTATTGTACCTCTATAGATTAAATAAAGGATTCAATGCAGAATTCCATGTAGGTTGCCTGGATTAGTGTAGACCTGATGAAGGCCGGAGGGCACAATGCCTGAAAGGTTGTGATAACAACAACAAAGATGATAATAATCTGCATGTAAATAGTGTAAATAATGATAATGCCTCATCCCAGAAATTCACCTACCTTGTCGGTAGATGTTGAAATATAACACAGGTACACCATAACTTGGACTGTAGACAACATGGTATTCAAATGTCAGGTCTTCTTCTTCTGCATCCTTCACTGTGACAGTACTAGAGTCAGTGTTGTCCTGCTGCAAGAGAAAGAAAATCATGATCAAAACAATAAAGAAGAAGATACTTGTTTCAATGAATCATTGACAAATAGCATTACTTCATTTTAGGTAACACAAGGATGGCTGATGAGTATACTGTTCAAAACAAAGTGAGCAATATAACAAAGATCAAGTCCTAGATAAGAATGGTGAAGCCGATGTTGCAGCTTTGGACATCTTGACAGCTTTCGATAGGGTTTGACATGAAGGCCTTCTCCATAAGTTAAAAAATTACATTGTCTCTGGACAAATTTTTGAACTGATCAAATTTTTCATATCAAATCGTGAAATGAAAGTAATCCTGAATGACCACTCTTCTGGTTCCTTTCATAATAATGCACGTGTCTCCCAGGGTTCAATCCTTGCTCCTAACATGGTTTTTAATTTTTTTCATTAATGACCTTCTTGATGGCATCAGCTCTTGACTTAGTATCTACACTGATGGCAACCATTTTCTCCTGTCTCAATAGTAAGTTTGAAAAGATCAAAATGGCAGCTGATATCTGAAATGAGCTTCGGTCTGTAGTTAACTGGGACAAAGGTTAGCTGGTTTACTTTATCACCTCCAAAATTAAACATCTCTCATCTGAGAGAGACAATTCTGCCCTCCAACAGCATGGCTGAAGCTGACCTCCAGGTGAGTGACTTGTACCTTCTTGGACTAACATTCTTGGATGGTATAAAGTAGAAAGACTATATTGAATACATTGCTAGGTCAGCTGCTAAGAAAGTTGGTTCACTGTGTCATGCTATACAATTTTACTCTGTAGAATTTATCTTACATATCTATGAGTCTACCATTCGCCAATGCACAGACTATTGCTGCCACATATGGTTCAGTGCCTCTGCTATTTACATTGAGCTCCTTGATAAAATCCAAAGAAGAATCAGCAATATTATTGACCCTGTTCTGGCAGCTCCGCTTCAGTCTCTTTGCCACCACTGTAAGGCTGCTTCCCTGTGCCTTTTCTATAAATACTTTCATGGTAAACATTAGGGTGTGGTGCCTAGACTCTTTGAATTTAAGCACAGTACTAGACTGGTGATAAGGTCTCACCAATTTACAGTTGAGTTTGATGTAACCGTAAATTCTATGCTAACAGTTTCTTTCCTCATACATCTTGAATCTGAAACTCACTTCAGCCTCCATGCTTTTCAGTCAACTTAAATCTCCAAAAATTCAAATGCAATGTCAATCGCTATCTACTATCCTCCTGATTACTCTTCTTTTGTTTTCATTCCTTACCAATGTTTCTGTTTGTAACTCTTTCACACCCAGTAACCCCTTGTATCTCAGTGGCTTTACTGCCTTGCATGGGGTGAAATCATTAAAAAAAAATATTAATATGAATACAGGATTTTCACTTTATCTTTGGTGGACACATTCCATTCGAAGAATGGATGTTTGAAATCATGGATTATACAACCTACTCCACACGTGACACGCCGAGCAATTTCCAATGGCACGCAGCCGCAAATGACATCACAAAGTCCGAACCAATAACTACTACAATGCAAAGAAGATATTTAGCCGTTTCAATTTTAATATATACTAAAGTATGTATACTATATATTACTATATAAAATCTATTGTAGAACAGGTATATAGACATTGGCTTTATAAAAATATGTATGCTGTTAGCACACTGAGTGATTTTAAAACCCTAAGTTGGCATATAGTTAGCAAAAGGTTTCTGGCCCCTGGATTATACTATACTCTATATGTACAATGATTTTTCACATGTCTATATATATATATATATATATATATATAAAGAAAGAAGTTTTTGATTTGAAATCACTAAAATCAGCCATTTTGGTACCATTTTTAGCCATCTTTCATCACATTGTAATTCTCTTTATTAAAAAATCTTGCAAAAATAAAATATACTTTTCTGAAACTTTATTTGAAGGATATTAGCTGATTTAAAGTTATTTAATCTGATTTTTTTTATATATCATTTTTAACTACCCAGTAATCTTAAAAATTTAGGAAAATATTCTCCATAATCTAATATTTTATTGAATTTTAGGTACTTTGGCTTTAAATTTACTAAAGTAACTGCTCCTATTTTTTGATAATGTTATGTATGGTCATCCGTATTTAAAAAAATCAACACGTTTATACTCACAAAAAAATGTTTAATTCTTTTTAAAATATTTGGAGTAGATAAATTGCAATAAGCTTTTTAATTTATGATTAGTAAATATAGTTTTTACTTAATAACAATATCATCTAACTGGTACAATTTCTGTATTAATATACAGAAATTTAAAAGATTTAAAAGTTTATAAATCATTCTAATCAAAATTTTAAAAAATGAAAACCATTTTTGTAAAAATTCATTATTCATAAAAAAAATTTTTTCTTAAGACAATAGTATCCTTAATATATTCATAAAAGCAATTAAAAGCTTTTCTAATTAAATAATGTTACTTTTATTATTGCATATTTTATCTTACAATACAGATTTTTGTTAACTTGGTGTCCTGCTTTAAAAAAAATATTCTACAAGGACTTCTGCTTATAACTAATATAAGTATTAAGTGGTACAAAAATTAATTTCTTGAAATTTCATAAAATTAAATAAGTTTGTTGGAAACAGATGTAAAAAAAAAAGGTTTTTTACAAATATTTTCGAAAAAAGAAACATTTTCAAAAGTAATTTCATTGATTTGTAAATAAGTTCTGAAAGTTTCATTAAAATCCATCAATTGATTTATGCAAGAATTTACAAATCAATGTGTTTTGAACCACAAAAAATGCTAAAATATCCTCTACTAATCTATAGTCCCTGAGTTGATGGAATAAAAACAAAATTTTTACCTGAATTGTGAACATTCTAAAAAGGATTAAAAAAATATAATTTAATAATCAAAACAACCTTTGGGCTCTCCTCTTAATAATAACAAACATTTTCACCACTAATATTAGCTATATACATACACATATATATATATTTATATATATATATATATATATATATATATATGTACACACATATACACACACACACACACACATATATATATATATATATACACATATATATACACACACACATATATGTATACACATATATACACACACATATATATCTATACACATATATATACACACATATGTACACACATACATACATACATACACACACACATATATATACACACACATACACCCCACACACACACACATATATATATATATATATATATATATATATATATATTACATAATAGAGAAATCGAAAATTATCTCATGAGAAGAGACTATTTCAACTAACATCTATGTGTTAGCATTTTTCAATGCAAATTTTTTTGAGTCAAAAAATGCCAACTTGAACCTGACCTTATAAAATAAAAAAATATACTAAAAAATATCAATAGAAGACAAATCTTTATCAAAGCAATGGTTTGAAACTTTTAAATTCCTGAAGAGGTTTTCCAAAGATAAGAATATTAGTCTAAAGTCATCATAAAAAGCAAGCCTAGCTTTTTAGCTGAATTCCACTTCCCAGCAACAGAATTATTGGACCTCTTTCCTTGTAATTGAATTCCACACAATTGAATTTGATTTAATCCAATCTTTGGCTTGCAAGTACCAAATGTACATCTCTTCCTATGCTTAACAGTGTTTAAATGTGTTTGGAATTGACCCAAACGAAGACCTGTCATTTGTTTTCATATGTAAACAAGCTGAACTTGATTAGTGGAAGACGAACAAATGGGCATCACAAATCAGATCAGCTGTCATCCTGCACATGGTTGGCTCCGAGTTGAACCTTGGATATTAGATCTTTAACAGCTTCAGTTTTAGATCTCAGTACAAGGTTGAATGAAAACATTGGTGAACATCAAATGATCGACTCAAATTTGAAACTTGGATTTCCAATACTTAATAGTTTCAGTTTTAAGTCTTAGTACAAGGTCAGATCAAAATATTGATGAACTACAAATAGCTGATTCTAATTTGAACTTTAAATATCAAATCTTTAACACCGTCACTAGATTTTATTATGGTGGGAATGAAAACATTCATGAACTGCAAATGACTGGCTCGAATTTGAACCTTTGATATCCTATCTTTAAGAATTTCAGCATTTAGTCTTGGTGCAAGGCTGGATCAAATGTTCCATGTTTAGGTAATATAAAAGCAAAAAAGATGTAATTATATTTTCAGGTTGTGTAAGTCAACCGTTACAAAGATTTTTTCAGCTAGTGCTTCTAAATAGTTTAAAATAGGCAAGTAACATAAATTGAAGCTACATATTCTTTACAGCTTTTACTGGATTTAGACACATGACAGGGAAAAATTTTTCTAAGATATCTTGTATACTTGTGTGTGAATTCAAAAAATCTGATCAGATTGTTCTTGATATATTCTATCAATAACATTCTGTTAATTCTGTGTGGAATTTGAACTCCCTGTGTGAATTACAAACACATGATTGTAAACTAGTATTGATATAAGATTCCAATGAATTTAAAATGGGGGATCGATTTCTGTCGTTATTAAGTAATAAACTGATTCCCCATAATTATTAAGTAATGATATAATAATTGACCTAAATGAAACTCCAAGACAGAGAATGGGCAATGGTGGAAAACTAGTGCCACATATCCAGCTGCTTCAGGTAGATGTTGCTCAACAGCTCAGGAAGGCAGTTCATCTGGGAGAAGGAAAGCCCCAATTTTAAACCTCTGCTGTTTTGAACACATATCCAAAACAAGGAAAAGGCTATGGAAGTAAATCCAGACAGATAACCAGGAGTGGAGCCCCAAAGGTGGTTACCTGTCAACACTGACAACTTTCCGGCAACTCCTGCAGCCAAGCTGTTGCTAAATATAATGTCCTGTATTACTTTGGATCTTGTCAGTACAACTGAGAGGGAAGGGACATGTAGCCTTGGGAAGAGCATGACCTCCATATATCATTGCCCTGACCTGTGCTCTAGAGAGATCACTCTGGTTTCACCATCAAAGGACTGAATTTTAACCAAAAAAGGTACTACCTTTATCTTGCAAGATAAATGAATGCCTACTATAATAATTAAAAATATTTTTTTAATCCTATACTAGTACCTTGGGGTGTTTGAATAAGCCAACAAAATATTTTTCTTTAATATTTAGCAAATGGCAAATCATTTTTTGATTATTAGTCAAATAGTTCTCTGAATACCTCTGTCAAGTAATTAGAAGTAATTTCTGATTTTAGTCATAATATTTGTATGAATTACTGTCTGTAATAAACGTAAGATCACAGTAACATTCTTGTTCATTGCTCAGAATGTGAAAAAAATAGAAAAGAAGTCAGATTGATCATAAATTGTTTTAAAAGATGATACTGAAAATAAAATAAAATCTATTTTCATGATTAGACAAGTAAATTTCTTAATACATCTATCAACGTGTTTCTGGTTTTAGTCATAATAGATTAATATAATATTCTAATGAAATTAAAATTGGGATTTCGAATTTCTATTATTATCTTCCATAATTACTATGTATTGATATAATAATTGGAAATATATTTTTAATCCTACACTAGTGCCGTGAGATGTTTGAGTAAGCCAACAAAATGTTTTTCTGTAATATTTAGCAAATGGCAAGTCATATTTTGATGATTAGTCAAATAGTTTTCTGAATATCACTGTAAACAGTTTCTTGTTTTAGTCAAAATATTTGTAGGAATTAATAATTTTACTTGTTTATTGATTTGAAAGTATTCTGTAATACTAATTGGGGGGATTTTTTTTATTTATTTATTTTTCCAGATTTTGGGACATGCCTTTTAAATTGGTTTAATTATGCAAATAATAAGCCCGAATATAAGCTTAAGTCAGTAGTTCTGTAAATAAAATGTAATTTCCCATCAATATAGATTGCTTATTTTGCCCTTATAGCTATATACAATACACAAAAGAAAAACATTTTAATTTGATTTTTCAAAATAAAACCTATTTTTTAATTACCTAGACAAATACCCACTCAACAAACAGAGAAAAGTAAGTTGTCATAGAAGTTTTTTACCTCCCTAAAATTTCTAAAAAAATTTCTGTATAAGCAACATTTTCAGCAAGACATTTATTTTATAAATTACATTTTGTCATTATACTAATTTCACTTGGATTTCCTCATCTGGACATAGCAGCAGAGAGCTGACCATCAGAGAAATATTGAAATAATTTGCTAATGTTTGTATTTATTAATACAATATTCACTTGCAAAAACTCAACTAAAGACTATTTTTAATACTTTTAAACTCTTTTCAATTCATGTACATACATTTGTAAATACAAATGATTTATTTAACAGGCATACCCAAGTTTTCTTTATTTTTATTTTATTATTGTTTGGAATTTGGACCTTCAGATTTTTAATATAAAAGCCTGTAGGACTGAATTTCCTACGTGCATAACTTTTCCACACTATCTGACCCAGGGACTGAATTGTAGTGGGTTGGTATTTGGTTTTACATCTGGTACCAGAAGATGGTAATGTCGTTGGACCACCATAAATAACACAAAAACTTGGTTAGAGAATTAAAGGTCAATTTTTATTGATGCACGTGTGTGTATTAAACTCAGACGTAAGAGAATGGTTGATCTCAAGTCGATATGATGTTGAGAGAGGGTGACTGAATTTGATTTCCTTAGGACTACTGCAAAACATGTTTGAATCCAATGACTTGAAAGTATCCAGACTAAAATGATCTCCTTTCCCAAAGTGGAGTCACAAACTCTGCATGTGACCAGAAACTGTTTTTTTTTTTTGGTTTCCATTTGCATTATGGGAAAATGAAATTATTTATTTTTTTAATTATTATGTTTATTATTTATTTTATTAATTATTTAATTTTCATTCTCCCACAGAATCCAAATGTCAGCAAACCAGATACAAATGACCAATTTGATTAACTTTTAAATGATAGGAAAAGGAGGTACAAATGTGCATGCCAAACATGTAAAAAACAACATCCTTTGAAAACACCAGAAGTTAAATAGAAGAGGCTTAGAGAGTACCAAATAAAAGCCAGAGATCTGTATAAACTGAACAAGTGATTTATTTAACAGGCATATCCTGGTTTTCTTCATTTATATTTTATTATTGTTTGGAATTTGGACATTTGAATTTTTAATATAAAAGCCTGGGGGACTGAATTTTCTACATGTATAACTACATGCATAACATGGATAAATTTTCCACACTATTTAACTCAGGGACTGAATCCAAATGTCAGCAAAGCAGAAACAAATGACCAATTTGGTTAACTCTTAAATGATAGGAAAAGGAGTACAAATGTGCATGCCAAACATGTAACAAAAAAAGAATCTGTTTATTTTTAAGGATTGACTTTAAGCTTATTTTTTCTTTAATTATATATGAAAGGTTAAAAAAAATTAAAGGCTATTTTAATTTTTTTTAAATTTTTTTTTTATTAAAATAAATGGAAATAAAATAAATGTTAAATTCCTAAATTGAAAATATTTTTTAACAAGCCAGATACACAGAGGAAAGCAAGTTGTCATCAAAATTCTCTTTCCTCTTTATATAAACAACATTTTCAGAAAGACAACTATTTTATAAAGATCTTTTTGTCATTATGCTAAGTCATCTCAAAATTCCTACCTTGGACCTTCATGGAGAGATGTATGACCATCAAAATAGTATGACAGTAAAATCTTTAATGATGATGATTGTTATTATTATTATTATTATGACTATTACTACTACTACTACTACATCATCAGCATTATTTATTATTATTATTATTATTATTATTACTATTACTGTTACTATCATCAGCATTATCAATAATAATAATAATAATTATTATTATTATTATTACTATGACTATTACTACTACTACTCATCAGCATTATCAATAATAATAATAATTATTATTATTATTATTATTATACATCATCATCAAACTTACTTGTTTTTCACTTGTTTAAATAATTTAGTAGGATTTTCAGAAAATCTAATTAAACAGATTATTTTAACTTATTTAGATAATTCCATAATTTTTTTTTTTTTGCCTCCATTCAACTAATTCGTAGAAATGTGAAATATCAGGCGACATTTTCTAACTTATGACTGAATTTTGACAAGACAGATATGGATTCTTTCTATACAAACATGAATTTAAAAAAAAATATATTGACAGAAACCTTGCTTACATATAGCAATTTTAAAAATTTAAATTGAAAATAAATAACACAGAAGAAATATTTATTAAAATATGCTTTTAAAAATTGTTATGCAAATTTAAATGTTACTGCTCATGTGGTAAACACAATTTGATATATATTTCTAGCAGTCTTTTATTAATATATATAAATAAATATAAAAATTATAAATAAATATAAAAATATAAATAAATATTAATAAAAGACTGCTAGAGAAATAGAAGGCTGGAGCGTACAGTCATCAAAACATCATGAATATAATAACAAAGATGAAGACAACAGTCCAAACAATGTAAATAGTGTGAATAATTACAATACCTCATCTACTAAAAAGGATTAAAAATTCTAATTAATTAATTAATAATAACATGAAACATTTATTGACAATAGTTTGCATTATTGCTGGTTCTAACCATCACCCAATCCAGCATAAATAAGTAGTCTGAAGTATTTTTTTTTAATTTGACATAAATATTCCAGTAAATTCTTTATTCCTTCTTCAACTTTTATCATTTAATTCCTTTTTGATTTTTTGATCTTTTGGTCTGATGACAGCATCAAAATATTATTATTATTCAAAAATACCATTGTATTGTTGTATTCTGTAATTTCTTGTTGCTCTAAAATAGATGATAAATAAATATATATGTAAAAATGAAAAGTTTTCTATTAAAAATTATTTGAACTAGAATATATTTTATTATATTAAGAAATTTTGGAATTATTGATAAAAAAAACTGGTGTATTGATTGTTTCCTATCAGAATAATATACAACTTTCAACGATAATCTTTGGATTTATGTGTTTTGACTTTTCGTTTTTATTAATTTTGACTTGAAAACAAATTAATTTGTTTTAATAAATTTAGATTTATATTTTAATGTTCAAGAACATGATATATGTTTGTTAAGGAAAGCATATATAAATAATCCACAAAATAAATAGATTTTACTTCCTTGTAGTACATTTTGGGAAAAGATTGTCTGAATGGTTGGAAAATGAAATTTCAAAAAAAAAAATTATATCTAACAGTACCATTATTAAAGTTCATCATAACTATTAAATTGAAATTATTTATGTCAACGCATAAATTTTTTGATGGCATGCACATGGGAAAATCTTTGAAATAAATTCAAATATAATCCGAAATTTTTGAATTTTAATTAGGACATCTTTCTATTATTTTTAATAGTTCAAATTTTATTTTAGGATATTATAACCAGAAAATATTCCCATGAATAATCCATTCCATATTTCAAAGCATTTTTTTCCAGTAAACCCAATAAATATGTTATTATTTCTTTTTTTTCAAAATTATCAGAGCATTCGGAAAACAACAAAGCTAAACCAACAAACCTAAAATTTTTGATTTGTTTTATTCTAAACATGCAATGCAAACAAATATCTTGAAAATTTAATTGTGTTTTTATTTTTAGTTTTGGTAAAGGATAATTTTTTTTAAAAACAACCTTTTGGAAAATATTTTGTCAAATCAATCTGTTCTGAAAAACAAAATCTATTACTAAATTTCTTACTTCATTTTCCTTTTTCTGTTTTTGTACTTTCACTTTTAAAATTTTTCCTTTTTTTTGAATATCCATGGGGAAGAAATGTTATAAAGAAGCTTTTTTCAATTGTTATTTATTCTTGTTAGTTTGTTTTTATGAGGAATTTACAAAACTATATATCTTCGCGTTATTGGGGAAAAAAAATATAAAGTAAAAAAAAAAAAAAAATAAAAAAAAAAAAATACTAGATATTTCTCTTCATAGTATCAATTGTATTGTTGTTTTTTAAAACTTTTTTAAACTAATTTTAAAAAAGAAATTCAATTTATCCCAAAAATTCTTTGGGTTTTAATTGGTTATTTTTTGGGTTGTCTATTTATTGAATTTCTTTAATTTTGAAAAAGTTTTTTCAGTTCATAAATGAAAAAATTAAATGTAAACAAGAAAATTATATGCTTAATATCATATTTATTTTTAGAAAGATGAAAAAAATAAAGAGGGGTAATATAAATTATTAAAAACATTTCTTATAATTCTAATTTTTCAAATCTGTCTAATTTCTTCATAATTGAAATATTTTTACTATTTAAAGGAGAAAGGAGTGGATATAATGTCTGTCATCTTTTAGGATAACAACATTTACAGAATCATTTCTCCACAACATTCTGTTTTTGTAAAAAGAAATTTGTCTCAATCTGTCTGTTTATTTCAAAAACCCTTCCATTTATTTTTTCAATAAGGATCTAAATTGTCTTTCTGTTTAAAAAATTTGCAACCAATTTCCAAAAAATAATTCCCATTTTAAATTTTCCCAATCTAATGGATAAATAAAAAAAATGAGGTATGACTATTTGTAAAAGATATATACAAAAATTTTAAAATAAAAAATGAAAAGTTTCCTTGTAATTTTTTCTCAAATATTTTTGAAAAATTCTTTCTTCTAAAAAATTGACATTTAAATTTTTTGTTTGTAAAATTTATGTAATTCATGTTTTAAAAATTTAAAAAATTATATGATTTATGCCACAAAAAATTTTTTAAAATTTTTTCTTCATTTGTCTGAATTCTAAAGGTTTTTTCTTTATCTAAATTCAAATAATGTTGAATGAATTTAAAAACCATTTTTAAAATTTTTTATGTGGTAAAATGGCTCCAATCAATGAAAAAAAATTTAGAGATTATTAAATTCTTCAGTTTAAATCTTCATTATTCATTGATGAAGATCTCCATTTTTTTTCATTTTCCAGAATTTTTTGACTACTGTCTATTAAAATTTTATGGAATGGTTTCAATTCCTAGGCTTGTATTCTACAAATTCATTTTTAAATAAATATTCAATAATTATATAAATATCAAATTGATATAATAATAATGAGCATTTATGGATAACAAGTATGATATGAATGTCATCCCTTCAATGGAAAATTAAAAAAATAAACAACATAACCCAACTAAAATTTTCATTTGTTAAATATTAAATTTCTTTTATTCCTTCTATTTTAAAATTAATTATTTAAAATTTTTTTACCAAAAATTTATTTTCCCTATGAAAAAAATGCCATATTTTCATAAACCTGCATTTAATAAAAACCATAACAACAAATTTTTAAAGTAAATTATATTTTTTTTTTAATCATTTATGAATTTATTTTTTTTCTAAACCAAATTTATTGAATTGAAATTAAATTAAAAAAGAAAAATTAAAATGCTTTACAGATTGGGATTTTTTAAGAATTAATTTAATTTTTCTTTTATTGAAATGATAAAAAATTAAAAACATTCCACCTAATTTCTTATATGAAACAATAAAAATGATTTTTTTTTTTTTTTTTTTTTTTTTATGTTTAAATCCAAATAATTTTTAAATATAAAATTTATTTTATTTTGGTAAATTTTTTATTAATAATAAGTTTGGAAAAAATTTTTGGATTTTTTTTTCATTAATTTTATTTTAAAAATAAAATTGGGAAAAAAAAAAATTTTTAAAGAGATTGGGTTCTTTTTAGAAAATAAAAAACTACCTTGAAAGGCATTGGGACTTATATTGAATTTTTGGAACTATTTTGTTATAGTTCTAGGGTAGTGTAAATTAAATTTGTAAAAACATTTATACTTCAAATATTACAATAAATTGTTCAGTAAACAAATTTTTTTATAAATAAGTTTAATATGATTTTTAAATAAGATTATTTCAAATTCTTATTTATATATTTTCATTTCAATTTTAATTTTGCTTGCCATGATCTCAATAGATATTTTCCATTAATAAATTCTTCTAATTTTTTAAAATAAATTTGGTTCAATGCAAACTCAATATAAAAACTAAAAAAAAAGAAATATCCTATATCTTAACAAAATATTCATTCTCTCAATCATAAATGACCTTTTTTCATCTTTTTTGAAAATTGGGTGATGGATTTTTTTCTGAACAATATTGAAAATTTTTTGTTTTCTAATGTTGGAATCTTCCTATTCTATCAAATATTTCCAACCATGATTGAGATTTATCTTGAAAGGATTACTTTAATGTTTTAAAAAATTTTACAATCATGCTTCTGACATTGTAAATTCCACCCTTTAAAAAAAAATATTTTTGACAATAAGATTCTCCCAAAGCAGCTTCTTTTTTAAAAATTCTTTTCAAAACATTACCTGAAATCACTAAAATTTTTAAATGAAAAAAGATTTAAGGATTTTTAAATGCAATTAACATTTAAAAAAAAAATTTCAAAGACATTTCAGATAAATTGTATAAAATTAAACATTTGTGTAAAAAATTTTAATCTAATATGAATAATATTATTAAATCATAACACATTATGCCATTGTGAATTTTTTGTTTTTTCATAATAACTTTTCCCAAAAATATTCAAAATTTTGTTTCACCTTTTATTTTTTTTTGATTGATGGTGGGATAAAATATTAATTTTTTGACCATGTTTTGGGATATATCTTAAATTTTAGTCTAAAATTTTTTGCTTTCAAAGCTTTTTACATCCAGTTGGAAAATTGTGAATTTCCAACAAAATTGAAATGACAAAATTTTATTTTTACAAATTCATTAATTAAAGTTCCCTAATTAATTAATAATGTCTAATCTGGATATTTGTTATTTATTTCACATTTGTCATAAAATGCTTAATGGTAATTAATTTTTTATGTATTTTTCCTTCAAAAAAATATATATTTGGATAATGAAATTTGGCCAAAATTTCGTAAGGTAATTTTAATTTTCAAATCTTCTCATTTTTTGAAAATTTGATTTACATTTGTTGATCTTCTTGTCATTAAACAGTTTTGCAAGTTTTTCAATAAAATCCCTAAAATCATATTTATAATTAAAAATCATTTTTTTGATTATATATTGTTTTTTTACAGACAAAAAAATTCAAGGATTATTCTCATTTTTTTTTAAATTTTTTTCCTCCAGTCTATGCTGAGAACAAAACAAAAAAACTTTAATTAATAGCATTTTTGTAGCATACCTACGGACGATAATGGGTATGTCCCCATTCACATAAATACAGTAGTAAATACTGTATGTTGGTCTGCAGTTGGAGATTCATCTCCAGCTGTGCTGGTCAAACTCTCTGCCTCCGGGCAGAGAGGATCCCCAGACGAGGCTATGTCGAAGGGCAGAGTCTCGTCTCGGGAAACAGCTACCTGACCCCGTTTTATACGGGGTCTACGGGGAATTTTTGGCCGAGCCTACGGGCTCGGATACCCCACATTAAATTCGGCCTTGTGCCACATCTGACCGTGTGGGGCGGTTGGTAGATATCCTGCAGTTGGAGATTCATTGTGGAATTCACTTGACTCACTTCTAGCAGTTGACTACTTCTTCTACGCGCCGCTGGCGAATCTTATATGTGTTGTTCTTGTCCTAAGTATTATCGTTCATTACCAACCTTCGTTTGATTATTCTATTCAGTAACCTTCCCTTACAAAAGTTACAATAATGAAACTTATATTTAACATCAGGAAGACACAGTTGAAATTTCTGGGGCACATGAGAGGAAAGAGGGCTTGGAAAATATGATACTCACAGGACAGACTGAAGGCAACAGAGACATCTTACAACAAAAATCTAAAGAGCCTGAGTAAATGGATGACAGAACAAAGTTTAGGAGGGATAACAAAAAGACATAATTTATTAAGGGCTACAAAGGACATGAAATTGTGGAGAGCCATGATCACTTACATCCTGAGGAGATTCTAAGAATACATTGCCATATAGCAAGACTGTATCACGTAAGAGTTCAGTTATCTTTTATTACCTCATCAATGCATTGCAAAAGTTTCAGCTGCAAGTTGCTTTTTTTTTTTTGCGGGGGGGTTCTAAAATAACAAAAAACGCAATGGATTCATTCTGTTCATTCTTTATCAGCCATCGCTAAAATTTACCAAACCTGCTTTTGAATGGCTAAAAAAAAAAAATCTTAAAACAAAATAATCAATTCTAAACTACGCTATATTGAGACTGGTTCAGAATAATTTCGATTCATGATATCTCTCGAATACGATATATAAATATTTCCAAAAATGAAAAAAAAGGTGATTGGTGGCGACATGGATATTCCCTGGTATATTATGGTCTTGTCCAAAACTAAGAGAGATTTAAATTTTATTACTTAAACATTATTTTTAGTGGATACCAATATTTGAGTAGACGCTCTATTTATTTGGTTTGGTTTGGTTTGGTTTGTTTTAATCAGCATATCAACCTCAATGGGTTATTTAATGCCGAAACAAATTTTGTTTGGTTTGGTTTGTTTTAACTTGATCAACCTCAATGGGTTATTTAATGCCGATAAAATTTTTATTGCTGGTAATGTTTTTCTTGTAAAATTTATTTCTGGGAATATTTTTCCTTGAATAAATCTGTAACTGATCATATTTTTTCCAAAGAATATATAGCAGTTTGTATTACTGGTATTTTTTTAAAGTATTGTTGATAATAATTTTTCCTTCAAAAATTATTGCTGGTAATAATTTTTTTTCTAAAAGTATTTATGGTATTAAAACCTATTTTTACACAAGTTTGGGTGTTAACTATTTGCCCATAGATGGGACCCCTAACAAGTGCTACCTACCCTGGATCAGGAAGGACCTAAGAACACCAAATTAAGAGGTGGTTCCACCGCTCCTCAAAACCTCCTGATCGGAGGCCTTGCTGCTGGACGTAATTTTGTCTTACCCAGGACGCGAATGTAGTTTATCGTCATACCCAAGATGGGCTCCGTTTATTTACTAAACAGTATATTTCTTTATTTTTTTCGTCTACCGGCCTGAATGTTTGAGATTTTTTTTCTTTAATAAGACTTCTCAGTAATCAGAACGGTATCCAATAAAATAATTTTAAGTAATAAAATCATTCGGATTCGAAAATAAAAAATCCATCACTTCTTTAGAAATTGCTTTGTTTATGTTAAGATACGAAAACTGAGTCGATATGAATGTTTCTAGACACCGAAAAAAAATTTGCATTTATAAGGCTCTAAACACACTTTATCGTGGCCAAGACAGTCTAAACACGTTAGATATAACAACGGTTTCGCTTTACCCAGAAGAAAACAGTCCGAAAGCGAAATCTGCTAACCTAGCACATATTTGTTTTTAATAAGATTTGTCGAATATTCAGAACAGTTTTTTTTAAAAAAATATTATGTTTAATAAATAAATAAACTGAGCTTTTATTCAAACTCTAGAATATTCAGACTCCTGAAACTGCGAAGATAACATCTACTGGCGTGTTCATATGCCTACTGAGTCATTAACTTTCACATTAATACCCTCCTCAAAGTCAAGAACACATCTCATATCCAGCGTCTTTCCTTGCTAATGGTTTAATAGATTGGATTCTCCAGTTTGGGATAGCTCAGTCTAAAATTCTAAATTCAGACGTCATTTGCAAAATGGCAACCTTCAGCTGTCAACCTTTAGATTTCATAATGGCTATGCCTCCAAAGGCGTCTGTGGCTTTACCTGAAGAGCTATGATACACTTCTATACAGTTGTTTGAAACAAGTTAAAATAAAAGTGTTTATTTATTCAGCAAAAATATTAAAAAATTCAATTTCTCTTTGGCTTTTTACAATGCGTTTAATGCCACACCTATAAAAATCCTTATTGATGGCCACTTTAACTTCAAATTACTTGTGGGACAGCATATTATAATGGGTGTACATATATGTGCATATAACAAAATTTAACTGTGTTAAAATTTCATATCTCTTTCCTTTCATGCCGTTTGATCTAGTTCATTCTATCCATATAAATATACAGGGTAATGATAGGTAAATTGTCGCTATTTTATATTTTTAATTTTTGCGTATGCGCGTTTTTGTTTTTTTTTTTTTTTTTTTTTTCGACTTTACTGTATAGTAGGGTCAGTTGGGCACCATCTGTGAGAAATAAAGATCAGCATGACGCAATTCTCATTTAGAAATTTGAAATGATATTTTGTATATGCTTAGCATTTTTTTCCACAAAATCCAATTACGAACAT
>CAHIKZ030004427.1:0-27010 GCA_903632075.3 Acanthosepion pharaonis | reverse complement strand
AAATTTCCCAAAAAACGTATTTTCAAAATTAAATAAAACAAAATTTAATATCTTTTAAAATTTGAAACTATTAAAATCAATTTTTATTGTTTTATGTTTTTCAAAAATTTTTTGTTTAATTTTCCAAAGGTTATTTATATTTTGAGTAGCTTTTAACGTTAAAAAAGTATAAAACTTGTTTTGCTTTAAAACACATATTTCAAAACTAATAAAATTTTGAAATCACTTTTTAAAATAAAACAAATTTTAAATCATTTGATTGATTTATATCGATTTTCAATAATTTCATTGATTTTCTAATTTTTCCCAAAGGGTTTACAATACCTGGTTACTGAAGCAACTGTACTGATCTCCGGTCTGTCTACCCACGCTGTGTTTAGATCTTAGACAGACGGGACCAGCAGGGATTGGGGCCGATACAAGTTGAGTCCGACGGGGTGGCAAAACACAAGTAAAAGAAAAAAAAAACTCACGAGACAAAAGGATTGCTGATAAAAAAAAAAAAGGGTAACAACCTTTTTATATCTAATGTCCGTTACATAAAAACAAAATTGTTCTCAATTCCCGACCCGCTCTGTGGACTATGGCACCAAGCTTCTATCACACAACCTAAGGATTTCAATTGCCTACTCTTTAGAATTGTGTATGTCGGAGTGTGGTTTAGCTCGACACTGGGGCTAATTTCTATCGATCATTCGCAGTTGATTCTTCTTCTTCGTCGACTTAGATAGAACTTCTCTTGTCTTCGACTTGGGCTGGATCTTCTCTGCGGCTTTCGAGTAATCTTCTTCTTCGTCTACTTGGGCTGGAAGTTCTCTTGTCTTCGACTTGGGTGGAAAGATTTCTCTTGTCTTCGACTTGGGTGGAAAGATTCTCTTGTCTTCGACTTGGGTGGAAAGGATTTCTTGCCGCAACTCAGCCCGCTCTCTCAACTCAACTGATTTCTGTCGACTGGGGTCCTGCTTTTATTGACGCCGCAGCAAACCGGGGTGGGTCTGTTGGCGTCAGGGGTTTCTCGATAATTCCAATAGCCGCATTAATTCTGTTTCCCCATTATCGCTATTGTTTTCACCCCCACTTCCTCACAGTGCCTTTGGTGGGGAGGCGTACACCCATCTCTCCCGGTTTCTCGTATGTCAGGTGACCGTTTCTTGACCAATGGTTCCTGATCGAGCATTCTTCCTCTTCTTTCCGCATATCACGTGACCGCTTTCGGCTAATGAGATTGTGGTTGGGCGCCTCCCATCTCAAATCGGGCGTGGCTTACATCGTTCTTGTTTTAAAAAACCAAATCTAATTTTGCCCTTTTTGCACGTACGAAAAATGACAATCTTGGCTTTTTCTCACCTGGGCTCTGTCAAAACAGCCTGCCGCTAATTAGATGTGACTTCAGGAAAGGATATTGGCGCCATCTGTGAGCTGAGACAATCATTTTTTCACCTCTTGTTTTTGTCAGACCCGACAGTCAGAAAATCTTAATTATCTACATTGAAAATGTCCCCACTTTATTATCGTGGATTTCCAATTCTTAATAGGTCAGAATCTGTATACCGTTCCACCGGTCCTCCCTCAACCCAAAAGACACTTTTTCTCCGATTAAAAAAAATTTCGTTTCTATTGTTCTAAAAAGAAATTCCCCTTTCTCCAATTTGACAATGAGTCTTTCCACGCAAAAGTAGGCTAGGTGCTTTGACCGATATTCTTATCAATTCAAATACACTGTCATCAAGCCTGGTTCTTTTCTCCCTCTAAATGATTTTTCATTTCAAATAACAATTCTCTATTGTCTTTTAAAATTCGGCCAACACGCAGGCCAAGATATCTTTCTGACACCTATCTTCGCTTATGACCGGGTCATGCATCATCCATCTCTCTTTCCTTTTTTTCTTTCTTCCTTTTTTCTTTCCCTTCCTTCTTCTTTCCTTAGGATCGTCTAAGTACAACTCTAGTGAATTATTTTCAACTCAATTATTTTCCGTTTAAAAAAAATCAACAACCTGTTTAATAAACCGAGTAAAAAAAATTAAATCATATTTCTATGAATATTTCTAATAATGCAAGGTGCCACAATCCTCCCTAACCGATTTGTCATTTACCCGTAAATGACACCTAAACCCAATTACATCATTTAACATGCACCATGCATTTGTCTCATGCAATTCTATTCTACTTTCTAACATGCAAGGGTAATGTTCTTTCCATTTTCTTTTTGTTCTATATGCAATGAAATGTTCTTTTCATTTTCTTTTTGTTCTACATGCAATGAAATGTTCTTTTTCATTTTTTTTGTTCTACAGGCAATGTAATGTTCTTTTCATTTTCTTCTGTTCTACATGCAATGTAATGTTCTTTTCATTTTCTTCTGTTCTACATGCAATGAAATGTTCTTTTCATTTTCTTTTGTTCCACATGCAATGTAACGTTCTTTTCATTTTCTTCTGTTCTACATGAAATGAAATGTTCTTTTCATTTTCTTTTGTTCTACATGCAATGAAATGTTCTTTTCATTTTCTTTTGTTCTACATGCAAGGTAATGTTCTTTTCATTTTCTTCTGTTCTACATGCAAGGTAATGTGTGCGTGTGTCTGTAGGTGCAGATGTGTTCACTAGGGTTTGTTCTTCTTGGTCAATGTTTTCCTCTCTGCCGTGGGAGGTTTTTTCCGCCGCACGTGGTGGTCTCACGCCAGCCTCCTCCATTGGTCTTTCAGCAATTTCTTCGCCAGTCCTGTCTGAGTAAGGAACACTGCTCGGCATCTCCCTCTCGAGTTGTTGCATGCTCACTAGACTGTCGTTCGCTAATCTTCTCTTACTCTTAATCTTCCATATTATTACACCCCCGATGGCTATAACTAGGAATGTACCCATTACTATTGACCAACTTATCGCGATCTGCTCATCGTCTTCCCAAGCTACACCTTCGTCTCCCAACGCACTTAACTTATCTCTTAAGTGATCCATATCGATCTTTTCTATTGGCTTCATTAATACTGGCATCTTATTTAAGGTAACATTAGAGAATCTCTTCACTATCGGCTCCCATAATTCTGTACAATTGACTAAGCCTCTACCAATCATCTCTATGAGTGAATCTTTTCTTCATATCTTTCTTCCATCTGGTAATAGGGGGCAAGGAGATGGACACCCCAACCGCCGAACATCCCATGGGTAGCGTCACCAGGGATAACGGTGGCCTTATTCTTAATGTCCTTGTGGACTCTCCCCCACATACCCTAGACAGGCTGATATGTTTCTGTGTGGCTACTGCCCACACCCCGTCTGAAACACTGATAGCTTGTGGTAATGCCGAGTTTGTTAATACCTCTACTTGGCAGATTCTTTTGATTCCTTCCCCTCCCTTCAAACAATTCTAGTATGCACAGTCTGCGGTTACCAGTTTTATAGATAGGGCTCAACGAGGTACAAGTCCCCAGGGTATCATCTCTACACCTTCTAGCTTCTTCAGCTGATAGCAACATGAATTTCGTTCTCCCCGAATTTAATGCTATGTAGTCTGCTTCCACTTTGTACCTTGCTATCATTCCCAAACCTTGATCTCTTCTGGGGTAGGGAATGGGTAAGTTTATAACCTGGTATATCTCGAATATACTCTCATATCTAGTAACGGGACAGATATCACTACCAATAATCGCCTATTTTCTAACAAGGTCACACACCCAAGGGCATTATAGTACTTCCACAATTCTTTAGTGGGGTCCACTGGTAGTCTTAAATGGCGGGGCAATTCGGCCTGTATGCCAAGTAGTGCTTCCTTTTAGGTGACCCGGGTTTACTATACTTGGGGAGAGGTGTCCTAATGACAGCATGTCTAATTGTGCTCTCACGTGTTCCAGCAAGGTCGTCAACGACTGACTAGTTTGTCGTACTTTATTCGTAATCGTCATTAGCTGGAAATATTTTTGCATGAATCCGCTTATTTCCTGTAATTCAACAATTACAGTTTCTGTATTATTAATTACCTCTTGTCTCAATTTCGCCAGGTTGTCTATTAACCAATTGATTCTGGCTCTATTTTTGGATACTTCTAACCTTGTCACATTTAATATCGTCACACTCTCTCTTGCCACCTGGGCAAGCGTCCTCTGGTTTACTTCCACTTGTCCCAGTTTCCTTCTTATGAATTTAACGTCATCTTCAGTTACTGTTCCAAACAAGACACTCAATGCCTTTCCCACAATCGGAAGTACGGATCTTCGTTCCCGCGTCTGCAGTAACTCTATTCCCTGCAGGTAGTTTTGCATGTCTTTCCATTGAGCCTCTATCATAGTGGCTTCTGATTCTAGGGAGTGCAATAAACTAAGATACCCTTTGTGCTTGGGATAATCTTGTCCTACCCTCAATCGGGCTGCATCCAGCTGCGTCAGCTCGTTTCCTAACTTATCTAATAGCGACTCATACGGGTTCAAATCTATCACGAATGTGACCAACCACTTAGACCTGGTTATTATTACTTGGCTCGTTTTTTTAAAAATGGTGTTTCGGCTGCGTTTCCCGGCTTCCGCCATCGTCACCACCAGCGTGGCTATCACCATCATCGTCATCACCAACCCTTTCATCTTGATCATTCCTGAAAGGTAACAAATTCTCTTGTTGTTATTCTTCACAATCACTTAGTCTCGCTCGACTCATCACTCAATCATTTCATAACCTTTTTCTAAGTTCGGCTCTTCCCTTCCCTAACTAACCTCTAGCAGACAGAATGGTCCGGTCAGGTGTGCGTGGCGCTCACTCTAAAGGTCGTACTTCATGACACCACTGGTGATCAATCAACAATGCCAATGATCTTCTCCCGTCCCTTGTGAGGTGCAGCCCGACTCCATCCCTCCACTCACATCTACCATAGTCAGCCAATAGGATTTTGGATGAGCCAGTGTCGTTATCTGTCGACACTAAATGCTTCTATTCTGCACAGCCCTTTTTTTTTTTCTACTGAGATTTGGGGTTCTTCTCCTCCCTGATCTCATCTTCTGAGGTGATTCCTGTTCAACCTCTACCCCCTTCCTTCTGTGTTTAACTCCCGTCCAGGAGGTTTTTGTCCTCTTCTTCATCCCCTGATTCTTCTTTCTGTTTAGAGTCTTCGCCTTGAACGTCTTCAATACCTCTCGACTCTGTGTCTAAACTTCTCCTGTTCTTTATCCTTTCCTTAAGCTGGGAAAGGGGTATTTGATCCTCCTCCTCCCACTCGCTGGGCCCTTCGTCCTGTTCAGGGTGCCTCTTTTTAGAGCCTTCGACTGCTTGATTGGACCTCTTCGTCTTTTCTTCCTTTTCTTCGGACATGGGGGTGTGATGGCGATCTCACGGGGTCTTCTCTGCACTGATTCAGTCGACGACTGAACATCGCTAATCCCCGCTGAGGGTTCCAACTCTGTCACTCGGACTGCTTCGTTTATCTGGTCAAGTCGACCTATCTCCTCATCTTCTTCGGAGTCTTCCTCCGTCTCCATTCCTTCCGGTTCAACCAGAGTTACCTTCCTTTTCCTTGTCTTCTTAGGCCTCGGCTCGCTCATTTCCAGGTTAGCTATTTCAGCCTTCTTCAGATCATTGGCATGAACCCTCCTCGCTCGTCCTGCCACTTGATCCCATATTACATATGATACTGGGCCCGTCTGCTCCACTATCCGGTAGTACGGTTCCCATCTCTGGTCCAGTTTTCCTTCTCTCTGGTGGATTTTATAGTAGACAGGGTCTCCAACCTTCAATTCTACCACCTTTCTTTCAGCATTCACCCTCTCATTTCTTTTCTTCTGGGCCCTCTTTATTCTTCTTCTGGCCTGTACGAATATCTTATGTTGCTGTTCCAGCAATAGTTGATGATGATCTTCTCCCATATACCTTCTTCGGGGCTTCACTAGGTTATCTACAGGCAGGACCACGTCTCTGCCAAACAACAAAAATAAGGAGAAAAATCTGGAGGTTTCGTTTATCGTAAACCTCACGGCCGCCAGAGCCTGCGTCAAATACAAGTCCCAATTTCCAATGTTTTCTCTGACCAACTTGGCCAATACATCTCCCAAGGTTCTATGAAACCTTTCCACTTTAGCATTTCCCTGGGGTGATATGGGGATGTTTTATGTTCTCTACATTCAAACCTGTCAAAACTTCTCTCATGATGCTGTTCACATTCTCCGTGCCATTATCTGTTACCAATTGCACAGGGGCACCATACCTAGGGAAGATTTCGCTTATTATCAACCCGGCCACAGTTCTGGCCTTCTTGTCTGGTACTGCAAATGCTTCAGGCCAATTTGTTAGCCAATCGACAAAACTCACTATATAGTTCTTTCCTTGTGCAGTTTCCCCATATGGTCCTGATACATCCATACTCACTTTCTCGAAGGGAAGTTTGGTACGTCTGTCTCCTCCAAGGGTGCCATTTCCTGCCTTCTGCTCTGCGACTGGCACACTACACAACTTCGAACATAGTTAGTGACTTCTCCGTACAGTTTGGGCCAATAGTACTTTCTTCCTATGAGATCACATGTCCTATCAATTCCCATGTGACCCAACCTTTCGTGGCACTGTTCCAATATCTCTGGTCTTAAACTTTTGGGCACATACAACTTGGGTTTGACTTCTTCATCCCTTCCTGAGAGATAATACAGCCTTTCCTCTATTATGACATACTTGGTGGTCTCTCCTGCCTTTACCTTCTCTCTCAGAGCAGCTATTTCACTGTCTGCTTGCTCCTTTTCAATTCCTTCTGTCCAGTAGGGATCGGTTATTATCTGGGCGTCCCCTTCTTCGTCCGATTCTAATATAGGGCGATCTTTTTAGCTTATTAGAGTTAATTACTCCTATTCTATAGGCTTTATCATCTACTCCCTGTTCTACCCTTACAGATCTTTCTTCCAGTTGTTTCGGTATTCTTGAGAGTAAATCTGCGCACGTGTTTTCCTTTCCTGCCAAATACTCTATCTTACAGTGGTAGCCACTTAACTTAAGTGCCCACTGTTGAATTTTCTTATTATTTGTCCACTCTTCCTGCAATAGGTACTGCAGAGGCTTGTGGTCTGTTTTTATAGTGAAGACCGCACCATTTAAATAGTAGTCCAGTTTTTGGAGAGCATACATGATAGCATATGCTTCCCTCTCTATTACTGGCCACCTCTGTTGTGTCTCTGAGAGCTTATGGGAGAGGAAGTATATCGGTACTTCCTCTGGTATGCCTGGCACTGGTCCTTCCTTATCAGGACACGGCTGGGTAAGTACTGCCCCTACACACTGCTCACTGGCATCCGTGTATAATATCATGGGCTTGCTGAGGTCTGGATACGTCAGCAGTGGAACGGTCGTCAACTGTTCCTTTAGCGAATCAAATGCTCGTTGACAGTCCTCTGTCCACTTGAACCTAGCGTATTTCTTCGTCAGGGCCACTAGCGGTATGGCAATTCTTGAAAATGCCGGGACGAAGCGCCGGTAGTAGCCTATAGCTCCTATAAAACCTCTTACCTGCCTCACTGTCTTAGGCTCTGGCATTTCCCTTATGACATTTACCTTATCCATGTCGGGTTTAATACCGTCCCCGTTTATGACGAAGCCTAAATACCTAGTTTCTTCCCTCAGAAACTGACACTTTGACAATTTCAATTTTAATCCGTGTTTCCTCAACCTTCCCAACACCTGTCCTAAATGAAAAAAGTGTTGTTCCACTGTCTCCGAAAATATCAAGATATCGTCCAAATACGCCATGGCAAAGCTCTCGTATCCTCCTAACACTATTGACATTAGCTGTTGGAAGACTCCCGGGGCATTAGCTAAACCGAATGGCATCACTCTGAACTGAAACAGTCCCAGGTGACACGCGAATGCGGCCTTCTCCTTGTCAGCCTCATCCAGGGCTACTTGCCAATACCCGGACCTCAAGTCCAACGTAGAGAAGTACTTTGCCTTCCCTAATAATGCCAAAATGTCGTCTATCAATGGCAATGGCACCGCCAACGGCTTCGATATAGAATTCAGCTTTCTAAAATCTACACAGAAACGGTGGCCGCCATCTTTCTTACCTACTATTACTATTGGGAAGCTCCAAGGAGAGATCGATCTTTCGATCATCCCAGCTTCCAACATTTCCTCTACTGCCTCTTCTACAAGGGGTCTTTTATGTATAGGTGTTCGGTAGGGTTTTAATTTCACAGGGGTGGTCTCCGGTGTCGATTTTCATTTCGACTGTGTGGGTCTGACCTAGCTCCTTGTCTGACTGGGCCACCACATCTCGATTGTCCCTTAACAGACCTCCCACTCTGGTTCTAAATTGATCCGGTGCTAATATATCCTCATCTAAGATTCCCTTTGTTTGCTCTACTAGCTTCCTTCGTTCTTCCTCGAATCTTACCCGATTCAGAGTTCGTAGGGGAAGTGCTCTTCCTATCTCCTCCCTCTCCTAACCTTTATAGTCTTTTGGGCCTGGTTCACCATCATAATGGGCACCAACTCGGCTGCCTCCACTACCGTTTCGCACAGGGTTACCTCGTTATCTTCTAGGCCCTTTCCTTCTACAGGGACCAACTGCAGAGGTCCTCTCCGTACCTTTTTTTTTCTGACATTATTAGCCTACCCTTTCCCGACACTGCGGTCCTAGGAGGTAACTGTACATCTTCCTCCACCACTATGGTTATCTCTTCCTCTGGTGGGCATCCCAATGGCGTTCTCTCGCCGTTCACCACCAACACAGTAGGATTAAATTCGATCTGGGCCTTCTGGCTCCGGAGCCAATCTTCTCCCAAGATTGCCTCTGTACACAGGTCAGGGGTTTACGTAAAAATGTTGGGTGCTTTTCACCCTCCCAATCCTCACCGGGAGCCTCACCATCCCTTTTTATCTCCAGGGGGCTCCATCTGCTTGCGTGATCTCTATGTCCGCTTCCCGTAACCTTCTCTTCCATTTCACCCGCCTGTATGTTTCCTCTCTCATCAATGACACAGATGCTCCTGTGTCCACCAAAGCCCCTCATCTCTCTACCACCTATCTCTGCTCTACAGGATAGTTCTTTCTCTTGCGTTAGCGAAGAGAACACTTGAGCTTTCTTCTTCCTGGGTCCCCACCTTTGGGTTAACCCAGCCATAGGCGCCGGTAGTAATAAATCACCTTCATTTTTTTTTATGAGGTGGAGTTCTGCGCCCTCTGCACCTGGGCGACCCCGGCCGGACCTCTCCCGGTCTCCCATGGCCGTTTCTAAAAATACAGTTTCTTTTCAGGTGTCCTGGCCTCCTGCAAAACCAGCACCTTCTTGTTGGACAGCTTGCCGCAAAGTGGCCCGCCCGACCACATGTCCAACATTTTGCTCTTTCCCTTTTTAACTGGGTTGGCCTTGCATCTATTCTCGGGGGAACCCGTCCTCTATTCAAGCGGTTCACCCGTTCACTGGTCCAAGCTTTTATTTCTCTCCTTTTTAACTGGGCCACCCTCCCTCTTAATTCTGGGGTGGCCCGCTGGCTTTTCCCTGGGCCGGTCTCTTGGGCTCAGCCTTCTTTGTTAATATCGGTGGGGCACCCTTCCTCAACCCGCACCACTTGGCCAGGTGTCCTTTCTTACCACACCTGGTGCATCTGTCCTGATTGAAGTCTGGGGGCAACCCCCACTTCGTCGGACATTCCGCCGCCCTGTGGTCCTCGTACCCACAGGTCCAGCAGACCAGCCCGTATCGACCCGGCGTGGGCTTATAAAAGCCATGCCTGGTCGACCATGCCCTTCTATTGGGGTCCTCCTCCCATAATTCTGCCCGATCCACCTCTTCCTTAACCCTCTGATTCCACACGGGGGTTCTTCCGCCTACCCCCCTTCTTCCAGCTTCCTGACTTGGTATCTGCTTCTTCCCACAGCTCTTCACTTTATCCCACACCCCCTGGCTCTCCCTGGCCAGCTCTATCGCTGCCGACAGTCCTTCTTTCAATACGTCGTGACGAACACGCTCAGCGCCTCTACATACAGGTCCGCCAGTTGGGCCAGCATAACCGCATTATCCCTGACCACTTCGGGGAATGCCAACGACGATAGCTTCCCCGCTCGGGCCCCTAATTCTCCCGGGGTTTCATCCCGTAGCTGTGTCAGTTTTAAAAGGGCCCTCATGGCCTCTATGGCCGTACCTTCGTCGGCGAATTCTTTGGTTAGCAGTCTTTTATTTCTTCCCAAGACAAGCGGGGTTGGTTCTCCAAGAGCCCCCTCACGAACTCAGACGCTTTTCCCTTTGTGGCATCGTATGCCAAATACAGGGTTTCTTGGTCCGAAAGCTCGTAGATGGTTCGGCTCTTCTCGAGGATTGCCAGCCAGTTTTTAAACTCCTTCCCGCTGCCATCAAATACTGGGACCCTCGGTCCACCCAACAGCTTCCTTAAATCCACTGACAACCCCCGCCCCTACTTCCTCTTCACCCCCCCCTCTGCTCTATCCGAATCATAGTCAGACATGTCTACAGAGAAAGACAGTCTATGCAGCAACAATCGAGGTTGGGAAATAAAATAAGGTGTCCTACCTTGCAGACGATTCTGTTCTTTTCTTCCTTTGGTCCCGGGTCGTTCTGAGTTCTGTCTGAATTTTCAGCAACGGCGGTCGATCGTGGTCTTCTCAGGGTTGAAATCCCTCGGTCACTGCACCACTTGTGACGTGGTTGTCTCAGGGTTGATCCGTTGGTCACGGCACCACATGTGACGTGGTTGTCTCAGGGTTGATCCTGGTCACGGCACCACATGTGACGGTTACACACCTGGCCCAGGGTCGAATCCTTTGGTTACGGCGCCAACGGTGACGTCGCTCCTCCTGGTCGCTCCTCCTGGGTCCAAGCGTGCCGCTCCAACCCCTTGGTTGGATGATCACCAGCCTCGCCTTTCCCAACTCGCTTCCAATACCTGGTTACTGAAGCAACTGTACTGATCTCCGGTCTGTCTACCCACGCTGTGTTTAGATCTTAGACAGACGGGACCAGCAGGGATTGGGGCCGATACAAGTTGAGTCCGACGGGGTGGCAAAACACAAGTAAAAAAAAAAAAAAATTCACGAGACAAAAAAAATTGCTGATAAAAAAAAAAGGTAACAACCTTTTATATCTAATGTCCGTTACATAAAAACAAAATTGTTCTCAATTCCCGACCCGCTCTGTGGACTATGGCACCAAGCTTCTATCACACAACCTAAAAATTTCAATTGCCTACTCTTTAGAATTGTGTATGTCGGAGTGTGGTTTAGCTCGACACTGGGGCTAATTTCTATCGATCATTCGCAGTTGATTCTTCTTCTTCGTCGACTTAGATAGAACTTCTCTTGTCTTCGACTTGGGCTGGATCTTCTCTGCGGCTTTCGAGTAATCTTCTTCTTCGTCTACTTGGGCTGGAAGTTCTCTTTTGTCTTCGACTTGGGTGGAAAGATTCTTCTTGTCTTCGACTTGGGTGGAAAGATTCTCTTGTCTTCGACTTGGGTGGAAAGGATTTCTTGCCGCAACTCAGCCGCTAATCTCAACTCAACTGATTTCTGTCGACTGGTGTCCTGCTTTTATTGACGCCGCAGCAAACCGGGGTGGGTCTGTTGGCGTCAGGGTTTCTCGATAATTCCAATAGCCGCATTAATTCTGTTTCCCCATTATCGCTATTGTTTTCACCCCTACTTCCTCACAGTGCCTTTGGTGGGGAGGCGTACACCCATCTCTCCCGGTTTCTCGTATGTCAGGTGACCGTTTCTTGACCAATGGTTCCTGATCGAGCATTCTTCCTCTTCTTTCCGCATATCACGTGACCGCTTTCGGCTAATGAGATTGTGGTTGGGCGCCTCCCATCTCAAATCGGGCGTGGCTTACATCGTTCTTGTTTTAAAAAAACAAAATCTAATTTTGCCCTTTTTGCACGTACGAAAAATGACAATCTTGGCTTTTTCTCGCCTGGCCTCTGTCAAAACACCTGCCGCTAATTAGATGTGACTTCAGGAAAGGATATTGGCGCCATCTGTGAGCTGAGACAATCGTTTTTTCACCTCTTGTTTTTGTCAGACCCGACAGTCAGAAAATCTTAATTATCTACATTGAAAATGTCCCCACTTTATTATCGTGGATTTCCAATTCTTAATAGGTCAGAATCTGTATACCGTTCCACCGGTCACTCCCCTCAACCCAAAAGACACTTTTTTACCGATTAAAAAAAAATTTCGTTTCTATTGTTCTAAAAAGAAATTCCCCTTTCTCCAATTTGACAATGAGTCTTTCCACGCAAAAGTAGGCTAGGTGCTTTGACCAATATTCTTATCAATTCCAATACACTGTCATCAAGCCTGGTTCTTTTTCTCCCTCTAAAGGATTTTTCATTTCAAATAACAATTCTCTATTGTCTTTTAAAATTCGGCCAACACGCAGGCCAAGATATCTTTCTGACACATATCTTCGCTTATGACCGGGTCATGCATCATCCATCTCTCTTTCCTTTTTTTTTCTTTCTTCCTCTTTTCTTTCCCCTTCCTTCTTCTTTCCTTAGGATCGTCTAAGTACAACTCTAGTGAATTATTTTCAACTCAATTATTTTCCGTTTAAAAAAAAATCAACAACCTGTTTAATAAACCGAGTAAAAAAAAAATTAAATCATATTTCTATGAATATATCTAATAATGCAAGGTGCCACATAAATAACTCTTCGGAAACATTAGAAAATCAATGAAATTATTTAAAATCGATATGTAATCAATCAGAATGTAAGGATTTTAACTAGTTTCATAACTTTTGACAAAGTGATATTGCAAATTTTAAGTTTTATTTAGTTTTGAAATACATGATAATTTACATGCAAAATCAACGTGTTTTGACTACTTTTTCAACGTGAAACCAGCTAGCTTCAAAATATAAATAACACTTTGGAAACATTAGAAAATCAATGAAATTATTGAAAATCGATATGTAATCAATCAAAATGTATTGATTTTAACTAGTTTCATAACTTTTGACAAAATGCTATTGGAAATTTATGTTTTATTAAGTTTTGAAATACATGATGATTTACATGCAAAATCAACGTGTTTTGACTACTTTTTCAACGTTAAAACAGCTAGCTTCAAAATATAAATAACTCTTCGGAAACATTAGAAAATCAATGAAATTATTGAAAATCGATATGTAATCAATGAGAATGTATTGATTTTAACTAGTTTCATAACTTTTGACAAAGTGATATTGCAAATTTTAAGTTTTATTTAGTTTTGAAATACATGATGATTTACATGCAAAATCATGCAGTTTTGACGACTTTTTCAACGTTAAACACGCTAGCTTCAGAATATAAATAACACTTTCGAAACATTAGAAAATCAATGAAATTATTGAAAATCGAAATGTAATCAACCAAATGTATTGATTTTAACTAGTTTCATAACATTTGACAAAGTAATATAATAAATTTTAAGTTTTATTAAGTTTTGAAATACATGATGATTTACATGCAAAATCAAGCAGTTTTGACTACTTTTTCAACGTTAAACACGCTATCTTCAAAATATAAATAACACATTGGAAACATTAGAAAATCAATGAAATTATTGAAAATCGATATGTAATCAATCAAAATGTATTGATTTGAACTAGTTTCATAACATTTGACAAAGTAATATAATAAATTTTAAGTTTTATTAAGTTTTGAATACATGATGATTTACATGCAAAATCAAGCAGTTTTGACTTCTTTTTCAACGTTAAACACGCTAGCTTCAGAATATAAATAACACTTTGGAAACATTAGAAAATCAATGAAATTATTGAAAATCGAAATGTAATCAATCAAAATGTATTGATTTTAACTAGTTTCATAACTTTTGACAAAGTGATATTGCAAATTTTATGTTTTATTAAATTTTTTAATACATGTCGATTTACATGCAAAATCAATTAGTTTTGACTACTTTTTCAACGTTAAACACGGTAGCTTCAAAATATGAATAACTCTTCGGAAACATTAGAAAATCAATGAAGTTGTTGAAAATCGATATGTAATCAATCAAAATGTATTGATTTTAACTAGTTTCATAACATTTGACAAAGTAATATAATAAATTTTAAGTTTTATGAAGTTTTGAAATACATGTTGATTTACATGCAAAATCAACGTGTTTTGACTACTTTTTCAACGTTAAACACGGTAGCTTCAAAATATGAATAACTCTTCGGAAACATTAGAAAATCAATGAAATTATTGAAAATCGATATGTAATCAATCAAAATGTATTGATTTTAACTAGTTTCATAACTTTTGACAAAGTGATATTGCAAATTTTAAGTTTTATTTAGTTTTGAAATACATGATGATTTACATGCAAAATCAAGCAGTTTTGACGACTTTTTCAACGTTAAACACGCTAGCTTCAAAATATAAATAACACTTTGGAAACATTAGAAAATCAATGAAATTATTGAAAATCGATATGTAATCAATCAAAATGTATTGATTTTAACTAGTTTCATAACTTTTGACAAAGTAATATTGCAAATTTTAAGTTTTATTACGTTTTGAAATACATGATGATTTACATGCAAAATCTACGTGTTTTGATTACTTTTTCAACGTTAAACACGCTAGCTTCTAAATATGAATAACACTTTGGAAACATTAGAAAGTCATTGAAATTATTGAAAATCGATATGTAATCAATGAAAATGTATTGATTTTAACTAGTTTCATAACTTTTGACAAAGTGATACAATAAATTTTAAGTTTTATTAAGTTTTGAAATACATGATGATTTACATGCAAAATCAACGTGTTTTGACTACTTTTTCAACGTTAAACCCGCTAGCTTCAAAATATAAATAACTCTTCGGAAACATTAGAAAATCAATGAAATTATTGAAAATCGATATGTAATTAATCAGAATGTATTGATTTTAACTAGTTTCACAACTTTTGACAAAGTGATATTGCTAATTTTAAGTTTTATTAAGTTTTGAAATACATGATGATTACATGCAAAATCAACGTGTTTTGACTACTTTTTCAACGTTAAACACGCTAGCTTCAAAATATAAATAACTCTTCGGAAACATTAGAAAATCAATGAAGTTGTTGAAAATCGATATGTAATCAATCAAAATGTATTGATTTTAACTAGTTTCATAACATTTGACAAAGTAATATAATAAATTTTAAGTTTTATCAAGTTTTGAAATACATTATGATTTACATGCAAAATCAACGTGTTTTGACTACTTTTTCATCGTTAAACCAGCTAGCTTCAAAATATAAATAACTCTTTTGAAACATTAGAAAATCAATGAAATTATTGAAAATCGATATGTAATCAATCAAAATGTATTGATTTTAACTAGTTTCATAACATTTGACAAAGTAATATAATAAATTTTAAGTTTTATTAAGTTTTGAAATACATGATGATTTACATGCAAAATCAAGCAGTTTTGACTTCTTTTTCAACGTTAAACACGCTATCTTCAAAATATAAATAACACATTGGAAACATTAGAAAATCAATGAAATTATTGAAAATCGATATGTAATCAATGAAAATGTATTGATTTTAACTAGTTTCATAACATTTGACAAAGTAATATAATAAATTTTAAGTTTTATTAAGTTTTGAATACATGATGATTTACATGCAAAATCAACCTGTTTTGACTACTTTTTCAACGTTAAACACGTTAGCTTCTAAATATAAATAACACTTTGGAAACATTAGAAAATCAATGAAATTATTGAAAATCGATATGTAATAAATGAAAATGTATTGATTTTAAATAGTTTCATAACATTTGACATATTGATATTGCAAATTTTAAGTTTTATTAAGTTTTGAAATACATGATGATTTACATGCAAAATCAAGGTGTTTTGACTACTTTTTCAACGTTAAACACGCTAGCTTAAATATAAATAACACTTTGGAAACATTAGAAAATCAATGAAATTATTGAAAATCGATATGTAATCAATCAAAATGTATTGATTTTAACTAGTTTCATAACTTTTGACAAAGTAATATTGCAAATTTTAAGTTTTATTACGTTTTGAAATACATGATGATTTACATGCAAAATCTACGTGTTTTGATTACTTTTTCAACGTTAAACACGCTAGCTTCTAAATATGAATAACACTTTGGAAACATTAGAAAATCATTGAAATTATTGAAAATCGATATGTAATCAATGAAAATGTATTGATTTTAACTAGTTTCATAACTTTTGACAAAGTGATATAATAAATTTTAAGTTTTATTAAGTTTTGAAATACATGATGATTTACATGCAAAATCAACGTGTTTTGACTACTTTTTCAACGTTAAACCCGCTAGCTTCAAAATATAAATAACTCTTCGGAAACATTAGAAAATCAATGAAATTATTGAAAATCGATATGTAATTAATCAGAATGTATTGATTTTAACTAGTTTCATAACTTTTGACAAAGTGATATTGCTAATTTTAAGTTTTATTAAGTTTTGAAATACATGATGATTACATGCAAAATCAACGTGTTTTGACTACTTTTTTCAACGTTAAACACGCTAGCTTCAAAATATAAATAACTCTTCTTGAAACATTAGAAAATCAATGAAGTTGTTGAAAATCGATACGTAATCAATCAAAATGTATTGATTTTAACTAGTTTCATAACATTTGACAAAGTAATATAATAAATTTTAAGTTTTATCAAGTTTTGAAATACATTATGATTTACATGCAAAATCAACGTGTTTTGACTACTTTTTCATCGTTAAACCAGCTAGCTTCAAAATATAAATAACTCTTTTGAAACATTAGAAAATCAATGAAATTATTGAAAATCGATATGTAATCAATCAAAATGTATTGATTTTAACTAGTTTCATAACATTTGACAAAGTAATATAATAAATTTTAAGCTTTATCAAGTTTTGAAATACATGATGATTTACATGCAAAATCAACGTGTTTTGACTACTTTTTCAACGTTAAACACGCTAGATTACAAATATAAATAACTCTTTGGAAACATTAGAAACTCTATGAAATTATTGAAAATCGATATGCCATCGATCAAAATGTATTAGATTTTGGCTAATATCTTGTCTAACCGTTTGCAGGTTGTCTTGTCTCGTCTGATTGACTCGGAACAGACTTGTGCTGTGAAGGGTAGGACTATTTAGGACAATCTTCATATGGTACGCCTGATCATCGTGTCGACAGTGAAGCCGCGCTGATCAATTTAGATCAGTCCAAGTCCTTCGATAGGGTTGACCATCGGTTTCTGGAGGCTGTTCTTTCGGTGGCCGTTTTCGGGCCGTACTTTCGCACCTGGATCCGTCTTCTGTATGCGACTCCCTGTGCGCTGGTGGAAGTGAATGGGGTACGATCGGATCCTTTCGTATGGTGTCGCTCCATTCGTCAAGGTTGTCCGCTTTCGCCGTTGCTTTACGTTCTTGCGTTGGAACTTTTCCTTCGCAAGTTAAAGGCGAATCCGGTCCTACGCGGAATTGCTCTGCCCGGTGGTAGCACATCGGCCAGTTATTCTGCCTATGCTGACGACGTTTCGGCTCTTGTATCGAGCAGAGCCGAGATTGACGAAGTCTGTATAGAAATCAGTTGTTATGAGATGGTGACAGGGGCCAAGATCAACCGCGATTAGTCTGTTAGCTTGCGGTTGGGTGCGTGGAAGGGAGTTTCTCTTCCCGGACCTTTCCACTGGACGGATTCTCGGCGTCTGGTTTGGTCCTGATCTCCAGTTGGAAATGAATTGGTCGGAGGTGCGAGGGAAGGCCGCGATCGCAATTAATATATGGTCTCGGAGGAATCTTTCCTTAAAGGGTAGGGCGGAAGTTTGTCGTAGGGCGTTATATCAAGTGTTAGTTAGGGGGTCCGTTCATGATAATCTGATTGACGATCTTGGTCTTACGAAGCAGGAGGATCGCTCAATATGGCCTTGGGCGTCCGGGTTGAAATGTCTCAATAACGATGATGCATCACTCACCTGGCTGGTGTTTCGTGGGGCCCTCTGGGTCGCCAAAAGACTTTGTTCAGCTGGCTTGGAAAATTCTCCAAACTGCCGTCGCTGTGTTGGAGAGGTCGAGACCCTGTGTCACGCCTTCTTTCAGTGCAGCCTGGTAGTGCCGTTTTGCAAGTTTGTTGAAGGCCTCATGGTCCGCATGCTGCAGGGAAAGTCTTTTGTCCTTCAAGCCTCTTCCGTTTGTAGCAATGTGGCACCGCCGATGACGAAGGCTGAACAATATGTGTTCCACTGCTTACTAGGAGTTATGAGAGTCGTGATTTGGACGACGCGACAGAAGGGATTGTATGGAGGCGAGAAGTTTACCTCTTCCCAACTGATCTTGTACTTTAAGCATTTGCTTAAAATCAAGATTAGGACGGAAAGGCAGCGGCTCTCTTCATCAGAATTCAGCAAAAGGTGGGTGCATCTTGCGCGTTTGTGTCGTGTGAAAGGGGCTGACCTTGAGTGGCATTTTGATGCCGGTTAGGCATCAGGATATTGCTTTTCCTGGGTTGAACTAGTGCAACCCATCCAGAAACTAGGCTAGTTTAGGTTCAGTTGTTGATGTTTTAGTTTCTTTTTCTTTTTTTTATTTCGAGTTAACTTAGCTAGTGTATGTATGCGCATTGGACCCTTTTCTTTCTGTCCCTATTTTTTTTTTTTAAATTTTAATCACCCATCCCCTCCCTCTTTAGGTGGTCAGTGATATCAGTTCTCCGGTGGATGCGGGGCGCCTTTCGTTTCGCGTGAGTGTTTTCGTATTTGTTTTTGTGTTTGAATGAGTGCGTGTTAATGTGTGTGCGTGGGGTAAATGATTGTCTTATACTATTAATTGATTTCGGCCAATGAACTGGTATTTCTGTGACATTTAGTGATTGTGGGGGTTTTTATTACTAATAATATTTTTCTTTAGTTTCTTGTAATTAGATTTGTGATCATGTTGTAAATACTCATTGGGGTTAGTTTTTCGAATTGTTGTTTTATTCCCCTCACCCCCACAGACATTAAATTGTATATATGGGAATTATTTTAGTTCATAGATACGATGAAATATTATGGTGCTTGTAGTTTGAAAGGTACGTATTAAAGTGTTGTTTTGGTGTAAGGAATATTATTCGTACGATTGGGTCAGTGTTTGCGTCTAGCTAAGTTATAATTAAGACAGAAGAAGACCGTCCTCTCCCCATTCCCCTATTTCGGCCTTGTGCCACATTTCTGTGTAATTACAGAATAAATATCAATACTTTTTCAACGTTAAACACGCTAGATTCAAAATATAAATAACTGTTTGGAAACATTAGAAAGTCAATGAAATTATTGAAAATCGATATGCAATCGATCAAAATTGATTTTATCTAGTTTCATAAGTTTTGACAAAGTTATATTAAAAATTTTATGTTTTACAAAGTTTTGAAATACATAGTGATTTACATGCAAAATCAAGCTGTTTCGACTACTTTTTCAACGCTAGATTACAAATATAAATAACTCTTTGGAAACATTAGAAAGTCAATGAAATTATTAAGTATCGATATGCAGTCGATGAAAATGTATTGATTTTAACTAGTTTCATAAGTTTTGACAAAGTTGTATTACAAATTTTATGTTTTACAAAGGTTTGAAATGCATAGTGATTTATATGCAAAAGCAAGCTGTTTTGACTACTTTTTCAACGTTAAACACGCTAGCATCAAAATATAAATAACTCTTTGGAAACATTAGAAAGTCAATGAAATTATTGAAAATCGATATGCAATCGATCAAAATGTATTGATTTTAACTAGTTTCATATGTTTTGATAAAGTTAGATTATATACATTGATTTTTAACTTTTATAAAATTTGTAATATAGCTTTTAAATGTTAAAATCAATATCTTTCGATTCATGCCATATAGATTTCCAAAAATTTCATTGTATTTCTAATGAATCAAATATATAATTCAAATTTTTGAATGAGCGTGTTTAACGTTGTAAAAAGTAACCAAACTGCTTGCTTTTGCACGTAAATCTCAATATTTCTCAAACATTCGTAAAACATAAAATTTGTAATATAACATTGTGAAAACTATTTAAACATGTCAAAATGAATACCTTTCGATTGATAATATAAAGACTCTCAATAATTTCATTGTATTTCTAATGTATCCAATTAACAATTCAAATTTTTGAGCGAATATGTTTAACGTTCTAAAAAGTAACCAAAACTGCTTGCTTTTGCACGTAAATCTCAATATTTGTGAAACATTCGTAAAACATAAAATTTGTAATATATCTTTGTGAAAACTAATTAAACATGTCAAAATCAATATCTTTCAATTCATACCATATAGATTTCCAATAATCTCATTGTATTTCTAATGAATCCAATTAGTAATTCAAATTTTTGAGTGAGCGTGTTTAACGTTCTTAAAACTAACCAAAACTGCTTCTTTTTGCACGTAAATCTCAATATTGGTCAAGCATTCGTAAACATAAAATTTGTAATATAAATTTGTGAAAACTATTTAAACATGTTAAAATCGATATCTTTCGATTCATACCATATAGATTTCCAATAATTTCATTGGATTTCTAATAATTTAATTGGATTTCTAATCCAATTAGTAATTCAAATTTTTGTGTAAGCGTGTTTAACATTCTAATAAGTAACCCAAAATGCTGGCTTTTACACGTAAATCTCAATATTTGTCAAACATTCGTAAAACATAATCTTTGTAATATAAATTTGTGAAAACTCTTTAACCATGTTAAAATCAATATCTTTCAATTGATACCATATAGATTTACAATAATTTCATTATATTTCTAATGAATCCTATTAGTAATTCAAATTTTTGGGTGAACGTGTTTAACGCTCAAAAAGTAGCCAAAACTGCCTGCTTTTGCATGTAAATCTCAATATTTGTCAAACATACATACAACATAAAATTTGTAATATAACTTTGTGAAAACTCTTTAAATATGTTAATATCTTTCAATTCATACCATATAGATTTCCAATAATTGCTTTGGATTTCTAATGAATCCAATTAGTAATTCAAATTTTTGAGTGAGCGTGTTTAACGTTCTAAAAAGTAACCAAAACTCCTTGTTTTTGCACGTAAATCTCAATATTTGTGAAACATTCGTAAAACATAAAATATGTAATATAATTTTGTGAAAACTCTTTAAACATGTTAAAATCAATATTTTTCGAATCATACCATAAAGACTGTCAATAATTTTATTGGCTTTATAATGAATCCAATTAGTAATTCAAATTTTTGTGTGAGCGTGTTTAACATTCGAAAAAGTAACCAAAACTGCTTGCTTTTGCACATAAATCTCAATATTTGTCAAACATTCGTAAAACATAAAATTTGTAATATAACTTTGTGAAATCTCTTTATACATGTTAAAATCAATATCTTTCGATTGATACTATATAGATTTACAATAATTTCATTGAATTTCAAATGAATCCAATTAGCAATTTCAATTTTTAAGCGAACGTATTTAACTAGGGACCTCCACTTTTTCGGCGAAATTTTCGATACCTAAGTTTAAAATGAATTTTTAAAAATGAAAAAACATGCTTGAAGATTTTAGCTTTAATTTTAATTTTAATCATTAAATTTATTATTTCCATTAAGTAAACAATTCTGGTGTATAATTTAACGTTTAAAATATAGCCAAAACAGCTTTCTTTTGCACGTAAATCTCAATATTTGTCAAACATTCTTAAAACATAAAATTTGTAATATAACTTTGTGACAACTCTTTAAACATGTTAAAATCAATATCTTTCGATTCATACTATATATATTTACAATAATTTCATTGGATTTCTAATGAATCTATTTAGTAATTTTTGTATAAGCGTGTTTAACGTTCAAAAAGTACCCAAAACAGCTTGCTTTTCTACGTAAATCTCAATATTAATCATACATTCGAACAACAACATAATTTTGGAATCTAACTTTGTGAAAACTCTTTAAACATGTTAAAATCAATATCTTTCGATAGATACCATATAGACTTTCAATAATTTTATTGGATTTCTAATGATTTCAATTAGCATTTTAAATATTTTTGCAAGCGTATTTAACGTTTAAAAAGTAGCCAAAACAGCTTGCTTCTGCACGTAAATCTCAATATTTTACAAAGATTCGTAAAACATGAAATTTGTAATATAACTTTGTGAAAACTCTTTAAACATGTTAAAATCAATATCTTTCGATTGATACCATATAGATTTACAATTATTTCATTGGATTTCTAACGAATCCAATTAGCAATTCAAATTTTTAAGCGAACGTGTTTAACGTTAAAAAGTAGCCAAAACTGCTTGCTTTTGCACGTAAATCTCAATATTTGTCAAACATTCGTAAAACATAAAATTTGTAAATGTTATGGGGTCCTCCCCTTTTTCATGTAAATGGACTCCAGTTTTACTTGGACTGTTGCCGTTAAATACCCCGAGACCATCAGTCAATGATTGAGTCTGAGATAGTAAGAAGACTGAGTCTGAGTTTGTGATTGAGTTGGAGGTAGAGTAATAGTGTGAGGTAACCGCTTGTAGAAGTCAGTTACAAGCATGTAGACTCTAAGGAAGTCCTACTTCGAGACTGTTATGTCTATATGTTATTGCTACTAACCGCCTTCCTGGATTTACTAACAGTATTACCCATTGTATTCTTGTGTAAATACATTTGATTTCTTATCTTTAATTCTTGCGTTTTTCATTCATTGGAGACCGAATTTCATCTCGGAATCCACAACAAATTGGCGACGAAGATTCGAACACACGCAGAACACAACAAAAGAAATATATTCCCTCGTCGTCCAACGAACAAATTTGCGACGAAGATTCGAACCCAAGCGGAAAAGAAAAAATCAACAAAAGAAAAATCTTCCCTCGTCGTCCATCAAGCAAATTGGCGTCGAGCGATTCGAACTCACACGAAAAGAAGAAATAGAAAAATCCTTCCCTCGTCGTCCTCAACAAATTAGCGACAAACAGTTACGAGGAGTAAAAATACTTAAAATTGAGTTATCATGGAAGATTTTCAAAATATTTTGGTAGATCTGATAAAACACCAAAATGATCAACAATTACAACTGGAAGAACGAATGGAAGAAAAATGTCAAAAGCAATTAGAAAGACAAATAGATCTCCAGGAACTAATATTGAAAGTAGCGGGCAACAAGCAATTAGATATTGAAAAAGAAGCAACTTTTTCGCAAGACGCGGCGTGGAATACCATAGAGATTTTCACATATTCTCTAGATGATGACAAAAATTTTGGAGATTACTTTAGAAGACATGAAGATATCTTTAACATCGACTGTCAAAATTGGACAGAAGCAAAAAAGCTACGTCTATTGCTTAGAAAATTAGAAACTGAAGAATATACAAAATTCGTGGATTATATCTTGCCAAAAAAGACGAAGCAGTGACATGTCTTAAAGAATTCTTCAGCCCCAAAACATCACTCTTCCACTGGAGGTGGAAATGCCTTAACCTGGTAAAGGACGATAATGAGGATTATTCCACGTTTGCCGCAATCGTAAATAAACATAATGACGACTTCAAACTAGCGGAATTAACCCCAGACAATTTCAAATGTCTCATCTTTGTTCAAGGGTTGGTTTCTACAAAAGATAGTGAAATGCGCAGAAGAATGCTTGCAAAATTACAAGATGAACCGAGTCTAACATTATAGCAATTATCGGAAGATTGCCAGAGATATCTAAGTATAAAGAAAGACGCAAAGCACGTTGAAGAATCAGCTGTTTCTCATATACGTAAGTTAAACAAAAGTCTACGTTATTCACCCTCCTCGGAAAGAAAACTAAAATTCTACGACAATGAAAAAAGATTCTCATCCTCCCCGGAAAGAAAATGAAAATTTTATAATAAGAGGAAAAGTGCAACATACAGGATAAATTATGACGAATATCGAAGCAAATATAAGCCCCCCTCCATCAGCATGTTATCGATGTGGAGGACTACATTGGAACAAGGATTGCCGCTTTAGATATAAAATCTGTCTTGAATGTGGAAAAAAAAGGCCACAAGGCATCCCATTGTAGAAATAGAAAAGATACTAATAGAATAAGAGCTACAAGGATGCATAATGATGACAACACCAACGTAAGGAACTATGTGGAACTGGAAATTTTAAATAAAAAGATTAAATTACAACTGGATTCAGGTTCCGACCTCACGATAATCAACTTACAGACATGGAGAAAACTCAACAGACCTACCATGTTACACACAAAAGAAATTGCCAAGTCGGTTACAGGCAAACGAATAAATTTTGAGGGAGAAATAATCGTCAATTTTAAATTTCACGGCAAAACAAAAAAACTGAAAGATACTGAAAATCTAGTAGGTATCGACTGGATGCAGAAGTTCAACGTTTGGGACCTACCTATCCACTCTTTTTTGCAAAAAGTTAGAGGTTGAACCATCAGATACTATAAAATTAAAGAAAGAATTATATAACCAATTTCCTGAGGTATTTTCGAGCGGGTTGGAACGATGCAACAAATTTAAGGCCAAAATAGAATTAAAAGAAAACGTCCAACCACTTTTTAAAAAGAAGCGAAATGTACCGTTGGCTACTATAGAAAAAATAGACAAAGAATTGGAGAGACTTGAACAAACTGGGATTCTATCAAAAACAGAGTTTAGCGAGTGGGCAGCGCCGCTGGTTTATGTAAAAAAAAAGTCAGGAGAAATTCGCGTATGCACAGATTTTTCGACGGGACTCAACAAGGCGATAAAAGAACACTACCGAGCCCAGAGGAGATATTTACAAAGCTCAACGGCGTAAGATATTTTCAAAAATAGATCTTAGTGAGGCTTATCTACAAATTCCTGTACAAGAAAAGAGTACGAAAATCTTTTGCATTAATATGCACAAAGGGTTGTACAAATTCAACAGACTACACACAGCAATTTTTCAGCAAACGATGGACACAATGCTCACGGGCCAGTATTTCGCGACCGCTTATCTGGATGATATTCTAATTAAGAGCGACAATGTTGAAGAGCACACATCACACATAAAGAAAGTTTTCAAAAGACTTCAGGACTTTGGGTTCAAAGTAAAAGGAGAAAAGTGTGATTTTTTTCCTAAACGAAATTAAAAAATACTCCCACCAAAAAGGGATCTAGGGAGGGGGTGTTATGGTGTCCTCCTCTTTTTCATATAAGTGGACTCTACCAGTGTTACTTTGACTGCTGCCGTGAAATACCCAGAGACAGTCAGTCAGAGATTGAGTCAGAGATAGTAACAAGACTGAGATTGTGATTGAGTTGGAGGTAGAGTAAATAGTGTGAGGTAACCGCTTGTAGAAGTCAGTTACAAGCACGTAGAATCTAACGAAGTCCTACTTCGAGACTGTTATATCTATATGTTATTGCTACTAACCGCGTTCCTGGATTTACTAACAGTATTACCCATTGTATTCTTGTGTAAATAAATTTAATTTCTTATCTTTAATACTTGCGTTTGCCATTCATTGGAGACCGAATTTCATCTCGGAATCCACAACAGTAATATAACTTTGTGAAAATTCTTTAAACATGTTAAAATTAATATCTTTCGATTGATACTATATAGATTTACAATAATTTCATTGGATTTCTAATGAATCCAATTAGCAATTTCAATTTTTAAGCAGGCGTATTTAACGTATGAAAAAAAAAGTAGCCAAAACAGCTTGCTTTTTTTAGGTAAATCTAAATATAAGCTTACTTTTGCACGTGAAGCTTAATATTTTTCAAACATTCGTAAAACATAAAATTTGAAATATAACTTTATAAAAACTGTTGAAACATGTTAAAATCAGTACCTTTCGATCGATACCATATAGTTTTACAATAATTTCATTGGATTTCTAATGATTCCAATTATCAATTCAAATTTTAATGCTAGCGTGTTTAACGTTCAAAATGTTGACAAAACAGCTTACTTTTTCACGTAAATCTCAATATTATTCAAACCTTCGTAAACATTATTCCAATAATTTCATTGGATTTCTAATGATACCTATTAGCACTTCAATTTTTTAAGCAAGGGTGTTTAACGTTCAAAAAGTGGCCAAAACAGCTTGTAAATTTCTATATTTTTCAGACATTCGCAATTCTCAATATTTTTTAAACATTCGTAAAACATAAAATTTGTTATATAACTTTGTGAAAACTGTTGAAATATGTTAAAATCAATATCTTTCGATCGATACCATATCGATTTTCAATAATTTTATTGGATTTCTAATGATTCCAATTAGCAATTTAATTTTTATGCAAGCTTGTTTAACGTTCAATATGTTGCCAAAACATCTTACTTTTGCACGTAAATCTCAATATTTTTCAAACCTTCGTGAGACATAAAATTAATTATTTTAATAAAACTTTTTGAAAACGGTTGATACTTGTCACAATGAATATCTTTACAACGGCACAAATTTTCAAATATTTGTAAAACAATAAATTTGCAATAAATCTTTGTGAAATCGTTTAAAACTTTTCAAAATCAGTATATTTACACTGATACAATATTGATTTTCTATAATTTTATTGGTTTTCTAATGTATTTAAAAAGCAAATTCAATTTTCAAATAACCTTGCTTAACGTTCAAAAACTCGCCAAAATATCTCATCAATAGCAATACTTTTCAAATGTTTGTAAAACCTTAAAATTGTAATAAAAGCTTGTGAAAACCGTTGAATGTTTTCAAAATCAATATCTTTACACCGATAAAATATCGATTTTCAATAATTTTATTTGTTTTGTAATGTTTTCAAAACGCAAATTAACTTTTCAAACCACCGTGTTTAACAAGCAAAAATTCGCCAAGATTGCTTGCTTTTACACGTTAATTGCAATATTTTTCAAATGTCTGTTATACCTTAAATTTGTAATAAATGTTTGTGGAAATAATTGAAACATGTCAAAATTTTCGATCGATACCAATATCGATTTTCAATAAATTTATTGGTTTTCTTATGTTTGCATACTGCAAATTACATTTTCACACAAACGTTCTTACCGTT
>CAHIKZ030004426.1:0-31151 GCA_903632075.3 Acanthosepion pharaonis | reverse complement strand
TATATTGGTAGTTCTAAGAATTATTTTAAAACTAAGTGATATCAACATACCTTATCCTTCAACAATAGTACTTATAAAAATATTTTTAAATATTTTTTAAATTTAAAAGAAGCTAATAAAACTTAAGATAAAATGGAATTTTTTTTAAAAAAAGCTAGAATATGTAGATCTTTAAAGAAACCCTGTTTTTTTATGCCTACATGAAAATTAGAAATTATCAGATTTTCTGATAAAAACGTTTTATCTGGTCATAAAGAAATTGTCTAGGATTTATATACAGACAACTTCTTGTTATAACCTATATTAATTTTTTTCCCGATGAATTTGAATTCTTACTCACGGAGAAGCCCATGAGCCTATTTTTAAAAAAAAATATTCTGCTTTTGAAATTAAATTGATCTTTCACTCACCAGTAGTTTAACAACGCACGAGGAGACACATTTGTAGTGTCGAAACTTAATTTACATTATGTAGCGATTTTTAACATATTTTAGTATTCCAAAATAAGTTTTATATATATATATATATATGTGTGTGTGTGTGTGTGTGTGTGTGTGTGTGTGTGTGTAAAACTGGAGAAAATATATTATATTCTGTTTGTTTTTTTTATATCTAAAACGTATTTTACAAATATTTCTTCAGTGAGTAAATGGATTGCTTCACTCTCTTAACAGTAGGCTATAAATATTAATATAAACATTTTGCAACGGTCAGTTTGCAATTTGTGGCTGACGATGACCCCAAGAGTGGTGTCCACTTTTATATTTGCAAACGCTAATCTGACATTGTGCACTTTTACTCATAAATATAGAATACTTCAAAGTATATTTTTATCACACACACACATTATGTATATATATATAACTTAAATTGCAATTTATATTTCGTGAATGATTGAATGTTATCTCATAAATATTACTTATTGCGTTAAGCGCGATTTAGATAAGATTCCTAAATATTTATTTATGTTTTGAAAATTTATTCCATATATCTCCAACACATTTTTGACCATGCTGCATAATTGTTTTTGGCAATAATTTTCAAAAAGAAATTATGGACCCAAATTAATATTGATTTTTGCATCGCTTTTCTTTAAGTTTCATATTTTGTCAATTGGTTTTCGAAATTGAAGAAACGTCAGTCTGTTATGTGCGTTATACACGCTTAGGCGTTCATGTATATTTCGATACATGACTGACGAGGCATATATTATTTCCCCGTAATAGGTTGCCATTTCTTTCTGAGGTAGACCAGTTGCCATCCAAGGCTATAGAACCCGGTCTGCCCTGCTATTTATCTATAGAGAGAAAATAGATGATTCATAATGGTATTAGCACGTAAGGGAATGTAATGGATTTGATTGGAATTCGAATTCGGCTCACCAATTCCTCAAGCCGAGCCGCTATCCATTACTCCACTGAACCCAAAGTAAGTTTTCTGGTGTATGCTTTAATATATTTGATATATTTTTCAACAATCTTTCTTTATTTCATTCATGTTCACGGTGGAGAAAGGCATATAGACATGGTGTAATGGTTGGCAATTTGGTCTCGCTACAATTAGCAGCGACTGAGTAGTGAGTTCGATCCTCACTGGGTGTCCCGTACTTTTTGGCTTATACCATATCGAAGCTGAGCTTAGAAAATGATCATGTTAATGGCGTTTGAAGAAAAAAGGGATTTTTTGAAGATGTTATTTTCTCTTAAGCATTATTTCATCTCACTGTTTTTTCCCTGCTACTAACTTTATAGACTACTACGTTTTTGAGATGTACATTTCTCATAAAGTGAGAAGAGGTAAAAATAGGAGAATGTTAGTAAAATGAACGACATTGCATGATGAAGAGGAAGGCGAGCTGAAAGAGTAAAAACATCAAAACAATTGAGAGGGAAAAAGTACGACATTACATTCATTGGTACGGCCAATTTCACAGATTAAAAGTTCTCCCTTTCACCAAGAATCCTTTGTTTCTTCAAACTTGAATTAAGATTGGGTTTATAAATTCACTGAATGTGTGTGCGTGTATGTGAGAGGGATAAGTCGGTGTGTTTAAAAAAGGGGCAACCACCACCACTTTTCAAGGTCAGAGGGAAGGACATTGAAAATTTAGCATAAAAAATAACTTACCATCGCCATTTTTTTTTGTTACTTTTAAAAATTTTTGATTTTCAAGATAATTGCAAACAAATAGAATTACAAAGGAGATATGAAATATAAAATTAAAGATATGAAGAATGAAATAATACGCTGGGGCCATACTTTTCTTTCTATTTAAAAACTGCTCCAAATGTCCAGCACTGTATCGAATGGCATTGTGTAGGGCAACTGGTAGAGACAGCACAAGAAAAAGTTAAGATGCTATAAGCCGCCACTAGGCAATTTGAAAGTTGGCAGTTAATTTCTTATAGATTGGCTAATATGAAGAAGGATGCTAAGAGCATCGCTGAGATCCGAAGACATATTGGGATGGCCAAGGACGCATACCAAAAACTGGGCAGAGTATTTCGAGACAGAAGGATTTCTTTGGTAACAAAGAAAAGTGTACTGGGCTATGTGACGTCTGTCTTCCTATACGGCAGCGAATGTTGGACGGTCTCATCAATGATAAAGAGGCAAGAATATGATTCTACAGAAGGATGCTAAGGACATCATGGGCCGAGTGTGTGAACAACGATGAGGTTTTAGTGCGGATGCAAGCAAGGAGGAAGCTTATACTTAATATCAGGAAGAGGCAGATAAAATTTCTGGGACACATAATGAGAAAGGAAGGCTTGGAGTATATGATACTCACAGATCAAATAGAGGGAAAGAGAGACAAAAGAAAGCTACTCATGACATACCTGGCGAACTTGAGCAAGTGGATGACAGAACGTGGTCTGGTTGAGGTGGCAGAGGGACGAAACTTATTGAGAGCGACAAAGGATAGGAGGATGTGGAGAGCCATGATCGCCTACGTCCTGAAAGGACATGGCACATAAAAAGGAAAACAATATGGAGAGAGAGAGAGAGAAAATTTGGATAAATAAGAAACGGAGATGATGAATAATCTGAATGAAAATATGTGCTGGTCAACAGTCCTGGCCGGGGTGGGGAGATTTACAGGTCAAGTGACCGCCATAGTTAGCAAGTTCCACGAGAAACTCAAATGCCAATGGTGTGGGAGGCAGTAATAGGTAAGCAAACTGCCACTCCAGGGCCTCTAAGATTTAGAAAATCCTTACCTATTACATTGACAACATCGTGCTGTGCAGTAGGGTCAGTTTAAAATGGAGGGGGGGGGTTAAATGCCGATAACGATTCCTATGTCCCATTTCTGTGACACCCAATTCAAAAGAAGAAATTCTTGAACACCTCAACAATGTCAGTGGAAGGTTTCCTTAGCAGACAGGACGAAATTAAACAGCGGTACCATCTGTCGGATATCAGATGAGTACTTACTTACATCATCAAATATATAATCAGATGAAAGATAAAATATATTAAATGCTCCTTGCAAGCAATCTTTTATAAATTCAAAGTAATGTTCTTATTGCTGTTCATTTAAAGAAGTCTAATAATAATGCAATATTTGTAGCTGTAATATTACAACAAACTCCTTTAAAAATGGCTAAAGAAGTGACCGAAAGCGCTTCGGACAATAGACGCTACGGTGAATTTTTGTACCACCTTACCCTATTAAAGGGAATAGATTTAGAATATTAGAAAAAAAAATCAATAAAAAATTCATGAAATTTTCCTTGACCGTCGTATTCAAGGAATAAACACAGAAGAAAAACCTATCCAAAGAAATTTATTAAGGCAAATGCATTGATAAAGTCACTGAGAGGACGAAACGCCTCGGATAAGAAAGGTTTTCTTTTTGTGTTTATTCATATTATCCTTTTACAGATATACTCTATCTGAAATTTTATACATACACACGCAAACACAGATATATATATATATATATATATATATATATATATATATGATAATGTTTTAATGATAATGTTATTAAGCTTATCAGACATTATTAAAAAGAATTTACATAAAATAGACAACACGTCTATATTATTTAATGAAGCATGTATGAATATTATATATATATATATATATATATATATATATATATATATATATATACCTTCTTAAAGTAAATAAATGATTCCAGATTTGAATATTTATTCATGATTCACGTAATTTTAGTTGAATTTTACATGTTTTTTTTTTTAGGAAGCAAAATCTGAAAAATAAAAATTATAATCCAGTGTAATCAGGTTTTTACACATTAATCTCTAAATATCACAAAGTTTTTTCATGCGTAGTCATTCCTAAGTTTATGATATACATGAAAAAGTTTATGAAAAAGTAATATCAAAAAAATTGTATATATATATATTAGATATATATATATATATATATATATATATATATAGGAAAGAAAAACAACATATCTAAGAACATTACCATGTAAGAATAATAATATTTCTTTTTTTAATTTTGAAACTACCTGCGTCTCTCGTTTCCTGTGCATGTGTTGATGTTGCCACGTCAACACAGCCGAGTCCGATGAAATCCTAACGGATGAAACACGTCATTAACATGAAACATACACACTCAGTACACTAAAACGGAGATAGTTTTAAAAACATACAGAGGTCATTCAAAAATAACAAAGATTTCCTCCCTTCCGTCTTTCACTGTTTAATCCTAAATGTTTTATTGCTCTTTTAGCAGAGGAAGGTTTTCCTCTGTAGTCCAAGAAGAATTTGGATTACTACCACACAAAAAAGAATGGTTAAAAATAGGAAAACAAAGAAAAAAAAAAAATTCCTTTAAATAACATGTGGAAATAACCATTTTTCATCTAATGACAGTCACAAGACCTGAATCACGGGTAGCCAAAAATATTGAAAATAAAGTATAATATATATTTTTAACAAATTAAATAAAAAAATAAAAAAAACACACACACACATTATGACCATATGCAGCTTCTCTTTTCTCTTTAAAATAAACAATTTTTTGTCTTGTTGGAACAACTTTAATCTCCTCCCTTATATATATATATATATATATATATATATATATATATATATATATATATATGTTCTGTTTGTATTTCTTTGGCTGAAAATTACAACTGATAACATTATTGAAACATTCTAGAATTTTTCACTTGAATAACCTAGAGTATTGTGACGTCGTCCCCGGTCGCAGCGTCGACTGTGTCGTTCGATCCCGTTCGCAGCGCCAATTGTGATGTCACGTGCTCCCCCAGGCTCTGATATCCTGGTTACGGACAGCACCAGTTGTGACGTCTTTTGTCGCGGCGTCAGCTGTTCGCTCCTCGCTGCTCCAAACGTGACGTTCTAACCCTTTGGTTAGATTGATACCAGCCTCGTCGTTCTCAACCCGCTTCCAACGCCTGGTTACCAGGGTAACTGCACTGATCTCCGGTCTGCCTACCCACGTTGTGACTTGATCTTAGACAGACGAGATCAAACAGGGCTTGGGGCCGTAATGCAAGTTGAGTCTAACGGGGGTGATAACACACAATTATGTATAAAAAAAAAAAAGAAATAAAATAAAAACTCACAAGGTCCAACGTATCAAGAAAAAGGTAACAAACTTTTATGTCTAATTGCTCGGTACATAGGACTATGTCTACTTCCCGACCCGTTCTGTGGATTGTGGCACGACGCTTTACTAGGCAACTTTAAGGCTTCCAGTTGTCTGCTTTCTAAGAAATTTGTGTTTCGGCGTGTCCTTGGACGAAAGTCGAAAAAAACTTATTTCTGTGGTCTGATTCTAAGTCGCTCTTCAAACTACTTGTTCTTGGTTGAAGAAGAGTCCAGAAGTGTGCGTGAATCTTGGTCAGCTATCTTGACGCGGTTTCAACACTGGGCGCTCATCTCTGCTTGTCGTTCACGGCTCAAACTCCGCCGTCCGCTCGTCTCTCTCTTCAAAGTCTGATTTCTGTCACTTCTCCGGTCCGCGAAACTTTATTGACGCAGTCAAAACTGGGGCCAAACGAACCTGTCTGTCGGCGCCAGGGTTTTCTCCGCGGCGCAACTCTCTCCAGCATTTCTGTCGGTTTCCCGCTTTTATTGACGCAGTAAACTGGGTGGGTCTTCGGCGCCAGGTTCTTTCTTGCCCGCAAATACGTATCCACCCTTTTTCTGGTTAGGGATTTTCCATTTTTTCGGTAACTCACTTTCACCCCACTTCCTTATTGTGTCTCTGAGGGCGTATACCCGCTTCCCCGCTTCTTCGTATGTCGGCCCTCCACTTTCGGCCAATGACGTCCTGGACCGATTTTCCTCCTCTCGTGTGTCACGTGACCGCTTTCGGCCAATGAGGTCCTGGTCGGGTATCTTTCTCCTCCTTCGTGTGTCATGTGATCTTATTTAGCCAATGACGTCTTTAGTCGGGCGTGGACAATCCGTGGCTTTGTTCTGGGGAAGAAACACCTTGCTTAAAAAAAAAAAATTTAAATTGCCCTTATCATGAGCGACTGAAATGACACCTTCGGCTTTTTTTACACGTGGTATTTGTCAAGCAGTTTATCGCTAATTGGATATGATCTAAGAAAGGGATTTCTCAGACCTGTTGGCGTTTCCGTGAACGAATAAAAATATTTCACTTTTTCCTTTCGCTCAAAGGCCCGATAATAAAAATTTTCATTATCTCAAAAAAACATTTTCAGCGAACATCATCTTGTGTGGCTTTTTTTTTAATTTTGGAAATTGTCTGTGTTTTCGTATTAATGGTTTGTCTTCATATCCTTAGATACACTTCCCACCTGTTACCTATCATATTTTTTCATTGTCCCTAAACTTTTTTTCTTCAACCATTTTGATAACAAACTTCCATTTTTCGTGGACACGGAAGTAGGTCAGGTGCTTGACCTGATATTTTTTTCGACATCTGTTATCTGTCAGCCGTGGCCGTGTGTGCTCGCTTATGACCTGGTTTCGTATTTTTTTTTTTTTTTTCTTCTTCGTTTTCTTTTTCCTTCTTCCAGATCGCTTGAACGTAAAGAAAGAATTATTCCTAAAACCCGAAATATTTTTCAGCCCTAAATAATTATCAAATGGTTGACAACCCGTAAAAAACAAATCATATATTTATGAATATTTCTTTTCAGCTCGCTAGGTATGCATGGTGCCACAGTATTAAAGAAATGTAAATGTTTTAAAATCTGAAATTTGCATTGTACGAATAGTTTTTCACCCATTAAAATGGATAAATTTATTTCTAATAAAACAACTTTTTTCTGTTTCCTATTCATATTTAGTTATGTATCTGTGCACAGTTAATTATGTGAAAAGTATGATTTTTCATTAGTTGGAAATATAATAGATTAAAATTTTGTATGTGTACAAATATTTGTTTCCCTCGGCACTGTATATTATGTGGATGAGTTAAGACACCCCACCTGGGAAGTATTTTTTTTTTTTTGCCAGTTTATCAAAGAAATATGGGAACTGAATTTTACACTTTTTTTTTCTCGACTGTCATTGTGTCATGTTTCCTGATTAGAAGTAAATTTTATTTAATCCAAACGTTTGGTTTCCAGATGATATGATCTTTTTAATACTTCCGTATAAATAGCATCATTAGTAAGAATCCATTGTGCATCCACCCTGATCTTTTGCATTCTTCATAGTTTGCAACTATCCACTTTTCATCGCTTGTTGTAATCTGCTTTAAAAAAACAAAACGCTTAAGTTGTGAGAAGTCAATTATAAGATATTGATTAAAATAATGATTAGCATTGCTTTTATCGCTGATAATATCAACCAATTGGCTTTTTAGACAGTAGTGCATTGTTCAAAAATAAATTTATACAAGAATTTTCAAACCAGTTTTGACACGTTCAGTTAATCGCAGCACCTTCTTCCCTTTCACAAAACGTTTTTTGCGTTTGGGCCTCATTTTTTAAATTTTTTTTTAATTAAAAATGCAAGAAAGAAAAAATATGTTTTGCTGAAGATCCTAACTCGTAATGAAAAATGGATTCATAGCAAGAAATCAAAAGGAAAATAAAATCTATTTCGGTACTTAACAGCTTCAACCATTCTTAGCCTGAATGAACTCACTTGAGGAAAAAGTTACCTTTTGTGTGCTCAAAATAAATTATTTATCATCCCTTATTCTGGGAGTCTGGTTAACGTGTTCCATGTAATGTTTTAGTGGGCGAATTGCCTGTTTCAATGTGAGCATTCCAAGATAAAAAAAAATCACCTTTTTTTTTTTATTCAAAAGAATTCGAGCCTTTCGTTGGTCGTATGAAAATAACGTTTCTTTTTTCTTATCACAAACAGATTGACAGAGCTGAGATGGAAAATTCTACGTAGTTAGATTTTTTTTCTAAACTTTTCCATTCCCGAATATAATTTTTCTTCCATAAAACCTTTGTTTGGTCAGTGTTTGTAAAATAATTTTCCCAAGAATTTAGTAAAGCAAAACAAGAATCTTTTTGTTTTCGTTTTGTAAACAAAATACATAATTTAAACAATGAGTCGGCCAGTTATTTTCTTTATCGTCTCGTTTAGCAAAACTAAAAATATTCATTTAATCTTTATTTGTTATTATTGTTCAGTAAAAGCCAAAACTAAATATTACAAATACCTCGATGGCGACATTTGGTATAATCTGAATATTGACCTTCATTTTTTTAACCGGTTTCATTTAATTATTTTTCTATTACTTCTTTTGGTTTACGGCTGAAATAATAAATATTTCAATTTAAACATATATTTTTCATTTTTCTCTTTCAATATTTTATTACTATAACTTTTTTCTCTTTGTTTATTTCATCGCTTTCACTCTTTCATTGGGAAATGAACTTACGCCATTTAATTCCTTTGATGATTCACTTCCAACTTTATTAAAGCCCTCGTCATTATGAACTTCTTATATATTTATTTGTACACACTTCTGGCAAATTATTAATATTACTCTATAGGAGCTTTAATTTTTTTTTTTTTTTTTTGTATACAGAATTCTCCCAGTCTAGTTGGGACTTTATTTTTCCTTGTCTCCACTGAGATGATTGTAACGAACCCAATTCCGTTTTTTATTTTTCGTATTCTAAAATTGTCGTTTGTGTTGTTATTAAGACTGTTATTATTTTTATTGTTGTTGATGTCGTCGTCAATAATAATAATGCTGTATTTGTTGTTGTTTGCCTTCAATTTTTCGAGTACAAGATGCGGCCTAAATTCCACCAGAGAGGACAATTTTTTTTTATATCAGAAGATTCAAATAGCTGAGGTGTTATGGTAGTAGATATCGAAACTTATACTAAACCATGAATTAATATGAATTCTTTCTTATTTCACGTGCTTTTTTTACCCCGCAGTTCAATAGGAGTTGATAGGCTCACCAATTGTCCGGTCCAAAATCCTTCCACGTTTATTGAACAGGAGTAGAGGTTCATTCCTTATTACCTGATCAGGATATTCTTTACCGTCTCTTTCTTTTATCAGGACCACAATGATTTAACAGTCTCTACATTTTGGTGATCGGACTACCCAATGGCAGTGACTTTCCATTGTGAAGGAAGCGGGTTGGCAGTTTGCGGGCTGCTGCTTCTGACTGGTCGTTTAAAGCTAGAAATATTTAGTATCGTTTGATAGGCTGCTCCGATAAGCAGTGGCATAATATCAGGGTATATGTAGTGCCATGCCACGCATAGGTATGTGTCTTTGCATTAATTTACGGTGGGCAAACCTGATGCCACATTATGCTCTGCTCTCAGCAACGCACTGGCTGGTCCGTATGCCAATTGACGACACATAGTGACAATTATGGTTGTGTTATTGCTCTCTCCTTAAAACATATCTAATGTAAATCACAAAATAAATAAATAAATCTAAACCAGGTAACAAAAACCCACACGCATACCCAACTCAATCTTTCTTTCTCTAATATTCTTGCTATCTGTTCCAACTTCTGCAGCCTAGAATGTTTCGCTACTAAACGCTGTCAGCTTATCTCTTTTTTCAGACTCTCCAAAGTCTGGATTATATTAGACGCAATAGCTGACAGTATAGAAAAAACGTTTTTTTTTTCCATCCATCTGTGAACATATTTTTTTTGGTGACTGTAATGCTCACGACAAGAGGTGGCTGAAATATTCCAAACACACTGCTGCTGGGAGTATAGAGATATTAAATTTTTCCATACCAGATGAAAACCTTCTGTCCTCTCCATGGTTCATACCAGCATCCTTGGCCGCCATAGCGCACACAGAAACCAATATTCCCGGCCATACCATCGTGACAGTTCTCGTCATAATATGTGCCTATTTGCTACTGCTCGTAACAAATGTAAGCGAATCCTCGAAGGAGCTAAGTCCCTGTTTGATAAGAGAATGAGGCAAAGCATAGCATCTGAAAGTTATGGCTCTCGTGATTACTGGCGTCTCTGTAATAGAGTACTAAAAAAATGCAAGGTCTGTATTTCACCCTCTTCAATCCGTTATCATCTTCTGCTGGTAAAGCTGAATGTTTTGCCCGTAAATTCATTTCAAATTCTACTTAACTCATCTGCACTATTCCTACCTTATTATCGATCATTGTTATCATTATTCTCTTTAATTAATTATATTTTATTATTATATTTATTATTATTATTATTATTATTATTATTATTAGTAGTAGTAGTAGTAGTAGTATTTTCTTTTATTTCTATTGTATACACATTTCATTCCGTGTACTAATCAAAGACTTAAGGTCAGAAATGGCTTCATGGAATTTTCCACTAACCATTTTGGGGGAACAAAAAACAAACAAACTATGATCACGCATAATTTTATATAGATTCTTAGTAATATGAGATCTGTACTTGTGAGTAAAAGGTTTTGTATTTCTTTAAGGTATGGGGCAGCAGTAATGCTTTCAATGTGTCTGTCAGAACCTTTTCCAGTCAATCTGAGGGTCCAACTACAACCGGAATTCTTGATGTCATCGTGTGTCTCATTTTTCAGATTTCCACTTCCGTTTCCTTGATAGTTTTTTGAAAAGCTTCAATGATACATTACAATCTGCAAGGAATTCCATCTCAATATGAAAGCATATTCTGTTTTTGCGGTCTTTGATCATGATGTCTGGGCGATTAGCTTTGGTTTTTCTGTCTCTGTTTATTATAAAGTTCCATAAATATGTTACAGGTTCTATCTCTGTAACTGGGTCAGAGTGACGTTCATACCAGTTTCAAGCAGTTTCCTTTCCGTAAAGGTGGCATATTTTCCAATGTAGATATCAGCCCTTTGTATCATTGGTGCTAAAACCGTACAATCTGATACAAGATGCTCTTTTGTTTGCAGATATTTATGAAATATAGTTAGGTTTGCATGATTGTGACTATTTCCATACAACCACCATCCGGCCCTGGTTTTATTGTCCCCTAGGGCGTAATATTCTGCTGAAATACGTACATTCCAAGGCGACATCGGGACAGCGGCAGCATTTATTATGTGCCTACGCATTAAGACACTGGTTAGTATGACTTAGCGCATTTTTCTAAAGTCTCCTATCCAAAACACAGAAAACAAAAAATTCGGTGTGAATCCGTCGGATCCGAGCACAGTTATCTGTCTTTATTCTTGTTCAGTTGGCGCCTTATATGTATATATATATATATATATATATATATATATATATATAGAGAGAGAGAGAGAGAGAGTTATACAATGCGTGTGTGTGTGTGTGTATATATATATATATAGAGAGAGAGAGAGAGAGAGTTATACAATGTGTGTGTGTATATATATATATATAGAGAGAGAGAGTTATACAAGGCGCGTATATATATATATATATATATATATATATATATATATATTTAATTTAAAAGAGACATATGTTTAATACGGCCCGTCAAAATGTGTAAATTTCTTTTCAATCTTTGGAAGTAAAGTCTAATGATCCGCAGTCCTTTCAAAAGGGCTGTGGTGAAATAATCTATTACATGGAACCTTAAAGTGATCTGTTTTTATTTAATATATATATATATATATATATATATATATATATATATATATATATATATATATATATGTCACCAAATGCAATTCTGTTTCTTATAAAGGATTAAAAACGAAGTAGAAATCTGGAACTAATCTTAATATCTTAAACTACGATGAGTCAAAATACCTGCTGCCTTTTAAATTCCACACCGAATAAAAAAAGTAAATCTCATTTTTCGAACTAACTGTATTTTTGTGAGGATAAATGTTAATTGAAAGGTATAAAAAAAAGTAAAAAAATCTTCCGGGCAGAGACGATTCGTTCATGTTGAAGCACATATTTGGTAAAGTACCAGGATATAAAAAATCTTCTGGGATTGGGAAAGAGATTTTCAAAAGAATTTTCTCAGATAGGATGTCACCATTTTTTCAGCGTACATCCGATTTCCTTTCAAAATTTGCAAACAAAATACCTACCGTCTTGAAATGTTTTCCAGATATGCGAATTGTTAGGTTTTTACTTAAGCAATTTGTTTGTCATAAAGTACGGTAAGGTTTCAAGATGAAAAAAGAAATAAATGATTTAAGCTCTCGGGGCATTCTACACTGCTTGTTAAATATTTCTTCATCAGTATTCAGGATTAAAGTTGGTTTTAATATTTAAAACTATTTTTATACACTAATATACTAATTTGTATTTTTTTAGACGTTATTTATTTTAACGAGACTCATATAATAAGTTACCTTCGATAAATGTTTAAACCTTTGGAAACAAGATTTTTTGGGTTTTTTTTTTACTATAAGAATTTCATTCTATCCAACATGTTGGCCAGCCAAAATTACGGAAACTGCGAGAAATTGGAATCCAAAATAAAAGAATACTATCATGTATATCCTCAGTTCAAACAGACATTGGTAGGTTTGAATTAGCTGCTTATAGCTAATTGTAGCGTGACTGTAATTTTCTTACAATATGAAGAAATTTGATGAATTATATTTAAAGATAAACGTGTTGACAAATTTTCTACTGTCAGTAGTAGTTCGTTGGGAACACAAAAAAAAAAAAAAATTCACGACCAATTTAGAACTACTTCGAAGTCACACCAGCAACAACAACTCGATCCATTCACCAGTCACGAGTCAAGACTGGTATTTACTAACTTCCCCACAAGGCAGGGTGTGATACAAGGCCGATTTTTATGTGGGTCGGATCTTAGCACGTAGACTCCGTAGACATGCGGTCGGGTTTGTCTACCTCCCCAGAAGAGACTCTGCCCATAGACATAGCATTGTCCGGGTTACTCTCTGCAGCGAACTGCCTTTAATTCGACGGAGTTCCAGTCACGAGACAAGACTAAGAAATTAATTTCATTTCGAGTTATATAGAGTCTACTGCGAATATCTCTTAAAGTCTCGCGTGACCTTATTATTTTTAAATATTTTGACATAGGAGGCAGCAATTTTCTTTCTGGATATTTTACGTGCAACGCATGTGTGAACTGTTTGCCTCGGTAAGGCATTTTGTCTTTTAATCTTTTTCAGTGGGAGCGGTCTTTCGTTTCCACTATAATATTTGCAAGTTTGAGTGGAAATATTAGTATTTACTAAGAATAGCATAGATGTAGCATAAGGTCACTTGTATAGAACACCAAGAGAGGATCAAGCACACTCGTAATGGTTAACCAATGTTTTTTCAAGTGCTGCTCACAAATGTTGAATAAAATTTCGATTGAAATATATGTGAAATATATTAAATTTTTATTTCGAATGTATTACTTTCCTTCTCATAATAATATTTTTTTTATTTTCCTTTTTATATTAACGCGCTCAGTTCCGACTTTTTTCTTTCTTTAACATCCGCGTCTCAAATAAAACGTGAACAGATTTAGCATGCTCGAAAGTAAGTCACCATTTTCGATAGTAGCCAATAATAAGCTACCGATATCGACGAGTACTACTACTAATAAAAAGGCCTAAAAAGGCTCGTATTAAACTTGCTAACGTGTGTCTCAGTAAAGTTGATGAATATTCCTACAATAATTTTAGGTCATACGAGACTAAAATAGAACTGTTTAGGAATAACTAATACGAAAGTTAGATGGAGAAAAAATCACCAACCCCGGATCCCAATACTTGACACATCAACAAAGAAATCAATGCAACAGAAGTTCTTGAATCTGAAATATCGTACTGGTCTGAGACTTCAGGCATCAAAAGAAACTGGATCATATATGAGTAGTAAAAATCAACAAAGAAAGATTGGGATAACATACTGCTCGGCGGTGCGCCACTGAATTTAGTATTATCGTAGAAAAAATACATGAAGGAGAGGGTGTAATGGCAATGGTCTATTCGTGGGAAAAATCAACAAAAGTACGGCTAACATACATGAAAATAGGAAAGAAATATAATCAAAGAACAAATTATCCAATAAAAAAGATAAGAGTGCTGGCGATAAATGTTTCCTTATTTTATACTTTGTATAATTACGGGGCGATTGTACTACCATTTTGTGAATGGCTTCTGGACCGTACATTAGACTCTTGTGAGGCATCTCGATGCCATGATGAAGATTTCTAAACAGTACTCCAACTAAATTGAACAGAAAAATCAAACCCATCCTTACAAAAACAGTCCCCTGGTTCGCCATCTCCTACACCAATATGATAAGTCTACGTACCATCTTTCCAGAGGTGGAATTTCATCTTCTCGAAACTGGCCTTCTATTCCTGTCTGAAATTGGTATTGATACCTCAATCCCAGTAAAGGAACTCACAATCACTGGTTACTCGCTCCTAATCGTTAAACATGACCATCAAAACTGCCACGGATTCGATTAAATTAAGCATGGTTCGCCATGTGGCACAGAACAAAAACAAAAAAAACTAGGAAATTCCTCTCCCGTATGTGTGCATTCGCGTTGCAATTTTGCACTGTACTATATTAATTTTCAGACTGCAAAATCCTCAGGATGGCGGAAATGTTCAACCGAATAGCCGAGATTACTGATAATACTGTCACTGAATATCCCTCAGCGAGCTATCATATTTGTGGTGACATTAGTATTCGCCAAAAAGATTGATTAGTTCACTCGAAGAAAAAAAACAAAATTGATGAAGAAGTCAGATACTGCAGAGAGTTCTCCATCGCCTACGAACAGGGATCATTAAAGAACCCACCCGCATTCCTGAGGCAACAGTTGATCAGGCAAACCACGTTGATTTCTCCCTCATACCCTGCCCCGAAAAATGCTTCATTGAATTTTTATCGGGGGATTCGGAACATTTACTAGTCAGTATCAAAGTAGATGCCAAACTAAAGAAGACACCCTGTGATAAGCCATTCCATCTATCATTTTTCGATGCACGAAAGTCAACCGGAACAACTCTAGTTTCCAAAACTACTGCCCTCATCTCGGATAGGATTCTTTCTGGAGTTGAGGTTGGATATAACCCAGAAAAAAACTCGAGCAAAAATCGAACAGGCAGCTCCGGTTCACTCGTGAATGTGCTGCAGCCATAGCTGGTCGTAACTACTACTACTATAATATCTATCACTGGAAAAGATGTAGTAGAATATTTGCTACATTCAAATCTGACCACAATCATTGCAAGTAGGTTTTAAACAATTCAAAGCGAAGCTTTGCCCAAGCACTCCAAGCCAAGACTAAAAGCAAACAACTTGGATCCCGGGACATTCTGGAATATGTGCAACAAAATTCTGAATAGATGCAAAGTGTCAGTGCTTACAATTCATCTCAGTTTCGTCAGATAAAGCGAAGCTCTTTTGATGATCTTTGTATATAACTCAACGTTAGATGATAAAAGCCATCTTCTGTTCTACCCTGTCTTCATGAGCATAAGCTAAGTAATATTTGTATTACAGCCCGGGAGTCTAAATAATTATCAAATGTGTTGACTCTAATAAGTCTACCTGTCCAGATAAAACTTCAATCGTTATCCTTAAGAATATTAACCCTGAGATATCCCCGATGTGAGCCAAAGTATTTAATCGCTGCATGAAGGAGAATTTCTTCTCAATCCTGTGGAAAGTGTCAGCTCTGCTTTCAAGTATGCTAGAAATCGCACACCCCCGTCATATTATAGACACACCAGCCTCTTTTTTACGCTATAATCACAAGAAGGTTATTGATCACCTCAATTAGGAAAACAGAGAAATGGTAGGGATTTCGATCAGCTTGATCCAGTATCGATATCCTAGCTGTTATTTCTCACAGAATCAGTGTAGCATTAGACAAGAAGGATGATAATCAAAGGCCTTTGTCAAGGTGTGACATAAAGGGTTATTCCAAATGTGTCTTGATATGGAATCACTGAATGAGTCTGTACAATCATCTAGGCCTTCATAACGACTAGTTCCCTGAATGTTATGTTATGACCATTCCTCTAAGACCCAAATGCGACACCAATGTTCGTTCCTTGATTCAACCCTATTCTTAATTTACATAAATGATCTACTTAAGATGTACTCATATAATTTTGTATTATCAGCACAGATATTCACAAATGATCAGAGTATATTCCAAAATACGAAATGACAAGAGCTTAGCAGCTGATCTTCCTGCTATTTTTCTACCTTTACAAGTGCCAGACCAAGCTGAAAATGGGGGTTTGCTGCCATATACAGACAGGAGCTGCCTAGTCTTCACTTTACACCTGCGATGGGTTCCAAAAGCTACCCCGTGAATTTGTGGATGACTAATTATTTTCCACTCTACCATTGCGGTGAGATGTTTGCGACGTTTCGTCTGTGGCACTTTTTGCCAAAGACGAAACCTCGAAAGCCTGTCGCTGCCCCGTGGAGAGTGTTCAAAAGAATTATATTTCTTAGTTCCACCTTCACGGCTAATACGTGTTATGCAACAAACGCTGTAACAAACTGCCAACATTCCTTTCGTATTCCATTGGTGAGATGAAAGTACCACACGAGCAGTTTCTTTCCACGAAACGCTGATCTGTTGATCCGATTCCCAAGAGGATGCTTTCCCAATCACTACAATCTTAACTTCTTTATGTAGAGAGTCTATTGTTATTTCCCGCATATATACATATAAACTGTACATCTTACTCTGTAATCATCTACCTCGGGTTGCTTTTGGGCTTTTCACAACTCGAAAATCATTATAAAAAAAAAAACAATCTATACAAATACTAGATGACAGAAACCTAATGATGCTTACCTTTCCATAGGAATTCGTTCCAACGGTGAAGCATGATAGAAGCAGTATAATGATGTACGAATGTTTCTCATCTACAGCTAAAGGGAATATTTGCATTAGCTAAGGTCAAGTTTCGCGCAGTTCTGAAAGAACAGTTTACATTAAGGCTGGGTGATTCAGTAAGACAATGATCAGAAGCACACATCATCGTATATTAAAACATGCTCGAAAATTTTTATAGGTTCTTCAGTGCTCATCAAAATATACGAACGCGAACTGATATTACAAAAATGGAAATATCTGAAGAATCAAGTTGGCAAGCGTTAAGTATATGGCATTGTTGAGTTGAAGGAAATATGCCCTAAATAAATGAATAAAAATGCACTCGATCGCTACATATCGCTCGTATCATCCTACAAGAAGCACTTGTAAACATTCTTAACTAGAACGACTGCATAACCAAGTATTAATTACCATATTACTCAAAGGTTACAGAGAGTAAAATTTTTGTATATTCAATTAATAGATATATTGTGATTATATATATATATATATATATATATATATATATATATGAGCTGTGATACAGCAAAACAGTCTGTGGATGATACATACACAAACATACAGAACATATATGTATCACAGCTCATATATATGTATATATATATATATATATGGATATATGTTTATATATGTATGTGTATATATATATATATATATATATGTTATGTAAATTTAATTTTTATGTAATTCATATATATATATATATATATATATATATGAATTACATAAAAATGAAACTATTACCCCATTCAGATGACGATTTCAGCATTATATTTCATTATATAATAGTATTATTTTTAGAATTTAATTTTCTTTTATCTATAATCTTTAAAACTCTTCTTTTTCTTAACCATTATGTTTGTATTTTCTTACGTCAGTTTTTCCCATTTGACAAGAGTTGATATGTTATTTACAATAGGTCATTGTTAATATTTAACCGTTTTTAATTTCTGCCTAGTCTTGTCTTTCTCATGACTTCCTGTCCAGCCTTTTCTAACCACCTTAGTTTTCTTTCATCTCCCTAGGTGTCTTTTAATACCATTTCCCTTATTTGTCCTTTGTTCCTCTTCTTTCTTCTTCTATTTCATTTTTCTTCTTTTTTCTTCTTTCTTTCTTTCCTTCCTTCTTTAATTCCTTTTTTAAAAAAAAAAAAAAAAACCTTTAAAATCCATTTTTTAAAAAAAAACCTATCGGACGCAGACATATACACACGCACAGGCACACACACTGAAACTAAAGAATGAAAATTTTCATCCGAATCCCACATATACAAACTAAAACATGATAAGCATACACACATATGAATTACACACTCGAACGTTGCTTGTCAAGACAGATAAACTTGTGGTCTTCTTAACTAATGCAAAACAACAAAATAATTTATAATATCAGAATATGCTTTTTCTCGTCCATATTTTGTTCTTAGATTTTTTTAAAACCCGTAGTAACAGGTGTATTTCCTGGGCAAGATAGGCTGAAGCAACCCAACTTTCTCCAGGCTGGTTTAGGATTCAGTTTTCTATTCTCGCACGGTTGCTCTGCTATTTACCTATAGTTGGGTGTGGGGAAGAAATGAATTAATACATTTCACAAGATTGTTAGCATAAAAATGAATTTAATGAACTCGACTGGAATTCGAAAACGGCATACCGATTTCTCAGCTCGAGCCGTTATCCATTACTTCAGATTTCCTTATGTTAAGCTTAAATAAGCGAAATGTGTTGGATTTATAAACCTTTCCAATTTGTCCCTTATTGTATTACACACACACATTATATATATATATATATATATATATATATATATATATATAGTGTATTAATGCAGCAGATCATTATTCAAACAGATATTGTTAAATATAACAGACAACGAAAGTTTTATTATGTTTGGTCATGATGCGTTACAAGCGTCGTATAATAGCTTTAGTTTAAATAGAAAATGAACTGTCCAACATTTGCATAATTCTTTATTATATTAATCGTCGATCTAAGCTTTCTGTTCACATGTGTCATCGTCAGAGGTGGTTATAGGAACATTACAACAAAGACGTTCACCGTCAAAGATGACATCCTGTTTTGTTTACATAGAAGTTTGCTACGCGATGATAATGCTCGCGGAAAGCGGACGCAGGTCTTAAATTCGTAATACGGTTGTATGAGGTCATGCATGACCACCTGAGAAAAAGAAATGTTATCAATAAAGTCATATGTTTAAATAAGTTGTGACTGGTTTGAAATATAATTTTGTTGAGTGTGGGTTGCTTTGTTTTAATATAGATGGCCTTCAATATCTTGAGATTTTTTTTATTGTGTGAATGTTTGAGTATAGCTGTGTTATCAACTAATATCTGTTTAATATTATTTTCATAACTATGTTTTTCTAAGAAATGTTTTTTAATGGAACTAAGATCAGAAATGTGTCAGGTAAGTCTACCGGTGAACGTGGTTGTATTAAAACCAATGTATGTAGTGGGTTTAATATTAGTTTCCAGAGATCGAATCTCTCAACAGGCATGTAAATTGATACGCTACATTGTTTTTTGTACATTATTTAGTTGTTTGATTGTAGGGTTATTGGAGTATGAGGTCAATTATTTAAATTTTGTTCCATAATATATGATGAGCTTTAACTTGCTTCTTCTTATTAATGGATTTAACATTTCTATGTTTTTGAGTGTTGTTTCAAACTGTAATTATTATGCATTTGGCTACAATAGTATAAGTTAATAGTATAATGTTTATTTTGACGCACAGTATTGTACTACTGTGGTTACAATTATTATTAATATTATCAATTTTATTAGAGGTATTATAAAGTTTATTGATATTTTATTTTTAATTTCTTAATCAATGATGGAATAATATATATATATATATATATATATATATATATATATATATATATATATATAAATATTAGTGTTTATCTAATCATAATTCCCCCTCCCACATCTCCTAAAATTCTCTCTGTTGAGGTTTCATCTCCCCTCCTCCTCATACTTACACTTTCTCTAAATTCTGTTTTGATTTCCGGAGTTGTTTTTTCTGTTTTCATTTTGAATTTGTAGGTCTGATGATTTGGATCGTATTTACGATTCCATGGAATAAATTATGACCATGGAATATTAGTGTTTAAGCCTTTTTATTATATCCTTACTCTGTCCTAGCCATTGAGTTCTACCTGGATTCTTCCTCTTGGAAAATTTTTTTCTGAAAATATACATGTATGGCTATTTTTTTTTATATATATTTTGCATATGTATGTGTATTTTCCACTATATTATATATATATATATATATATATATATATATATATATATATATATATATATTTAACTATTTAAATGTTATTTTATAAATGGATGCACATATTTCAGTAGATGCGCTGTTTTTATTCATTTACTAAACAGCATATTTATTTATTTACATCTATCAGCTTAAATATTTCGAGAAAAATATACGTGTTAGAAAAATATACGTCCTAAGGCGGGATTCGAACCTGTGTCCTCTAGGGAAAACCGTCCTTATCATAAACCGTCATAAATTACAAATCTGCCGGATTTAATCCATTTCCTAAAAAAATTGCTGGTTGGGAAATGACTGATAACCAATGCCACAGGTTGTTAGTGAAACTGTCCGGATTTGTATGGTGCCTGTTTCGTGCTAACTCAAAGTTGCATGTCATCTTGACATAGCGTTCGAGCAGAACCCTTCTATTCCGCAACAGAAAATGCCAGTTAGACGTTCTTCACCGAAAATTGTAATTAAAATCCGCTTTACCATAGCCGCTGCATAAATACCCACTGGTTAACATTGTGAGTGTTGAAGAATCATAAATGTGTCGGTGTCTGTAATTTAAGCCAGGCAAATGTGGAAAATATTGGCATGGTTTTAGTTGTTTTAGTTTTGGAGAAATTGTTTTTAATTTTTGGCTGTTAAGACTTCGTTTTCTGTCGTAAAGACAATATAAAAGGTAGGCGCCGATATAATCAAGGAAAACTTTTCATACCATATATTTGACAACGCCAACAAGATGCTATGCTCAAAATCAAGCATAAATGAATGAAGATAGGAAATGGTCATTTTTCATCTGTACATTATGAAAAAAATAAGTAATACATTTTAATATATTAATATTTGTTTGTAGAATCTAGTTACACATTTCTATTGTGCTACAATTATTCCTGCCCCGTCCTTTAGTAATCTTTCGAAATATAGCCAAGAGTATTGCTGCCATATATGGTCTGGAGCCCCTTGTGTTTGTCTCGGGGTTCTTGATAGGCTTCAGAGGCGGATATGCAATATAATTGGCCCTGATCTGGCATCTCCTCTACAGACAATTTCTCACAGACGCGCCGTCGCCTCTCTCTGTCTGTTTTACAAATGCTTTCCTAGCAATTGCTCCGAGGAGCTGCATTCGCTGGTTTCCAGACTTCATGATTTCAAGCGCCCTACGAGGCTGGCATCCCCCTCTCACCCCTTCACTGTCAAAACTCCTAAATGTAGCCGTCTCTTCTACTCCAATAGCTTCATGTCTTGCACCTCTCGCCTGTGGAACTCCCTTCCCTATTCCAGTTTCCCTGAGAGCTATAATCTCCAGCTATTCAAATGAAATGTCAATCGACATCTCCAGTTCCCTTGATCTATCCACTACTCTTCTCCTCATCCTTTTTTCTATCACTCCTATCTGATCTTGCTCCAAATTTTCTGTAACCCCTTGCGTCCTAGTGGCTTCCCGCCTTGCTTGGGGTGAAACGCTTAAAAAAAAAAAACAACGCAGAGGAGAAAATTCGAAGAAATATTGAAAATAATCCAAATATTGCAATTAGGGAAGAGTTTTGAAGCTGCTAGAGTGTAAGTAACAACAGATACTATCGCAGAGTGCCCTACAAAAAAAAAAAAAAAATAGAAAATATGGTAGAGTTTAATTAATTTTTGGAATTTTCCTACAGATATTTGAAACAAAATGAAAGGATAAAAATTTAGTAGCTTAAATCAGAACAAAACACAGATATTAGATGTGGTGTTCAAACTAAAAAATATATTTTTTTTATATGTTAGTTAATATTTTTCTCATCATATATTAAATGCAAAATTTCCTGTTTTTTGAGGGGTTAGAGTCCAGCACATAATGGGCAAGCTTCCGGAAGACATTAAACTCTTTTTCTAATGATTTGTTATGTAAAATCTCGTTTAGCATTTGCAAAGGAACATATAAGTCTTGGGGTGTGTGCTCGGATAAGATGAATCAAAATTAGAACTGTGGAATTGATTCATTGATTTGCTTTTTTTACGGCTTATCAACCTTTTTCAGTCCAGAAAAAATTAGATTTAATATTTTTGGAGAATTTATTTCATACATGCCCTACTAATTAAAAGAAAATAAATGCATTCTTACCTTTCCCAAAGCTATTTGTGCGTAAGTGAATATAACACACTACTGGAATTCGAACTCGATACTCCCATTTTCCAATTCCGAGACGTTACCAATTACACCATCCGCACATTCAAGTTTACAACACCTGGTAATAGAACAGGGCGATCATAATGATAAGAAATGTGTTTGGAGATGTCGACGTGAGGTTTTCAATCAAATGGACATCATTTCTAAAAAACAAATCGAGGAAGAATACATTTTAGGAGATAAGTGTTTCCTTACAAAGAATAGACAGGAAATTTGATAAGAAAGACTGTTGTAATAAAAAAAAAACACAACAAATAGAGACGATAAAATCAGAAAAATGGTTATCAATTTGAGGGTTGCTGTTAGAATTCTGAATCCGAACTGGGGTTGAATCCAATGTATACTTTAAATTAGTTTGAAAATATTCTCTGGATGAGAATATAAAAGTTTTAACATATCCAGTTGGAAGCGATCTAAATAAACGATCATTGGGAAAATTTCTGCAAATTCTCTTATTCACACAGAAGAAAAATAAAATGATATACTTAAGCTTTTGCTAGTTACTGGAAATGATTTGGGAGTAATCGATCTGTATTACTTGTTAGAACATACCTTTAGGAGTTAAATACTCCCAATTCAAATCCTGATGAGTTTTAGTAACTGAATGTCTTAATCTTTGTTTTGCCTCCTGAACGATCATTATTTATCCAAAAGGTGCGTACAAGCGTTTCGCCCTTTAAAGTATTCACATATACATGTGCTTTGGTTCATTACTCGATAATCCTTACATGAATTTATCTATCCGAGGTTCATTGGAGATCCACTCGGCTACAGGTGCTCAGCCAATATTTGTTCCATATAACATTTCGAAAGGTAATTTTAGTTACTCCAAGTGGTAAAGAATATGTAAATATGTCTCTGGACATAAAAATAATCATCTTAAAACGGTCAAGTGTGATTTTTATTGCACTTTTAGAATTTGAAATAATAAACTTAAATTTGATAAGAGAATTCGTTTCTTTGGCGTTTTAGTAAATGCTTATAGTCATAATTTTAATATTACACTGAATTAATAGAAGACATGAACACACATACATGTTGAGTTTTCAGATAGTTTTGCCAAACACTGCAGACTGATAAAAAAAAAAAAAACTAACTCTGGCGCTGTCTATTCTATATTCATTTTCTTTATCTCTTATTCAAAAATTGTTTTAACTTGGTCTCTCCGCCGAGGTACCCGAGGTACTTACTAATTCACACATTCTGAATTTTTATGATGGATTTAGTGTAGGTTTCATCACTGCTTTCATTCCAATTCCAGATCATACTTTCTGTTTTGGAAAAGTTTATTTTAAGTCCTCTTTCTTGGAACACTTGGTAGATGATGTTAACTTTTTGTTCAAGATCATTCTTATCCCAAATAGAAATGTCTAGGTCATCAGCATAGTCTGCCTCATCATCGGTACATTGGCCTTAGGAGTGAAAGCAATATCGTTGTCTTGTATTGGCAGATTTCTCGGGAATTTGCTAGAGAATTCGTAAATGGTTATTACCTAGCTTATCTGTGTTTGTAAAGGCCTAGGGAATAGTCTAGGAAAAGTTTCAGTAGATTGGATCACTAATTACGTCGTTGTCCCAGTGCTGAGGTTTGAAATTTTTCCGTATTACGATCCTCACCAGACATGTAACATATATCGATACCTTTCTTCTATTAGATCGATGCATGCAGTGGATTTGGAGCTTGCAAGCGGTTTCTAATGAAAGGAAAAGGTAAGTTTCTATTGATCTGATCATATGTGACTGTGAGGTCGACATAGCAGGTAAAAAGTTTCTTATGAGAAAGTTAAGCAATTTATTGGAGATAATTGATTATATATATATATATATATATATATATATGCCATTATTGCACTCCTTACCAGAACGAAGGCCAAACTAGGTCCATTCATAAAACGATGAAAGCCTAGTTAATATAAAGTTCATTAATACTTTCACCCTAATAGATCCAACTGAGATAACTCTTTATGTTCGAGACTCTTTAGATCAAAACTTTTTATTTTCAATGTTAATGAATGCATGATAAAAGCCACTTTTTGTGGGTGAATTTCTGATTTCAGATTTTTTCATAAAATAAAGAATCTTGTTATTGAATTCTGGAAGACAATGCAGAAACTGGGCATAATCTAACTAGTTTCGCGGAGTATGCAACATCGAATAAGTATCACTTTTGCCAACTAAAAGAAAAGAATCATGTCTCGCCTTGAGGCTTTTGCAGGAAAGAATATAATGACTGAATCATTTTTAAAATGGACCTAAAACCCATGTATAGAGCCCAGCGTCTTTCATTTGCAGAGATATTTTAGGAAATACTTAGGTCTGCTTCAATATGCCCTTATTTTAGGAATAAGCATATTTTGTTTGCGTGGAAAATATAATTTTCTTATTTCTGGTTTTCTCTGTGTTACGAAGGGAAGCAATACAAATATTTAAGTATAATCGAAGCAAAATATATTAAATGATTAAATAAATGAACAATTTTGGGAACATTCGTGTACACAAATGAGAAAACAAGCATAAGTTATCATTTGTGTGATTATCAATTCAATGAAGAGCCGAGAAGCGAGGCTAACCATTTAGCTGACGAAAATGATTCAGCGCAAAAGTATTGACTTTGGAAATGAAAGAAGCAGAGGAATGCAATTAGTGAAAATAGATCTCGTGAATTTGATGATTACAGCATTCATAGAAGACATGGCAGGGAAAATTATACATACATATACGCCAGAGCCAGTTATACATAAGCACAAAAACACAAACGACGCATATATATATATATATATATATATATATATATATATATGCATATATCAAATATACAGTGCAGTTCAATTTATATTACATGAATCATTTATACAAAAAACAGATATAGAAGTTAATGATATAAATGGCGAGAATACATTCTCGCAAAGAAATTTAATACTACATTAACTCCGAACCTGTAGATGAATGTTATGATCCCTGTTTATAAATTCCAGTTGCATAAGGTCTTTTTTTTATTTTTTTTTACAAGCTTTCATCTGTTCATACAGACATCATCAGGTATGGAAATAGATTTGTTTTTTACATTCCGGTAATAACAGGACAACGAAAGAATAGATGTTATCCGAAATATGTTTTTAGAAATGTGTTATCGTTAATTTTGTAAGAATTTTTCGAATAATAACTGACATTCCTCTATTTATTGAACAATTTAGTTCATGCCACATTGACTGAAAAACCTACCAGTACAAAAGAATTCTCCTATTACCATATTAGTACAAAAACGCACAATCTTAAAAATTAAAATTCAACCTCAGCGTTGCGACCGCACGCTCCAAAACTTTCTTACATCACTCGACCAGGTAGGAGGTAGTTCACAGAGAGAATTTTCGTCTTGGAAACGTTCATTTTCATCCCCACCATTTTGGCCATGCGACTGACCTCGTCGAGTGCATACTGGACCTCCACGTAGGACTCGCTAAGCATTGCAACGTCGTCGGCATAATCGAGATCGATGATGGAGCAGTCGTGGCCAACTCTAACACCCGCGATGCCAACCATGCTATTCTCCAGGATCCAGTCAATAATGAAGTTGAACAGGATGGGGAGAGCACACACCCTTGGCGGATGCCCGTTCGGACGACGAAGGAATCGGATTCTTCCCCGTAGCACCTCACTCTAGTTCGAGTGTGAGCTTAGTAGGCCTTGATGAGGTTGAGAAGCTTGGACGGGAAGCATGACGCATGATATCCCAGAGGCTTCTGCGATCCACCGAGTCGAATGCTGCGGTGAAATCAATGAAGCAAAATACGGTAGATTGCTGATAAGCACATCGCTGTTCGAGAATTCGACTGAGGGAAAACAATTCTTCTCTGTGGTTGTGAGACCTGGCCACTGCGCAGAGAGGATCTTCATAAGCTTGAGGTCTTCGATCACTACTGCCTCCGCCGTATCCTGCGCGTGCGCCTCTCCGACCGGATCCCCAACTCGTCCATCCGCGCCAGATGCAACATTCTGTGCCTGGAAGAAATTCTGCTTAACAGGATATTCCGGTGGTTCGGCCACGTGTTGCGGCGACATGGTGATGAGTTTGTCCGTAAACTGGTGGCGCCAAACGCACCCACTGGTTGGAGGAAGCGCTGAGGTGGTCAACTGAAGACGTGGCTCGCAACGGCCAAAGCAGATATGGAACACATATCCGGTCCTCGCGTCTTCGGGGTCCGACGCTGGAATCGCGAATGGCTCGATCATGCTGTCGATTCTGCTGCCGATCGACGGGGGTGGATTGCCTTGACGCGCGATGCGGTTAATTCATTTGGAGCCGGCTTAACCCACCCCGGGTGAATGCCGTTAGAAGACAAGACAAGAAATGAACAAGAAATGGTCAGCATAAGCAGTACCCTGCAAAGTAAAAACTATCCCGGGTACATGGCAGTAGCTCCGAAAAACTGGGAGAGAAGGGTGCAAGAGGATACTAACACTCAGGAAACAGCGTCGATTTGCCTACCCTATGTAAAGAGATTATTGGAAAAAATAAAAAAAATATCAGTGTTCTATATAACATCAGGATGACATTCAAACGTGTTTTAACACTTCGCAGACATCTCCTCTGGGTAAGACCCAAGGAAAGTTGGTTCTCTGTGTTGCACCAGAAGGTTTTTCTCGTCTGAGTCCATCCTTCACAACTAAAAATCTACCATTCGTACATACATTGAATACTGTTGCCATATATGGTCTGGTGGCCTTGCTGTTCCTCTTGAGGTTCTCGACAAATACCAAAGACGGATATGCAATGTGATAGGTTCTGTTTTGGCATCTAGACTTTCTCATAGACGTGATGTGGCTTACCCCTGTCTTTTCTACAAATAATTTCATGACAACTGCTCTGACGAGCAATTTACACTAGTGCCCCGACTGCATGAATTTAAGTGTGCTACTAGGTTGGCATGTCGGTCCTACCCTTTTACTGTCGAAACAGGTAAATGTTACCGCCTCTTCTACTCCAACAGCCTCTTCTCTCGCACTTCCCGGCAGTGGAACTCCCTTTCTCTTCCCTGATAACTATATTCTTCAACAATTTAAATGTAATGCCAATCGACATCTGATGTCTTGATCCCCAATCTTCTTTTTATACTTTCCACATTACCTTGTGTACTAGTGGCACTCTCGCTTTTTTGGGTTGGGATGCTTAAAAAAAGAAAGAAAAAACCATATGGACAATACGATTAACACTGTGCAGCTCCGGTAAGAAATATAAAGAAGAAACAGACCGTCCTCTTAAGATAAAATTACAAGAACATTGTAAATCCGTAACACTATGGGAAATAGAAAACATCAGGTGTAGCTGACCACATATGGAGGGAAAAGGGAGATCACTGCCTCGGGTGGGAGGAGGTTGAAATAAATGACAGAGAACATTACTGGAAAATACGAAAACTTAAGAAATCATCGCATATGCTACGCCACAAAAATCTCCTAACCCGGCCAATCATAGAAATGAATACATTATTGGAACCAGTAATACGGAAAACTAGAGAGAAAAATAAAACAAACAAAAAAATAATAACAACAAAATTGTAATATGAGCTCTGGTAAAAAAAAATGTTGACTGAGACATTACGTTTATAAGTGCCAAGAACACATGGCCCAGTGAATAAAAGCATTGGTTGTATCCAGTCACTTGACCCAAATACCTAGCTACGGCAGAGGTGATCAAAATCATAGAGAGTTGAGCAAAATAGAGACAACTGATACTGAAACATCTGTAACTAGAACAATCGATCCCGGTGGACGAAATAAAGATTTCAGTTCGAAATTCCAATCACTTGTACAAGGCCGGAGAGTACAACGGCCGAAACGTGGTGAATATGGCAACGATGATGAAGACAACAGTAAATAGTGCAAATATTTAACATAAATAAAATACCTCATCTCAGAAATATTAACATATGTCAACTGTCTAAGTTTCTGTTCACCTCTTCTTTGACCAGGAATTTAACACAAAACTCTTTGGGTCAAATCACTTTCGGACACTGGCCTAGTAGGTAAAATCGTTGGTTGAAATACTCCAAAAGTGACTTGACCCAAAGAGATGTGATTTCAATACCTGGCTACAGGAGAGGTGAACAAAAAAAATTCGAGAGTTGAGTTACTAAAGGGAAATAACCGGAACTGAGACACCCGGAAAAGACATGGCACGTAGAACTAGAATACTTTACCGCCGTGGACTTAACAAAAGGTTCGGTTCGAAATCCCAACGTGTATCACCTGAAGAAGCGTATTGACGGCTGAAACGTCGTGAATATGACAATACAGATGAGGACAATACTCCGAACATTGTAAATAGTGTAAGTACTGGAGTAGTAATTGTGAAATATAAACAATTAATGTATATTTAAACAATTTATACATTTTATGTGAATAACAAACTGGAAATCCTATAATCAATCAATTGTAACAATTTCAATATCTGTGGGAGTGTTTTAACAGGGGACGGAAAGTGCAAACTAATGCAATGAGATATCAAATTATTAAGAAAGAGGAACATTTCTTTAAAAACATAGAAAACAGTACTGAACTATTAGGTAACATCAGTCTTCCTATATAGCAGTTAACGCTGGACAATATCCTTACAGATAAGTAAGAGATTTGAAGCTACTGAAAATTGTTCTACAGGAGGATGCTAAGAATACCATGGGTCGAACATGCGAGCCACGATAAAGCTTTCGGGGAAAATTCTACTCCATCTACACTTATTAACGATACTAAAAATCGTATATTAAAAATGTTTTTAATAAAAATTTTAACACATGACTGAATAGATTTATTATAAAATCTCCTTTGAAATGATCTGCTGGATCTTTACATATTTAAAGTGGATATAAATCACAGGTCCAGACACGGGACGGAGACGCAAAATCCAGGAACTTTACTTGGAACAAGGAGATAGAGAATCACTATGTAAAAGTTATAAAGAATCGTAAACCTGTTGGACACAAAGTACCGATTTACTGTTACAATTCTCCAGTGTCTAATCATCGAAAAGAATTAGACAACCTAACATTTAAGTAGAATAAGGTCGTTCGGCTAAACAACTTTGTACTACCTACCTTCATCTTTTTACTCCTTATTATGTCTGTTGCATATTAAATATTATTAAATAGTTAATTGTCCCAAATATTCAGGAATATATTATCGGTAAGTCAACAGCGGTCCTCACTTACTATAACTTTGAATACTGCTAGTTACTAAGAGAAAAACAGACCAACGGCAATCATTCAAGTTTCTCTATTTTTGAGATAAACATTTTTTCAGATCTCCTATTGTTTCTTTGAGCAATTTTTATCCACGGCCGGCCTGCTAAGCCAGTCACAGCTTCACAAGTGCCTCGTTGGCCAGTATTACATGTTTCCACCTCCTGCTACGCGGACGAGGGGTTGGGCTTTGCGAGGCCGAGTCGGTTATGTGCCATGCGTAATACACACTTAGGCGATCATGTATCTTTTGATACATGACTGACGGGGTAGGTTTTTTCCCGCAGTAGGTTGCCGGTCTGTCCTGCAATTTTCCCATAGTTTCTAAAACATCCTAGCATTACCATGAGCACCAAGGCAAATCTCATCAGCGCCATTTTCCTAACAGCGCTGACATATCAATGCCAGACATGGCCCCTAAGAAAAACTCATGAGAGGAAAATGAACACTTGTGAGATTAAATGCCCGAGGAAAGCATTGAAGAAGACCAGGCGAGACAAGATCGGGCATGAGGCAATAGGAGGTGTAGTAGGAGCTAATCGTAGAGCACATCGAACGTCAGAGGATCAAGTGGTTCGGACACCTCACTCGTATGCCTATCAACCAACCAGCCCTACGAGCATACACTTTCAGGTACTCTGGCCGGAGAGCGAGACGCAGACCAGGAAAACGCTGGAGTGACTCAGTGGCAGACACTCTCAGAGCCCACGGGATATCTCTCCTCACTCGAGGCCATTTGCCTTGCCGCTGACAGACGACTGTCTCCCCGCAACGCCTAACAGCACTAGCGGAATTAAAAACTAAACTAAACTACATATTTTCAGAAAAAAAACAAACAAACAGAATCAGTCAACTCGTGTTGAATGATTTTTTCTTTTACGGCTTATCAACCCTTTATGGGTGATTTAAAGCCGAAACATATCTTGGATTTTAAGAATATTTATTTTTCCGAGTGAATGCTGCATTATTAATTTTTTTTAGAATAGCAATGATTTACCAGGCATTTATCTTACTACTTTAGCTTTAACCACAGATGTTGGGAAAAGATGAATTCATAGTCATCCCGAATTCGTTCACTGTTCACCATTTTCACTTTTTGAGCTATCAACCTTTTCACTGAGAGCACATCATTTTAAAAATTATATGCAAAATTAAAGCCTATTGGTATAGGCTTAATTTTTAAGTTATTTGCCTCCTCAAGGCACATCTACAACGATAGGGTGCAGTGGTTAGCAAGCTGGTCTGCTTGACTATT
>CAHIKZ030004425.1:1580000-1595143 GCA_903632075.3 Acanthosepion pharaonis | reverse complement strand
AAATCGCATTCCTTTCAGCAACGCTAGTGTAATTTAGATCTTTATAACAAAAGTCAGAACAGAAAAAAAAAGATCGTCAAACAAGTGAAAAGAAAGATGGCGGTTGAATAGAGTTAGCACGCTGCTAGAAGGCACTGCTCTCTTTTCTTTCCTTTTTTTTTATTGTTTTAAACGGTTTTTTTAACGCTCCCCACCCCATCTTAGCCTTTCCATTCCTACACAGCTGTGCAGCAGGTTGATAAAAAAGAAAACGATCATGAAATCAGAGACAACAATAAAAGATCCTGTGGTACTTAAGAGGTTGTACTGTTCCTTGGAAAAACAATGATTTTTATTTTATTCTTTTACAGATTGTACCACCTGGATGTATTTCAGTTCTTGTACGATATGAGTTTTTATTAGACGTGAATATCCGTTTTCGCTTGCAATGTTTTGATTTAAACGCGCGCGCACACACACACACACATATATGGATGTATTTCGGAAGTGGTATTGTGAATGTGTGGAAGAGAAAGCGTGTGTAACGTCGTGTTTCGGCCGCAAGTTACGGAAACACACTTACACAAACGGGGAACGTTTGTGCTTATATCAATACGACCGTGGACCCTCATAAAAATATGACGATTTGGAACACACCTCCTTGCCGAAAAAAGTAACCTGCTGGTATGGCTACAGGCCCAGGCATCCACAATGATAAAAAACCCCTCGAAACATATACCTTCCTCATGTATTTACACAAGGTACCCCAGATAGCTATACACTCTTTGGGATATGATATTTGGGACACACACACACACACACACATATATATATATATGTGTGTGTGTGTAAAATTTTCTGTCTACATTTCAGTATAAACTGAAAAAGAATTATATATATATATATATATATAATATAATATTATATATATATATATATATATATATATATATATATATATATATATATATATATATATATATATATATATATATATATATATATATAATATAATATATATATATATAATATTATATATATATATATATATATATATATATATATATATATATATGGGTAGTTTTTCATTCAAACAGGTTTATATAATTCAGGTATTACGTTTATTTTATTTTTATTTTTCGAGTCCACGAATTAATTTCTTGGTGGTCGTAAAATTTTGATTAAGAAAACACCAAGATTTTTTTTTTCAAATAATTTAACCCTCTGAAGAAGGTCTCAGATGAGATTGAAAAAGTACTTGGGAAAATAAAACTATTTCAAAGAAAAGTTTGCTATTTTCATAATAAATACAGCCACCAAGAAATTAATTCGTGGACTCGAAAGAATTAAAACTAAAATAAAAAGACATAATACGTCTAAATTATTTAACCAAACCTGTTTTATATATATATATATATATATATATATATATATATATATATATATATATATATATATATATATATATATATACATACACACACACACACATATCTATATCATATCTATATATATATATATATATATATATATATATATATAATAAAGAAGGCTCAGACACTAATATTCCAAGGTTATAATTTATTACAATGGAATCGTAATCATGATCCAATTCATCAGACCTACAAATTCAAAAAGAAATCGGAAAATATAACTCCGGGTATAAAAAAACAAAATTTTAGAAGAGTGTATGTATGGGAGTGGGAAACAAGTGTGAGAGGGAAATGTATGAAAGTTCTAGAGAGAGGGTGTAACAGAAGAAAGAAGAACAGGAAGGCCTAAAGGTGAAGGTTTAACAGAGAGAAGTTATAAAAAGAGGCGTTAAATAATTTCTTCGTTACATAAGCAGAGCTAAATGGCTTCTTTACCAGTGCAGTAAATATGGTGCAACTATGTTTACTTGAATCGTTACGGGACCCGGGAAACTGAAGCATTTTCAGAAATTTAACTATCTTGGGAGTAAAGTATGTGACGAAAGACTGGATACTAAAAAAATCCTACGATGAATAGCGGGAGAAACTGAAAAGGCTACGAAAGAATAAAAAAAAGGGTTGGACTGCTATGTGATGTCAACTTTTCCATGTGCCAGTGTATGTTAGCCGGTGTTATCTCAGATGGCGAAAAGGTCTTTAAACAGCAGATATGGTTCTACCAATGATGTTAAAAATATCATGGGCATTTAACAAAAGATGGAGTTTCAAGAATAGGAACTACAAAAAAAAAGGCCCTGTTTAAAATCAGAAAAGGACAAGCGAAAAATCAGGAAAGAGGTACTGAATATAAGAGAAACAATGAGAAACAGCGAGTGACAAGTTTGGTTACCGTAAAGTGGGGGTCATAAAAGGAGAAGAATTACTTATAGCAACAAATGAAAAGAAGCTATCGATGGCCATGATCGCCCATAACTGTCTTGGCAGATAAGGGAAAAGAAAATGGAGGATTTCTAAGCGTTTGTTTTGATCAAACTTGAACATTAAACAGTTTTGCAAGCAGAACAACCTCGAGGTTTCATATTATTATATAGAAGATTATATAGAAGATTAGAGGCTTCACGGTTTTTGAAAGAGTGGAATTTAGACGGGCAACTATACGGACTTGTCTTAATACATAGACACAGACGGGACCGGTGCAGGGGTCTCGTGTCCCCGCCCAAGAATATGAAACAGACCCCCAATCTATGATACGAATGCCCCCACTTTGTTATATGTCAATTATCATAAGTTAGTTTTATTGTAACCTAATTATGTACAACAATGTATCATATAAAATTTGAATAATTCAACTCGAAAAATTGAAAATAAATACATCTAAATACAAATTAGAGACATTATAAATTGGATTTATAGTCCAAATCACTTTGAAATTTTGAAGTTCCATGGATTGATTGAGGAATTTAAAGTTATTTCTTCAAAATTATCATTGCTGTTTTCTAAGCTGGGCCAGAGGCCTTTTTAGTTTGATCATTCCATCTTAAATAAATCAGTTGTCGGCAACGTTTTAACATCAACTCGAGATTTTTTTTGTTAAAAAGTTGAATAATATTAACACATTCAACATTATGGATGAAAAATAGTAAACAGTGTTTTTTCTAGACTTAACAAAAAAAAATTTCACAAATTTGGATGAAAACGAAAAATGACCCCAGGATAAGACGAAAAATGACCTCAGAATGAGACGAAAATCCGCGAAAATGTTTATCCTTTAACAGTCAGTTAGTCTTAAGTTAATTTTTGATAAGAAAGCAAATGTTGATGAGATAGCGAGGGTCACAAAGCACTGCCCAGGACCCCCAATTAGGCTTGACGGTCGGGGGATTCGGGGTTAATACGCACCGGCCCTGGACACAGATACATACAAATGGCTTCCCACACGAATATAGAGTATATTCAAACAAGTTTAATGGCTTAAATACCACGTGATAATTTTGATCTTTTGTTTAAAATATGTCCGTTAGACTTTGTCCAGCTCAGAAAACCTGTCTTTATTTTTATTTTTTCTTCAACGGTCTGTTACTTGAATAAAACAACAAACGAGAAACGGGCGATTATACGGTGATCGAAGTCAAAAGTGGTTGATCGTGAGTTTACTTAATGAAAATAGAGGGAAGGAGTCTTCAGAAATGAAAATAGAGAGAAGGAGTCTTCAGAGATGTGGGGTGGAGAGGAAAAATGAAATTCTCTCTTTTGTTTTTCTACGAGAGAAAACATCTGCCGACCAAATTGGATACAATCTTCATTTCCGTTTAGTATGAAAAGTATAAAAAAAAACTTACATCTGCGATTGACATACGCGTGTAACTGATGTGTGTGTATACTGACAAATATGTAGATATGTATAAATATATATGTATTTATGCCTGTATCTATATACAGTACGTGGACGCGTGGCTGAGTGGCTAGAACGTCCGCTTTCGATTATGAAAGCCGGGTTCGATCTCACCACAGTTGATTTGTCAGGAAGGAGACTTCCTGATGTTATCAGTCTGAAGAGTGCGACCCCGGCGTGGAAAGAGCTTGGAATCCATACCATGGGTTAACTCGTGAGTATGGTTATGACTTGTGAGTGAAATTGGCTCGACGGAACACTTCGATAGCTGTGTTAGCACGAAGTTACAAGTCATCGTGACCGAGTGTTTGAGTGTGCTGGCCTTGTTCAATTTGTTGATCACGCTAGATAACACGCTCTTTCCCAGAACTGAAGCCGGCTCAGCGTAGTTGAAATATAAGCCGCAGGTGAGCTCTGTGGGTGTTGAATAAACACAAATACGCCTGACCAAGCGTCTGATTGAGATTGGCTAGCCATCCCAGAGACGGGAATCTCGAATACGTGGGCCAGCTATACTTTTTTTATATTACATATGTATATAGGTTAGAGCGTTCGCCTTGACTATGAACCCCGGATTCGAATCACCATGGTCGATTTGTCAGAACTTGGCCTTGATGGAGGAGGCGATCCCTATCCACAGTTTAACCCAAGCCTTGTGAGTGAAATTGGGTAGAAGAACTCATGTCGACCCATCGGTGGCTGTGCTAGCACGAAGTCATGTCATCGTGACCGAGTATTTGAGTGTTCTGGCTTTTCTTCAGACTGTTGATCACGCTAAATAACGCGCTCTCTGCTAAAGTTTGCACAGCATAGTTGCAGTATAAATAACTGGTGGGCTTTATGCATGTTCAACAAAAACCAATGTGATTGAGCTGGCGTCTGCAACAGGGATTAGCTAGTCGCACCAGTATAAGAGTGGCCACACACTACTATATATGTATATATGTATGTATGCTTGTATCTATATATGTATGTATGTCTTTAATAAAGATATTGTCCAATTCTTAATGTATGACGTCATTTGTTTACATTTGATATGCCATGAGCAGTTATGAATGTACGAGATTCATGGAAGATTGAAGTTTATAAGCAGTAAATTCGACCTTTGTGGCCGAGTCGGTTAAGGCACGTCAGCGTAAATGACGGTTCTGTATAGGGTGCAGGTTCGAATCCTGTCAAAGGACGAATAATTCATACAGGCCGGTAAATGTTATTTAATACTGTTTATTGTAATAGTTTATTATAAACAGAGCATTTACTTAAATACTTGTATCTATAAAAAGAATGTTAAACATAAAAAAATGTCTTTAATATATATATATATATATATGAACGTATGTGTGTATGTACGTATCTATGTATCTTTCTGACTGTAGGACCCGGGTTCGAATCTCAGCATGGTCGACTGTGTCAGGAAGGAAATGTTATCGGAATGGATCGAGGTCGATTCCAGCGTGCGGCACCTTTGGAAAGTGCCTGAAAACCTTTCCACTGGTTAATTTAAGACTTGTGAGTGAAATTGGGTGGACGAAACTCTAGTGTGCCGTCGATAGCTGTACTAGCCGGAAGCCACAAGTCATCGTGACCGAGGCCTTGAGTGTGCTGGCCTTGTTCAAATTGTTGATCACACTAGATAACACGCTCTCTCCCAGTCACAATATAAACCACAGGTTGGCTCTGTGGATGTTGAGCAAACACTAATGTCCTTGAGCGAGCGTCCACAATATTGGCTAGCCGTCCTAATAGATGGGTATCCTGGATTACGAGTAACCAGCTATAATATGTGTAATAATGATGAAAGTGAGTCTTAGAAATCCATTGGTGATAATTTATTTCTAACTCCTTTTTTTTCTTTTTCCTGTAGTCCTGTTTGAATTTATTTACTCTCTTTACTTGTTATGTCCAGGTAAATGGAAGTATATTCTAAGGTCAACCCATCGTCTGACTAATTAACCTTTTCCTTCATTTTTTTTCCCTTTTTTACTTTCTCCCTTCTTTCCCCCACCGTCTTTTCTCTCTCTCTCTCTCTATATATATATATATATATATATATCCCCACCTTAAAAAAATCTCTCTCCTCCCCTCTTATTTTTGAAACTCCCTCTTTTTTCTCTATCATCTACCCTCTTTTTCTCCTTTTCTTTTTCTTTTTTCCTTTTTCTTTTTTCTTTTCTCTTGCTTGTGACTGGATAAATTTAAAATCCATTTATTGCTGTAAAATTTTTGGGTCTGAAGAGATTGGCCATTGATCCCGTGGAATAAATTATTACATGGATTATCTAAAGTCTCCGTTTTATCATTATTATATTTGCTCTGTTCGTACATTGAGCTCTCTTTGGATTTATATCCTCTTGGAATTATCCCTACGAATTATCAAATAATATTATATATATATATATATATATATATATATATAATAATTATTTTTTATAAAAAATTATAACATAAGTATGTTATAAGATCACTAAAAAAATAGCCATTTTGTTTCAAATACATTCTGTGTCTTCTCAAGTGATGATGTTGAAAAGCTTATATATATATATATATATATATATATATATATATATGTTCTTCTCTGTCATTATGTGCATATATATATATATATATATATATATGCCGAGAAAGAGAAAATAAACACATATATATATAAATATGTTTATTTTTCTCTCTCTCTCTCCTGCTATATATATATATATATATATATATATATATATATATATATATATATATATATATATATATATATATATAAATTGTTTATTCGAAAATTATAGCATAAATATGTTATAAAATTACTATAAAATAGCCATTTTCTTTCAACACTTCTGGTGTCTTATCAAGTGATGGTGTTGAATGTAGAATAAAGGCTTTTAAAAGGTTCAAAACAACCAAACACCCCCTCGCAAGGGGAAACGCTGTTACATAAGCTGCAATGACCAATCAAAATACAAGTATACGAGAATTCAAAAACTTGACAACGAACTAAGGTTATAATAATTATTTAATGCTTTAATGTTGGGCTTAGACTAAAATAGAATTTATTCTAACTAATAAATATTAAATTATACGATAAAATTTGAAATTACAAATTAAAAATTACCGAATTTAAAATTAAATTTAAATCTCTATAAAGTTTCAAATTATAAAATTACTGAGGAAAAAATAAGAAATAAATATGTTATTCTATTTATTTTGTTTTTATTGAAATTAAGTTGGAATAAATGTTAAGATCAAATGTTGCTATGAATTTCATGACAGCGTAGATACATTTGAATCGTAAACAGAGTCAGGGGAAGATGACATCTTGCAAACGACAATACATACACAATTAGATTATAATAGATAAACACGCAGACGTATTTAGATATATACGCACACAAAAAAGTGAGACAGGAAATATCTCCACGATTCTTTACAAAAAGAAAAAAAAAAACAAACAAAAAAAACACAACATACATATAAAATGAAAGGTACACACAAGTGACCATACACACAGACACCGATAAAGACACGTACATACACACATATATATTGACAAAGACACGCACATACACCGAGCAAGAAATATTCAGGTTTGAAAGTGTTATTAAACGAATTCTAACCACTTATTAAAATATAACTTATAGTGAGCAAATATACATAGATAAAAATGGTAGAATAGATAAAATTCAACATTTGCAGAACAGAAAAACAATCACGAGGGAAAGAAAGGACATTAAAATAGATAGACATGGACAGAAAAATAGATATATACGCATGAAAATAACACCATATATAAAAACGAAAACTCTCTCTCTCTCTCTCTCTTTATATATATATATATATATATATATATATATATATATATATATATATATATATATAAATGATAAAGGAAGGGTTATAAATACAATTATATATATATATATAATCGACTCGAGGGTCGATATGAGGGTCAAGCAGATCAGTTTCCAGGAAACCGACAGCCCGACACCGGCACATGAGATTTGATTATAGTGGTGAAGGCAGGACCATCCACACTTTTTGAAGGGACGAATACAGAGACCTAGTGCACCGAATGCCACAAGGTTCCCAAACGACCCTCCACAGGTTTTAAATTCAGAGTTGTCCTTCTCCTAGACCAGTTGCCATCCAAGGCTATAGAACCCAGTCTGTCCTGCTATTTTACCCATATATATAATTTTGTCTCTACTTACATTTTATTACCCGGACTCATATTTCGAGTCTGCCATTTTGTTGTGAGATAAATATATCAGGAAACACGTGCTTTCCAACTTAAACATTTCGATCAGTACACCTGCAACATGCCAACACATACACATTTTAATGAAACTTTAAACTACTATGCACATTGTAATGACATTACACAATTAAGGAAAACGATGCTGGGGATGTCAGCTGCATGACTAATTAAGATCTGTTGACTTACAGTTGCTTCAGGTTTCAGGTTGATATTTGGAGGCAGCTTGTAAAATAAGCAAACTCAAATCATAATAAAAATAGCAGAGTAGTAGTAGCAGTGTCATAATTTTGAAACAATACAATTATATATATATATATATATATATATATATATATATATCGATCGCATCATATATTTTCTTGTAAAATTTTGGACTGAAGAGATGAGCACCTGATCCCATGAAATAAATTATCACCTAAATGGATTTCTAAGAACTCCGCTTTCATTTTTATATTTTCTCTGTTCTTACACTGAGCTCACTTTGGATTTATATCCTCCTTGGAATTAACCCTATTAATTATCAAATAATATTATTTATGTATATATGTATATATATATATGTATGCATGTATGTATATGTATGTATATATGTATGTATGCATGTATGTATATGTATGTATATATGTATGTATGCATGTATATGTTCGCGTGACCGAGGGGTTAGAACGTTCGCTTTCTGGCCATGTGACTCAGGTTCAATTCATGTCAGATTTTTTGGAGAGGTGAATTCTTGCTGGGGAGACGACCCTGGCACGTGACACTTCTGGAAATTGCCTGAAAAACCATAAAACGGGTTAACTCAAGCCTTATGGGTAAAAATTGGTGAAACGGAACCGCGTTGAACCCTTCGACGGTTGTGCTAATGTGAAGTCACAGGTCATCGTGACGAAATGTCTGAGCATGCTGACTTTCTTAAAAAAAATGATCAGGTCAGCTTATGCGCTCTCTCCCAGAAACCGTAACTAAGGTCTGTCACACAAGTGAACTCTGTGGCTTGAGCGAACGTCAGTAATAGGGATTTGCTAACGGTCCTCCTCGGAAACGAAAAAATCTGCCATTATTTATGTTTGCATATATATATATATATATATATGTATGGATTTAGAATTTAGACTTATTCAATAATCCTTCATCTCATTTTGTTGCATAAACCTCTGTCGGCGATCGCTAATTGCTTTAGTTCAGTAATGAAAGACTTCAAACACAAAGAATTTTAACTTAACTATTTTTATTACTCACTGGGTGCTGTTCCGAACACGAAAGAGAACACATCTACATCGCTTGACGGGTAAGAACCAACTCACTGAAACCTTTCTCCTATCTATCTGTCCCACGCTAGCTCAGCCAATCAAAATTGACTTCCCTATTTTGGCTCATATCTGACCCCGAATATCAACCCCCGGAAGCTGGAACCAAGATCAGTCAGTTATGTGCCATGCGTGATACATGATTAAACGAACATTTTGATACATGATTGACGAGGCTGATTTTTCCGGCAGTAGGTTGTCATTTCTTTCTGCGGTGGACCAGTTGCCATCAAGGCCATAAAATCCGGTCTGTCCTGCTATTTACCCATAGCTGGAGGGCGAAGAGGAGGATTCATACCTTGCCCAAGGCTATTAGTATGTAAGTGAACCGTGATACATTTCCCTTAAAAAATATTACCAATTTGAGCAGGATCCCCAGTTTCATCATGAACATAGGCAGAGGTGGTTAGTTCTAAGTATTGCTCGGTAAAGCGTCCCACTTGTCTATCAATTTTATCTCGGCAGGATCGTCAGTTTATTCTTGAAAATAAACTGAGCATTGTTGTATGCGCAACATCACTAGGTAACTTTTTACTTTTCTGTCATTCTCAGGGCAAAAAGGTTGGACATTGTAACCATTTCCAAATGCTGTTTCTGTAATCTCTTCAAATAAATTATTTCTCCTGATGCGTAGGTCATTGAGAGAGTTCATCTTAACAATAGCTTTAATATGTCCTCCTAAAATAAAATCCATCAAATGTGATCATTTTGCCTGACCAGAAGTCTGTCCATATCTCCCAATCAAATTTAAGGAAATTTACATTGAGGAACTGAGAAAGATAAGTGACAAATTCCGCCATTTTGGTGAAAACTAATGTTCTCCTAACACTAATCTTCTTCTAACACTAATGTTCAGACTAACTACATTCCTTAGTTCCATCGGTTCAAACCTCTATAGATAGGACCTGCCATGCTATGTACATAGCGCCCTTATTTCATTCCTAAAGAGGAAGTCCCATTCGAACCCCTTCTTCTCCGGAACTGTTACGTTGTGGAAGTGACTCCAGAAGGATTCTTCCCCGATCAAAACAATCTTAACCTCTTCAAATCTAAGGGCAACCATTATCTATCCTACATATCCTCATAATATACACATATTCATCCTCCTTTTATGACGTTGCAACAATCTCATTCAGTAACCCTCTACCTTGAGTGGCTCTTGAGCGTTGCACTGGGTGAACAATAATATTAAAAATTATTAATTCTTTTTACATGTAAATGTCATCGTGTATAAAACCGAATATGAATTATAATAATTTAAAACCGCAAAAGGAATGTATAATGACTTAAATATTGGACACAATGGTGGCTGAATTGATATATTAATTTTCCAAGCATAGCTTAGATGTGGCACAAAGCCGAAAGTAAGGGGGACCCAGTGAGGATCGAACTCTTTACTCATTCATAATTGTACTAGCGAGAAAAGCTTGCTAACCATTACACCACCTCGGGGTGTCCCAAGTGACTTTCCAAGCGTAGCTTGGATGTGACACAAAGCTGAAAGTAAGGGGCACCCAGCGAGGATCGAACTCTCTAAACATTTGTAGTTGTTCTAGCGAGACAAGCTTGCTAACCATTACACCGTGCCCTCGCTGAATTGATAAAAAATGTCAACGTTATATAGAGAAATAAACAAAGAGATTATGGAAATAAATAAGTGAAGGAAAGTGAGTATAGTTTCGGGGGGAGGAGAGAGGGAGAGTGAAAGAAAGTGGAATAGAATTAAGAAAGAGTAGAAATGGAAAAAGAGAGAGAAAAAGAAAAAAGAAAGGAAGGATCATGTGTGAAAATGGAGAAAAGTTTAGAAGCTTTTACTGAAGAAGAAGAAGAAGAAGGAGAAGAAAAGGAAGAAGAAGAAAAGAAGAAATAGAAGAAATAGAAGAAGAAAAAGAAGGAATACAAGAAGAAAAACAAAAAGAAGAAAAAGCGAACGAGAAAAAGAAAAAGAGGAAGAAAAAAGAAGAAAAAAGAAGAAAAAGAGAAAGAAGAAAAGAAAAAAGAAGAAAGAAGAAAAAGAAGAAACAGAAGAAAAAGAAGAAACAGAAGAAAAAAAGAAATACACGAAGAAGAAAAACAAAAAGAAGAAAAAAGCGAACGAGAAAAATAAAAAGAGGAAGAAGAAAAGAAAAATACAAGAAGAAAAAAGAAGAAGAAGAAAAGAAGAAATAGAAGAAGAAAAATAAAAAGAAGAAAATAGAAAAAGAAGAAAAAGAGAAAGAAGAAAAGAAAAAGAAGAAGAAAAAGAAGAAGAAAAAGAAAAAAAGAAGAAATAGAAGAAAAAAAAGAAATACACGAAGAAGAAAAACAAAAAGAAGAAAAAGTGAACAAGAAGAAGAAAAAGAGGAAGAAAAAGAAGAAAAAGAAATATAAGATTAAAGAAGAAGAAGAAGAAGAAGAAGAAGAAGTGAGTAAGAAGATAATAAAGACATGTAGAAGACGACAGAAAAGACTTGAAAAAATAGATCAACTTATAACCTTCTGACGTCAGTCTTAACTGACGCTTTTTTTAACATTATACTGTGACAATTTTCCGTATTTTCTTGATTTCAGTATAAAAAATGGAAATTTTACAATTTATTTCAGTGACATTTCCGTTATCAAACTTATATTTTAGAATTATAGTTTAGATATATGTAAATAAAAAAGACGGAGTCAGTTTTAAAAGAACACCAAGTCCATATGGATTAAAAAAGAAAGGTAAAGATGAATGAGAAACAAAGCAAAAAGTAGAAGAGGAAGCAGAAAGAATATAAAATAGGAAAAGGGAAATTAGACAATAAAGTCGAGAAAAAAAATGTAAGAGAGGAAAATGAAGAAAAAGGATCAAATTGCAAAAAAGAGAAAAGAAAGAAAATATGTTGGTGAAAACAGGGGAAGAAAATATAAAGAATGGTGATAGAAAGAGCGTGTCAGAGAAGAAAAATGATAAAGGGAGAAGAGAAAGATTGAAATGATGGCGATGAAGAAAGGTGAAAAACAAAGATGACTTTCTTTCTTTTACGCTTTGTAGACTGTGAGGAGAATAGTACAGAGAAGCTCAATTTGTTAATCTAAAGTTTAAAAGAAAAGAAAAGAAAAGTAAAAAAAAAAAAAAAAAGCAGGCGATATGCAGCAGTGAATCGGAGATGTTTTATTTGGGGGACAGTTGAGAATCCGAACAAGATGGCCGTTGTTTGGGAAAACCATGGAATAGTCGTGTCAATTATGTCCGCCCTGTTGGCAAAATAAAATAAAGCTTTTAATAAACTTGCTTTAGGCGTGTTGATGAGGCGCTGAATCACGCAAAAAGTCACCAAACAAATGTTCATTCATATCCCCTCTCTCTCTCCTATTCTCTTCCTCTCTCTCTCTTTTTTCTCTCTCTCTCCTATATATATATATATATATATATATATATATATATATATATATATATATATATATATATAGTATGTACAATATACACATATATATATTTATTATATATATATATATATATATATATATATATATATATATATATATAGATATATAGATATATAGATATGTATATATATAGGTGTGTGTGTGTGGTGCGTGTGTGTGTGTGCGTCTATGTTTGTGCAACTTGGACTGAAAAGTTATCGGTACGATTTTAACCTGTTCTTATTCTAACTGAATAATTCAAAGGGTTTTTCTGTGACTCTTATGACAAACGGTGTCAAGATGGTTAAACGTCTTATCAAAAAACCTGTAAAAATAAAACGCAATTAGTTTAGTGCTTTTTTGATATTAAAATTTGTGGGATGGTCAATTATACTGTTGCATGATTTGGGCAATTTTGTTGTTACACCCGGTATATATATATATATATATATATATATATATATATATATATATATATATCATAATTTTATCATATAGTCAAAAACAGTTTACTACTCACTACATAGATGCAACTTCGTTTCGATGCATTTCAATTGCACCTCGACTGGTGAGAACCAAAATTGGTTTTGTACAATTCTTCTTGTAGGCAAGCCGTATGTAAAACGTCACTTCCTTTTTTCCATTTGTCTATATTTCTGAGATGAGGTGTTATGTACATTATTTACATTATTCGGACTATTGTCCTCATCTTTGTCGACATATTTATTACAACGTTTCGTTTCAAGGACACATTCTAGTTTAATGGATGTCAGTTATCTGTTATTTCCTGTTAATTTCCCTCTGAAAGTTCGCCACTGCCTTGACACATGGCACAGTGGATAAAGGCGTAAGTTAGATCCAATGACAGGACCCAAAGAGTGTGAGTTCAATCCCTGGTTAAGGCGGTGGAGAACTTGGGGAATTAACAGGAGATAACTGATAACTGACATCCATTAAAAACATGACACGTGGAACTAGAACAGTCTACCCCAGTGAGCGAAATAAAGGGTTCAGTTCGAGATTCCAACCACCTGAAGAAGGCCGGAGCGTACAACGCCGAAACGTTGTAATAAATATGGCGACAAAGATGAGGACAATAGTTCGAATAATGTAAATAATGTTTTTTACATTTGTTTCAGAAAAATATACATAAAGCAAAAAGGTGATGCAGTGAAACAATAGTGCTTGTTGATAGCAGTTTGGTAATGGATGGTTTAGGTGTTAAATGATGAGTCGTCTGATTGTACTAAAAAGTAGGCTTAAAATTTTGATTTGTGTCGAATATATGTAGAACACTGCCTATTCCTGCTATAACGGGTCTCATCAATATGTCCGGTTTGTGCATTTTTCGTAATTCTTAAAGTCTGGGTGTTTTCAGGTGGTGTTTTACTCAGGAATTGTCTTCATTTTTTAATAATTTCTTGGTTTCGTTTTTAATTATTTTGTCTCTTTAATGGCCTTCCGTTTAGTTTTCGTAGATATTTTGGTCATCGAATGGAGGCTTCATTTTTTGTAGATAAATGTTTATGCCCATAATTATAATTTTACTTTTTAGGTATATATGAATGGTTTGATTAGGGACCGCCACTTTTCGGCATAAATTTTCGATACCTAAGTTTAAAATGATTTTTTTAAAACGAAAAAACATTGTTGAAAATTTCATTTTAGCTTTAATTGAAAGTTTAATAATTAAATTTATTATTTCCATTAAGTAAACAATTCTGGTGTATTTCAGATAGAAACTACATACATTGGAATGTCAAATTTAATTTCGATTTCTTAAATTTTCTTAAAAACGGCCATTTTCTTAATTTTAAGAAATTTGTAAACAAACAAAAATTTATCGATTTTAAAAATATTTTAAAATTTTCTGACACGTTATTTTAGTAAAATTAGAAAATTTAAAGTTAAATTAATCTGATTTGAAAGAAATATTACTTACTTATAGCATAAAAAAGTAATATACAACCAATTATTAAAGATTGGTCCTGTTTATCTGATCAAACGTTTGATGGACTGTTGATTGACGAAGCGATGACAGCTACTACGGATGACCATAAATGACAATTTTTAAAATTCTGAGTGAACGCTTTTTTTTTTTAGTTTTACTGTTATATTTATTTATTAGAATAAAGGGACAAAACTCTTAGATTACGTGACCTTTTCATAATAATGGCAATTTCAGCCTACCATACATGGAAATAAGGGACGTATTAAAAAAAATACAAAATAAAAAATTATTTTAAAAATAGAATAGCACAACTACGTTCATTAATCTTTGCAATTTTGGATTCGTAAATTTCGTTTCCACTTAATTACTATATCACATCCAGGAAATAGCCCAATACAGAATTTTACATGATTTTAAACTATTATAGATTATTATAATTAAAATTTTAAAAAAA
>CAHIKZ030004425.1:1375000-1575000 GCA_903632075.3 Acanthosepion pharaonis | reverse complement strand
AGTTCATGCTAGTAGCATATCAGATACATAATGGCTGAGAAATTAGGCTTTTAAAAACAAGGCAAACTCAGGCTCCTCCTGATAAACTCCCTAACCGATAAATGCAGATTTCAAACTACTCTTCAGAGTGAACAATATAGCAACATATTTAATATAATGTCGGTTTGTTCTTTTTCCTATATATATATATATATATATATATATATATATATATATATATATGAAGAAAAATATATGGAAAAACAAAAATCCGAATATGCAAATATGCTGTTTTAATGATATTTCAATGTCGACTTCAGACGTTTCGGTCTAGTAGACCTTCTTCAGGACATAGTTATTAAAACATTTTCGATTTTGATTCTGTGAAGATTTTAAAATATATTCATAATAAAAATCTTAGACGGATTTATGAGACAAGCATAATATCTATCTCACGCGCGGTGAATACTAGACCCGGCTTCTTTAATATTTCCCCTTTTCTAGCAAGATTAATGCTCGACAAACGTACTTATAAATTTTAGAATAAAATAAAATTCTTTTTCATTTTTCAGTTTCACTGTCTCTTTTGAAGGAATCGCTTTTTTTGCATTCATCGGTTAGGGAGTTTATCAGGAGGAGCCTTAGGTTGCCTTGTTTTTAAAAGCCTAATTTCTCAGGCATTAGGTATTTGATATGATCCTGGCTTGAATTAGTTTTTCGGAAAGTTGATGTCAGTTTCAAGGCTCCAAAAATTCAATCGTCTTATGTATGGTTGACTAATAAATGTTTGTATTGCGTTGTGTCCCTGTTTTTGGCTACTTTCGAACAAATTTTGATATATAAAACATCTGACAGATCAGAAATCTATTTCATTGAAAAATTAGGGTTCCCTGCCCCCAAACAAGGGCAAAAGTCCATGTAAACATATACCCGCAAAGGACATTTTGAACATTTTTTATAAGTCACTGTGTTGAGGTACCATGATGGCGTTTTGTACATATGTTTATATGGACATTTTTTCGTTTTTTGGTGGAAGGACCTCCCCCCTCTAGTGTTTGTAAATGTATTTTTGGATTTTACATTTAACAGCGTCTGCCTTAAACTTTAAACTTAACACAAAAACGAACGATTCGCGGATTCATTTTTATATCGAATTTTGACTTTGTTTTGGTGTGAAGGACCCACCTCCAAAGTTTGTAAAAGTATTTTTGTATATTTTTGGTTGACTGACGAACTAAACTCATTAGTCATTTATTGCCTCAGTTGCCTCGTTGGTAATCGGTATTTTATTTACCAAAGAAGAAATTCTAAAAGAATTTTCTTTTCAATAATCATAATGTAATAGAGTTCTATATAGATTTTGAGATACTTACATGAAATAAACTTTAGAGAAAAGGCGTCGTAAAATATTTTTGACATAACCTAATGCACAATAATAATATCAACCTGAATTGATCTAAAGAGCTTTTACAGCAGGAAATAGGTTTTGAAATAATGGTCTTTAAAAAAAAAAACGAAAATACTTTTGATACACCCCAGTACTTGTGTTTTTCATTTAACGTAAGTGTCAAAGGGAAAAACAGTTCGCGTTGGGGCTGAATTGTGTGCCTGCGTCAAAAGCTGAATGGCAGCAAAAAGAAATAATAGGTTGTCTCTAATTGCTTAGCAAACCCTCTGTAACATGTGGAGTATTTAATAAGGAAGGGAATGCCCCAGTACACGAGCTATGCAAACGCGAGTAACGTTAAGACTCCGATTGATAAATAACAAAAAACAAAATGGAGGCGAGAAGAAGGGAAGATAGATATTATAAAAAAAAAAGAAAAAAGAAACACAATGATGGGCGAGGGGGAAAAAAAGTCGGAACAAAAGCTCCATAAGGCAAGATGTTGAGAAAATGGTTGACGGTGGGTGGAGTGATGAGTTGACGTTATTGAAGAGAAAGAGAAGTTGAAGTCGTGGGGAGGAAAGAGCCATGAATGAATTGTCTTGTGACTAGATCAGATTTCCATCTTAAGTTCTGCTCATTGGCGCGCGAAATTAGCAACTAGTCAAGAAGAAATCACGCAACGATTCTCTCAATTTACGACAAGGGACTCTGATCACCAAATTCACCAGTCTCGTTTTTTCCTGGTCACACACACACACACACACACACACACACACACACACACACACACACACACACACACACACATATATATATATTTATACACATGTATAGAAAGAGAGACAGAAAAAGAAACGTTCTGGGATTTTGACCATGAAATCTCTGACGTTAATATCGAGTTTTCACTGTCTCTTTTGAAGGAATCGCTTTTGGTCATGTATCCAGTTATCACACGAAGAGAAGGGCCAACAAGACTGTATCAAGGTCGGTTTGTGTTATATGAGGCGTTACTGAAAAGTTCGCAGGTCGAGCCACTTCAGGAAATATGAACAAACAGCTGAATTTTTTTCGGGGTAAAGAAAGTTTTGGTTGAACCGAGAATTTCCAAACATTCTGTCATATCTTCATACTTGCTGAACTTATATACTGGGTTCGATGGGTAAAAGGTCGCCATTTTATATTTTTAATTTCGCGCATGCGCGTTGTTCATCTTTGATTTTTTTTTCGATTGCACAGTATAGTAGGGTCAGCTGGGCATCGTCTGTGAGAAAAAGAGCACCATGACACAATTCACTCTGCCAGAAATTTGGAAACGGTATGCAGTACTGCTTGGCATTGGCACCGGAAGCTCCATTATGAACATTTCAGAGTGTTTGGGTGTCAATCTGAGGACGGTGTAGAGAATTCGAAAAGAGTTGGATGAGTCTAATGGTGACTACGAAGGTACGGCTGCTCGGAAAATTCACACTGGTCGTTCTGATGAAGAAAGAACTCCCGGATTTGTTGGTGAGTGTCTCAGATTCAACATGGATGCATACATCAAGTTCCTTCAGAAGGTAGTGCTGCCCTGGGTCAAGAGGGTGGCTGCTGGAAGACCCTATGTCTGGCAACAAGACTTTGCACCATGCCACACAAGCAGGAGAACCCAGTCATGGTTCTCAGACAATTTCTGAGACCATTTCACCTCTTAATCTTTATAGCGAAGAAAACGGCAACTTACCTCGTCAAACCAAGCGACAGCGCGTTGCGTGTATCCTACGACGGAAAAGAAAATTACTTACAAATAAAAGGACACGTATTCCGCATGACATGCTGAAGACGGAATATTTAGATTAAAAAAAAAAAAAACAAGTCCGTCGCATGAGTCCCTATTAAAATTATTTTGATATGCAAAATTTGGCGTCCAATCTACCCTGTTAAAGTATGGGAAAAGAAATGGGTTCATGCCTTTCACAATTTTTATAGTGAAACACACCTATTTTATAGTTAATAGACTCTCCCACCTAATATAAGTAGGAGTAGTAAGAGAAACGAAGGTCACTCGATGTCGGACGACCGGCTGATCGGTTGAACTCTCTGCCTTCCTAACTTTTTGTACGTCGAACCCATTTTAGGACCGATTTAGTACAAATACAAGCCTACACTGCGAAATAACTCCACAACAACAATATAATTTGTGCAAAAGTGAATGCAACGGACTGGGCTGGAATTTGAATCTGGATAGGCATAAATAAAGAAAATACTCGGACGATAAAAGCAGTTGGAAAATTGATGTATTTTGACTACCACGTTTGTCGGAGAGTGAGTTATTTTTCTGACTGGTTACGTGCATTGGGATTTGTGAGATAATACCTGCGAATCGAGTTTTCGGCATTTCTTTCTGTCCTCGATGTTCGAGTCTGAACTTACAGTGATTTATTCTCTGCGTTGTTGAACTAATCTGCGACAAATATTTCCTTTGCTTTCAGAACGCTTACAATCTAGTCACGTAACTCCCCGGACTGCAACCTCACGCCCTTGAGCAAGAAACCAACAAAACTCCTTGTAACACCAAAGGTTAACTGAAGGTAAGGATTATGGCAGCGTCAACACCTTAAACAAGGAGACCATCCGGAAGAGTTGCAGGTAATTCTGAAGTCGTCTGGAGGCCGTGGTTGAAACCAATGGCGATTTTATTGAATAAATTTACTCTTTAGTATTTAAAGATATTTTGGTGTCATTTTGATAAATATATCTGTTAAAATGAGGCGTCAGTGTTATTTTCATTTTTGCATAATTTAGACATTTTTTCCATCGTACTATGTAAATAGTGGAGAAAAACACAACACATATGGCCTGAAGGATGCATTTAAGGATGGAACAAACTGCTCCCCTCTGAGGATTGACTTCAAAATCGACTTTTACAAGTGCTCTATCCCTGATATTGACCACTGTAACCCAGAAATATGGCATACCATAAAACTATATTTCTATCATATATAGAGGTTTCTATCATATGTAGATGTTTCTATCATATGTAGAGGTTCGCAAAGAAGGTTTTCTCGGTATCATATTCACAAATTTCTCAGTTCCCTTCTTAATCATACCAAGTGCTCCTAACATTACAGGGATAACAGTTGCTCTAAGATGTACGCGTGATGTAATGGATATCGGCCTGGAATGAGAAATTGTTGAGATGTTGAGTGTTTCCCCGTGCGTATATTGAAATAAGGACAAACACATACGTAGGGAAAAATACTGGTATATCTGAAGAGGTATTTACAACAGAGAGATTAGTAGTCAACCGAACGCAGGTTAGTCAGTAACAATCAGAAAGAGTATAAAGTCGAACTGTATCTTCCGGTAGAGAGACGGAAGTGTGATGGTCACCTGATCTTCCCAGAACTCTATAGAACTGTCCTATTAGTAGTAGAGAGATCAGTCCATTCTGATGAGAAGAAATCGTAGTTCGAATTCCAGTCGAGTTATGCACAAATATTGTTGGGGAAAGTAAGAATCTATCTCTTCTCCTCCAGCTATGAGCAAAATAGCAGAACAGACTGTCTCCTATAGCCTTGATTGGCAACCAGTCTAATGCATAAAGAAATGGCATCTTACTGCAGGAAAATCTTTTGCCTAATCAGTCATGAATCGAAAGAGACATGATCGTCTAAGCGTCTATCATATATAGCACTGAACTGAAGTTGTTCTAAGATGCCAGATTGTTTTTAATTTCTATTTGTAGGTATTGTATTTGCTCAACTTACCTGAATTCTTTGAAAGAAATATTGTGATTGTATGGTACATTCATGTCAATCATCAGAAAACTCTATTTTAGTGATCTTCGACAATTATTGATTTCACTGTCCATAGGAATTTTTCCCGGTTGTGTTCGTGTTCCTGTTTGCTCGGCAATGAAAGTGGAGTGAACAAAACCCAAGGTTCGAAATAACTGCTCAACAGCTTTTATTTCTGGTTGTAAGAGAGTGCATAATAGTGGTACTTTGCTAGAAACAAGTGGGGTTTCTCAGTTAACAAAGTTCTTAAGTAGATGTTTTGTTGAGAGAGATTTATCCGTTTGTTTCGACAGGAGCAACGAGAAATCTGAGTGTGAATCTGCTAAGACTCGTACGAGTTTTCTGCAGTAAGGGTTATGCGTAGTTTTTCCTTTGGGTAGGTGTCTCGAAGGTAAGAACGAGAAATCTGAAGTCAAACTGCCAGGACAGGCCTCGTCTTCTGCAGCAAGGGTTGAGCAGCCCTTTGAGCTAGGCTTGAAGGTTGCGGTCAAGAAAACGTTGAAAAGAAACTGAATAGGACACATTCAGGGATTTTATGACCTGGGACTTTCACTTGCACTCTGTTGATTAGTTCCGTTGGGACCACTGCTGAAACGAGCAAAGGAAGAATGCCCCCCCCCAAATGCCACAATAGCCAACAACTGAGTTAGTTTCTATATGTCCGATCTGTGTTCGCCAGCAGGTCACATAAAATAGTTATTTCTTTCATAGGTTACAGGTTTAGGATGATGTTTGTACCACTTATGTTAAGTTTTAAATTTGTATTGCCTGCAAATTACCCAATGTAAGTAATGACCTATTCTCTCGGGTCGGATTTTGTATTCTTCCAACATCTAACATCCTGCCATTTTGAATCAGTTCCGTTTTTAATATCATTAAATTGATAGTTGCAGGTCTTGTGCGGCTATAATGAATACTTCACTTCACTACATAAACTTGCTTACTAGGGGAGAACATATTATTATTATTATTATTATTATTATTATTATTATTATTATGTCCGTTGATTGTTTTTGTATACATATTTTCTTCAGGGTCCCAATCAGAGACCTAAGGTCAGAAATGGCTTCATGATATTTTCCAATGAGCATTTTTCTAAAAAACACCCTCACACACATTTTACATAGATAAAGCTCTTCATAATGTGTGAGCTGTATTTTCGAATAGAGTGTTTTGTATTTTTTTTAAGGCATCGGCTACCAGTAACCCATTCACTGAGGATATCGTAACGTTTTCCAATCAATCGGAGGACACCAGCTAAAAGTAGAATTATTGGTCTCCTCTTGTGCCACAGTTCTGAGATCTCCACTTCAAGGTCCTTGTATTTTCATAGTTTTTTTTTGAAGATCTTCAAAGGTACATTACAATCTGCAGGGACTACCATGTCAATAAGAAAGCGTATTCTCTTCTTGTGATCTTTGATCATGATGTCTGGCCGATTAGGTTTGGTTGTTATGTCTGTGACTATTATATATTCCTATAAAATTGTTACAGGCCCTGTTTCTGTAACCTGGGTGATTTTCATACCAGTTTCTTGCAGTTTCCTTCCCGTAAAAGTTGCATATTTTCCAGTGCAGATATTAGCCCACTCTATCATGCCGAGTTTTATATTCAGTAGCTGCTAACTCTGCAACCTGATACAAGATGGCCAATTGTTTTTTGGATATTTATTTTCACGGAATCTGCATTTGAGGTAAACACAATTTTTTAGTATGTGCGCTTGGTAATTTCTAGTTAACAAGCATTGGTCCTGTGCAGCAAGAATAAAAACCTTCGGTTTCAGCTTTTACCGCTGCACTACGTAAATATTGATGGATACCGGGGTTTGTCTACATCTGCTTCTTTGGTACGGGCAGAGTATTGACTATGAAGAGGCTTATCTTGCCATCGTTTCTGCATTTGGTAAATTGCATTTACTTTGCTTTCTTTTCTCGATTCTTTGCCGCTGCACTAGGTGTATTATGGATCATTTGCACATCTTCACTCCCTTGAAATTCCTTGTTGATTTGTTGTCTTCCTTTATTAATGAATAAAATTTCTTATTTTTTCATGTTCTTTGACTCAGATCATCATCCAGTCTTCTGTAGATTCCAGGTATCTTTAAAGGCCGATTGTTTTCGTTTTGTATGACAGTTCTAGTTGAATTAATCCTCTGCCTCCTTCAGATCTGAGTAAATACATCTCAGGATGATGCACACGATGGAAAATGAGAAGCTTTATCATCTTGACTTGCGTTCACTTAATGTCAGCTATAGTCCATTATGGATGTTGAAACTGTTTTAGACCACAGGGACAGCCCAAGTGTATTATTATTATTATTATTACTATCAAGTTGAGATATAAATATTTTTCATTTTTATTGATTAACTTTATTCTCATAAAAACAAATTATTTGCAATGATCTGTTGTCACTTATCCGTCAAAAATTTTTTCCTTTTGAGAAAATTCTGCATATTTTCATATGAAATAGTTTTCCACAAACTCTCAAATCTGGTTTTCATAGGAGACATTTTTATCCACTGAAGCCTTTTGCAGCGATTGAAAAAAGTAATAGATTGATTGCTGCAAGGTCAGCTGATTATGGAGTGTACAGACTAACCGAATTCCAAATAGTATCCTGTGTTATCCTTACTGTATGCGGTCTTGCATTGTCATGGAGGAGAATCATATTTTTCTACATTGTATCATTATTATGAACATGACCCCCTTTCTAAATTGATAAAAAATCAATATTTTTCGATTTTGACAAATATAACTTGAGGAAGGTTTAATGTGCAAACATTATTCTCCGAAAAAATTTACCCTATTTTTTTACGAGTGGGTCAGTCTATTTAAGTCGTTCTGCGAATTTGTAAGCTTTTTACTAAAGTAGAATCTATTAAATGTCAACATTTAACAATCTGGAATGAAGCCCCTGCCGTCGAATGATAATCTGCAAGCTAGATGTAAAGATCTTTTTTTATATATATACCGAGTGTGAAATAATGAAACCACAAACATAAATTGTGAACATTATGATGGTATAAAAAACACATTGTATAGTAAAAATATGAGCAATGCTTTGTGACACAATTTAGGGTTGCGTGAAAAAAAAAAAAAAAAAAAAAGGCGAGAATTAAATTAGGTGATAAGAATCTATCACGAAAAGACGATGTTATTTTTTTTAACAAAGAAAAGTGGAAAAGATTTTATTTTCATTAGCGAACGAAGTAAGGTCGCGGTTCCGCCGGTTTAATTTGATTTATGACGACGCACCGAATAAGATATAGCCATCTACCCATGGCAATAAGGAAAATTTCAGGTTGGTCAAGTGGCCTACGAAACAGAAACTGAGAGATAAAAATTAATCGGGTCGCGAGAAAAATGTCCGTTGGACCACCCAGGTTACAAAGAAAGAAAGACTGACCCATTAGCTATCTACGGAGATGTCGTTTGGAAAAGGCACCTTTTTGTGTCAAGAGCGGGCCATGATAGCAAAATTATTTTATCAGAACGAATAATTGGCTGTGGATATCGCCAGATGACCACCCACTTGTTTGGCGAAGGTCTCGATTGATAAAGTCCATGTGACATTCGGTTAAGATAAGAGTCTAAGGTTTTGTTGTCGAGAAGAAGAAAAAGAAAGAAAAGAAAAAGGAATATAATTTTTTTTTCTTTGAGCAAGATTTTTTAAACCGAGGCTAGTCCGGCCACACCCACGCCGCTGAGCGCCCATTGGCTGAATGGTGGCGTGAGCGGTAGGCGAAGGTAATCATGTGAAGAAGGAGGAGAGGCCTGTTGACGCCCCCCACCATGAAGGGATCGGTGTGAGATGCCACTGTGAGAGAGAGGGGAAACCCGTTGACACCCCTGAGGGTATGGGTGAGATACAAATATGAGAAAGGAAGAATTTGGGAGGACGAAAGACTTCCAAAAATGGAAATTAATAATTATTCCTGACCGAGAACAAAGAAAAACCCTTAATGCGGATTTAGAATTATCAAGGAACCTCAAACCCCGACAGGCCCACCCCGGTTTTGGTCGGCGTCCATATAAGCAGAGTCGTAACGAGTAGAAAGCAGTTGAATTAAACAGTTCGCAGCTGAGTTGAATTGAGCTGGGTTGGAGTTGCAGAGTGAGACCGCCTCGCAGAAAGCTGACTAAGATTCCACGCAATCACGACCCCAACTTCTAACCAAGAACAATTTATTTTTGAAGAACGACTTATACTCACACCACCAAAACAAGTTTTACGAATATCGCCTGAAGATACACAAAAAAAACAGTTTTGCGAATATCGCCTGAAGATACACCAAGAACCAGTTTCTTAAAGAACAAACAACTTAAGATGTTAAGACTCGCCTAACAAACACAAAGTGTCACGAGTCCATATAGCGGTTTGGGAGAAAGATGCAGTCCTGTATTCAGCAACCAGATATAAAATTCAAGTTATTACTTTATTTTCTTTTACATATACTTGTGCGATATTACCCTTGTTCGAAGCCGACTTGCATTACGGCCCGGCGACTGATTGATTTCGTCTACCTAAAATCAAATCACAACGTAGGTAGATTAGACTAGAAATCAAAACAGTTACTTCGGTAACCAGACGTTGGAGGCGAGCTGGGAACGACAAGGCTGATACCGAATCTAACCAGATTTCCATCCGAATCAGCAAAAGGTTAGAACGTCACATTTGGTGCCGCGACCAATACCAAGTTACATTGGTCGTCACAGGACAGGCTAGGACGGCGACGGCGCGGAGACAGACGGGGTGACGTCACAATTGGCGCCGCGACTAGGACAGCACGGCGGACGCGGTCAGACAGACGTCACATTTGGCGCAGCGACACCGGGGGACGTCACAGCCTTTTCAGAGTAAAAAAAGTTATCTGCAATAGACTTTTGAAAAAATAAGCTTACCAACAATCTATCTTCGTATTCACTTGTGAAAGAAGAACAACATATTATATTACTATTATCAAGCTCCCAAGAAAAGTAAATTTCTGCTTTGAATGACCCATAAGGTGTTGATATGCCGTTAAACAAACAAAACCTATTTAATTGCAGTTATGCTAACTACCTTGAAGCCATCATAAAATGTGCAATAAACAAACACGAAACACTTCATATATAACATATATGTTCATATATATTTATATATATATATAGCTAATATCTTTTCTTTTCCTCTCCCTCCCGCTTATTCTGGTCTTTAACATTAGATCGTCTATGGTGTGTGTATGTCACCACGAAATGTATCTTTAATGTATTAGACATCCGACAACTTTCATGTTCCTCTCACTTAAACCTTTTCCACTCACCTCTCTAAAACTTCTCTCTGTTAAGGTTTAATCTCCCACCTTCTCTCGTCTGTTACCCCTCTCTTTAGCTCTAACATTCGTCCCACACTCTCATACTTACACTCTCTCTAAATTCTATTTTTATTTCCGGAGTTGTTTTTTCTGTTTTCTTTTTGAATTTGTAGGTCTGATGAATTGGATCGTATTTACGATTCCAATGGAATAAATTATGACCATGGAATATTAGTGTTTAAGCCTTTTTATTATATATATATATATATATATATATATATATATATATATATATATATAGATCAGTTATAATAAATTTTGTATAGCGGATAAGGAAACTGATCATAGAATATGTTGCGCCACAGGTAGTGTCACTCAACAACTCAGATTGCTAAAAGCAAAACCAAAACATCGACCTAAAATCTCGAGTCAGATACTTAAATGGCCTCGTCAGATAGAGACCTTCATAAGAATGTCATACATGATAACAAACCAAATATCTAAACTCTGAGCTGTATAGAACCGCTTACTAAGATCAATTTTTCAAAATTGATTTCAGGAAGCGGTTCTATAGAGGCTTTAAGCAATTAAAGCCAGAGCGTCTTGGCAAAGATCATGCTTTTTTGAATATTGTCGACTGGCTCTACGGAATGACAAACAAAAACATTTCGATTTCATTTTTGCCTTGAAAAAGTCGGAAGACGAAACGCGTCGGCAAATGTAAGATTTTTTTCCAATTGTCATTTGATACCAATCTGTCTTGTCCACAGAATTCATCTGGGAATTTAACTATATATATATATAGTTAGGGCATGTTTTTGTACATATATATATATATATATATATATATATATATATATATATATATATATATATATATATATATATATATATGTAGCATACCCACGGACGATAATGTTTGTCTACAATTGAGATTCGTCTCCAGCTATGTTGGTCAAACTCTCTGCCTTCCGGCAGAAAGGATCACCAGACGAGGCTATGTCGAAGGGGAGAGTCTCGTCTCGGGAAACAGCTAAATTCGGCCCTGTGCCCCATCTTTCTGCGTGGAGCGGTTGGTAGATATCTTGCAGTGGGAGATTCATTGTGGAATTCACTTGATTCCTTGATTCATTTCTAGCAGTTGACTACTTCGTTCACGCGCCACTGGCGAATCTTATATATGTTGTTCGTGTCCTAAGTATTATCATTCATTACCAACCTTCGTTTGATTGTTCTATTCTGTAACCTTCCCTGAGGTTATTTTCACATTAAGTTTCTCACAGCCAGAAATCAGATTTTTCTAATAATTCCCCCTACAAGTGGATTCTACCCAGGTCAAAACGTAATATTGGAGAGTTTCCACCGTCCCTCTGTTTATTTGTCGCATCAGCTGATGAAGAACACAGGCATATTAGAAAATATTAATAAATGTTTTTCGTACTGATTTCATCGGTACCCTTTCGTTTGACTTTATTTTAGCCACCAACTTAATTCTCTACTAATTATATATATATATATATATATATATATATGTGTGTGTGTGTGTGTGTGTGTGTGTGTGTGTGTGTGTGCGTGTGTGTGTGTGTGGTGCAGTTCAATTTATATTACAATGAATCATTCATATAAGAAGTAAATTAGTAAAGTTAATGATATAAAATGGCGAAATCCCTTCGCAAACAAAATTTGAAAGGTGCATTAACCTACAAATCACTAGATGAATGTTACGATTCTTGTATTTAAAAACAACGATCATAACATTCAAGACCGAAAATTATTTTAAGACATTTTTTTGTTCATACGTTCATTTTATAGATCCACATATTTAAGTAAATGCTCTGTTTATAATAAACAGTATTAACGACATTTACCGGCCTAAATGACGTTCCTGGAAAAAAAAGCTGCCCGAATGGAACTTCCTCCTTCCTAATGGAATACGGAGAAAACGAGCATTATTTTAAACTTGTGTACATGACATGTCGCGTCTTTGCTGTGAAGGCCTGAACTGGTAGAACTAATGAATGTTACCCGTCATATATATATATATATATATATATATATATATATATATATATATATACTCGACTATCTCCCGTAGACTTCGACGTATGTGGTCAGTTCCTAGGAAACCGACAGCTCGACACATGAGATTTGATTACAGTGGTGAAGGCCTCGTGCAGGACCATCCACACTTTTTGAAGGGACGAATACAGAGACCTGGTGCACCGAGTGCCATAAGGTTCCGAAACGACCCTCTGCATGTTTTGAATTCAGAGTTGACCTTCTCCTAGACCAGTTGCCATCCAAGGCTATAGAACCCAGTCTGTCCTGCTATTTTTATTTTTATTTTTACCCATAGCTGAAAGGAGAGGAAGAGGATTCATACCTTTCCCAAGGGTATTAGCACGTAAGTGAATGTAATGGATTATATATATATATATATATATATATATATATATATATATATAAATCAGCATTAAAGTGAACACCCTGACTCGACAGTCTGTTTTATGCGCAAAAGCTTTCTAAACGCAATCGTCAGGCCGAGCCTAACGATTGCATTTAGCATGAAACATACTGCCGCTAATAGATTATTCTCGTACATTCAGGCCGGTAAATGTGGTTAATACTGTTCATTATAAAAAGCGCATTTACTTAAATATTTGTATCTATAAAATAGCGTATAAACAGAAAATATATTAAAATAATTGTTAGACATAGTTTATTTAACAATCTATGATGTTATATTTATATGTTAAGACACGGTTCGAGAAGATATGAGCGTTCGATAAAAATCATGAGAAATTTGTTGCTTAAAAACAGTAATTTGACTTTGCTAACCAGACACTTGCTCTGTAGCTAAATGGTATAGTACTTCAGGCTATATGACAATTCCATGTAGGTCATAGGTTCGATTCCTCTCGGAGGACACATATACTCTATGACATTTCTCGTACATTCAGGCCGTTAAAAGTAGTTAATACTGTTTAATATAAACAGAGCATTTACTTAAATATTTGTATCTATAAAAATAATGCATAAATAGAATATATATATATATATATATTCACACACACACACACATACATACATATATATATATATATATATATATATATATATATATATATATATATTATGAAAGTTAATGCAGTGAAGAACTTTCAGAGGGAAATTAACATGAGATAACTGATAAGTGACATCCATTAAACATGGCACGTGGAACTAGAACAGTCTACCCCAGTGAGCGAAATAAAGGGGTGAGTTCGACATTTCAACCACCTGAAGAACGCCGGAGCGTACAACGGCCGAAACGTTGTAATAAATATGGCGACAAAGATGAGGACAATAGTCCGAATAATGTAAGTAATGTACATAATACCTCATCTCAGAAATATAGACAGATATATATATATATATATATATATATATATATATATATCACATATAGTGCTGATTTTAATAAAAAAGTGCTCGATATAATATAACAGAGCTATTAAGTATATATTAATAAATATACATATTATTCCTCACCAGTAGCACGACTCGAAGTTTTATGCACAACGCTCTTTTCAGGTGCTGTGTATGAATTGAGCATTACATAATTTTTAATTATAATATATCAGATTATGATGCTGGCGTAGTTATATACCACGTTAGGTTTTCAGTTAAAATTTAAAAAATATATTTGTCAATAAAATGAAGCAGGATTTATATATGTATTCATATGTAAGTAAAAAAAAAAATTAAAATTAAAACTTATATATTTGAGTGCGCAATATTAATATTATAATATTTTAAAATTTTATAATTAAATGGGGATTACTCGATCAAAAAAATTTGAATATATATTTAAAATAAATAAATAATAATTTATATTAACTTATATTAAAAATGTAATTTAATTAGCATTAAAATTAAATATAAATATAAATAAAACTAAAAATTATACATATATATATATATATATATATATATATATATATATTAGTTGGTGCAAAAAATAATGACGTAATAATGTCGTTTTTGACGTACGTCAAAAAACGACATTCTTACGTCATTATTTTTGCACCAACCTTATATATATATATATATATATATATATATATATTTAGTTGTATGGATACAACTGAGTAGGTTAGTTCTATCATTGATATTGAGCACTTTCCAATAAGTACCGCGCATATATAATATATATAGAGAAAAAATATATATAAAAACATATATATATATATGTGTATGTGTGTGTGTGTGTGTGTGTGTAAATTGACAACCCAACATCAATAAAATAATGACAAATTCATGAAAAGCATGCTAAATATATTTTAAATAAAAAAACCTTGGCAACGTGAACACTCATGTGAAAACGCGTAATCGCTATAACTGAAAATGAAGTACCCAACATCGTTTTAATTTAATTTTTTTATTTTAATTTTTGATTTAATAAGCGTAGACTAGATGTGAATCGAGGCCATAGGCATGTTACACCTAGTGAGGAGCGAACTCGCTACTCAGTCGTAATTGATCTAGTGAGTCAATCTTGCAAAGCACGACAATCTAACGGGGAAAAACTTTATAATAATGGCTAACCATAACCTCAAGTATTCAGAGTGGACAATTATATATAATGTGTACAGAAAACCAAAACAATGGACCGTTCTTTGGGGCAGGAGTAGAGGTTCATTCTTTGTTTTCCGTTTAGGATTAGGTTTCCAGTTTCCTTCTAAAGTCTACTTCATCTCTGTATTTGTAACGTCTCCGCTTAAACTCCGAAATTTTATTTATTATTTATTTATTTTCTTTTCTCGGTCGGACTAGATCGGTTTGCCTATCGCTCGCTTCACACACCTGCCCGTTCTTTTGAACAGGAGTAGAGGTTTATCCCTTATTTCCTGTTTAGGATTGGATTTCCGGTTCTAAAATATTTTAATCCTCTTTCATTCCCAGTAGCCCCTCTACGTCTTAGTGGTATTATCGCCTTGGTTAGGTGAATTATATATATATATATATATATATATATATATATATATATATATATATATATATATATATAATTAACAAATTGGAGACTTCAAAGAGCCGTGGTAATATCTTGTTTCGCGAAATCGATAATTCGATTTCGCTTCGTCAGACCAGGCGGTTTCAAGACAATGAATGGATTCAAAAATTCTTCGAAGAATCCTATATATATATATATATATATATATATTAAAGCTCTCAGAATAAATCTGTAGAGAAGACAAACTGAATAAATTAGGCAATAGTCCTTGCCGACGCGTTTCAAGTCAAGTGATGATAAACAAAAAACGAAATGTGTAGTTACATGAAATTCAATATTCTGAGATCTGAGAAGACATTGTCGACATAGAAAACAAAAACACATTCTTAGAATAAAAAAAACAAGAAAGAAAAATTTACAAATATGGAAAAAAGAGGTTTACACAAGAGGGTCTTTTTAAAACTTTTGAATTTGATGTAAGTACACAAAATTTCGCTTTTGTTTATCATCATTTGCTTTGATAAACTCAAATGACGAAACGCATCGGCAAAGACAAAGGACCCTTTTCCGTTCGTCTATTTTATATATATATATATATATATATATATATATGAAGAAAAATATACGGAAAAACAAAAATCCGAATATACAAATATGCTGTTTTAATGTTATTTCACTGTCGACGTCAGACGTTTCGGTCTAGTAGACCTTCTTCAGAACATAGTTATTAAAATATAATTAATATTAAACGATATTAAACGAGTCAACATGAAAACGTGATCATATTGTGAAACTGAACGCTGATCATAAAACTTTCAGTTATTCTGTTTTGATTAGTCTTACTCTTATGTCTATCGTCTTTTCATTTTTTACCAGTGCTCATATTGCAATTTTAGTTAGATCCAGTGCCAGGACCCAAAGAGTTCAATACCTGGTTAAGCCGGTGGAGAAAACAGGTGATTACTAATATCCATTAGACATGGCACGTGGAACTAGAACGGTCTACCCCAGTGAGCGAAATAAAGGTTTCAATTCGACATTCCAGCCACCTGAAGAAAGCCGGGGTGTACAACGGCCGAAATGTTGTGATAAATATGGCCACAAAGATTAGGACAACAGTCCGAATAATATAAATAGTGTACATAATACCTCGTCTCAGAAATATAGACAGATACTAATCAGCTCAAATATAAACTAATCATATTTTTTATTAAGTAGCGTAATCTGGAAAAGCCAAATGCTGATCTCAGTTAGTATGCAGAGAATACTGTGTTTTTATGTAGCAAGGTGTGTAGATTAGTGGACCTCCCAAGTTGAAATTTGAGGTGTTCTTAAACGAAGCCGCTTTTAAATGTGTGGAGAAAGCAACATTTCTTTTTTATCCAGTGGGTAAAAAGAATACGCTTCTTGGGCCAGACATCTGAGCAAGCAAAGAAGAAATCGACTAGGCGTCGTCATGTCAAATATTACAAAACACACAAGGTACCTCGTCTCACTACACTCACTTAGATTTGATTTTGTCTGGAGTAAAGTGAAGAAAACGCACATAGAAGTTGTTTTTCTTTAATAAGAATCCTGAAGAAAGAAGAGGAAGAGAAGCGAGAAAATAAAAAGCGGGAAATAATGACAACAGGTAGATAAGGAGGCGGGAAAAAACAGGGAAGGAGAGGCTAATCGTAATGAAAATGAATAAAGTATGAAAGAAAAATAGGAAAAGGAATGAATGAAAATAAGTGAAGAAGAAAGAAGGAAAAGTAAAATGAGAGAAGGAAGAGAAAGAAAGCGAGAAAAATAAAAATGAAATGGAGGGAAAAAAAAACCTGCGAAGAAGGTGTTGCGGAATCTATGCTGAGTAAAGATGTATCAGAAGATGACTTTTTTTTGTGAAGGCCAAGAATTTGCGTGATTGTAATGCATTTATCCCCAACAAATAAATCAAACAAAAATAGACAATTCAACTTTGCTTAAATACCCCTCAAAAGGATTACGAAGCATGCTTTTTTTATTGTATGCAGGAACACAACTCATTGGTTGATAAATGTTAAATATTTATTTTCAAAGCATTAACTTATTACTTAGAATAATGCGTAATCCTTCAACTCAGAAACCATTTCTTGTTATTTTGATCTTTGACTGACTTCATGTTTATTTGCGTCTTCACTCCACGTTCTCATGTCATACTGATTAACAAACACGATGAGATTCAATTCTGTTTTGTTATTTAACCCATAATTGGGAGAGAGGAAATGGATTCATACCTTTCCCAAGGGTATTTGAGCGAAAGTGAATGTAGGTATCTCGACTGGTATTCGAACTCAGCTCGCTAATTTCCCGTTCCGAGTCTCCACAATCTTCACATCCATGTGTTTTTTTAAATAGACAAAGCAAAATTTAAAATGTAAATAATTTAATTGATACAAAAGGTTTTTTTCAGTACTTTAGCGAAATCTTAGAAGTGCACTGGAAGTTTCCTCAAAACTTTATTGTATAATTTTCATGAATCGCATGAGCAAGTGATCATTTTAATTTGGTGAAAGTCATGACTGAGTGTAAAATTTATATTTGACACATTTTGCTATCCAGATAAAAATCTGGGAAAACTCCAAATGGAGTTAATAATGTAGTAGGTGCAAGCACGTCTCGGGAATGGTTTGCAAAGTCAAAAAGAAATTTCTGATCAATAAGAAAAAAAAAACTTCCCTGAATTCAAAAAGGAGTAAGTTGGAGGTATTTTAAAGAAGATGTATCACACAAACATCTAAATTTGGAGAAATTATTTTAAGAAAAGATGAATGGTTGTCAGCAAGAGGAAATGCCCAAGATATGAACTATTAATGGAGATGTCAACATTAAACGGATACAGAAATTAAAATATCTGAGAAATGGTCTTAACAGAGGACAGCGAAATCCGAAAGCACATTAAAATGCTTTCCAAAAGCTAAGCAAAGTAATAAGAAACAGGAAAATGTTATTATAAACAAAGAAAAGTGTTGAATTGTGATATCAATCCTCTTAAAGTAACAGGTAAGGCAGCTGGTCACCTTCCTGACGAGGTTATGTGAATGGATGGCGATTGGAGGCATGACAAATAGGTTGTTAAGAGCTACAAGAATAGGAGGTTGTGGAGTGTCATGATTGCGCACGTCCTGAAGAGACACGGCACATAGAAGTTACTGTATTAATGAGTGAAATACTGGAATCATTTCGAATTTCCATTGAGGCTATAAGGCATGAACCATTTAACAATCCACACCAAGCTATGGGTTAAATAACAGGACGCAGTGGCATTTCTGATTTTAGCTGGCGATCAGTCTAGGAGAAAAGCAACCCTGAATTCAGAACCATGAAGACAACGGAAAAAAGCACTAACATAACCCCAAAACAATGATGACAATATAATTATTACTGATCCTCTGGACACACGTAGAAAGCATAAAGTTTTTATAGAATTTCTGTTTTTGGAGAGAGAAATTGCTGCAAACATTTCCAGGGGATTAATGAATGTTTATGGAAAGGCTACACTTGATTTAAGCACAGTTAGGAGATGGATCATTAGTGTTGTTTTCTTCTTTATGCCTCTTGATTCCTTGGGGAACACAGGGACGCAACAACACCTCTCCACCGGACGCGGTTCCGGGCGATCCTCTTCATCACGGATCATGTCGTGCCGGCTGCCTTCACCTCTGCGTCAACACTTCTACGCCAAGCCTGTTTTAGTCGACCAACATTTCGCTTCCCTTATGGATTCCAGTTAAGGGCCTGTCTGGTGACACTAGAAGCAGGCTTGCGGAAAGTGTGGCCAATCCATCCCCATTTCCGTTCCTTGATGTCAAATTCGAATGTGGTTTGTCTGGCCCTGTCCCACAGTTGGTCGTTGGAGACGACTTCCGGCCACCTGACATTGAGGATGTTCCTGAAACATGGGTTGGGCATTGATCACCGAGAGAAAAGAACTGAAAGACCAGATCAACCAGACCCAAGACCGAGAAGAAAAGCAGGAATTGCAAACACGCTACTGGGAGAAGAACCGGAAAGTAAAGAAAAGACAAGAGAAACTTCATTGATAACTTGATCCAAGAAACAGAGAATGCGGCAAACCAAATAAACTGACCTTAGAAAGCAGATTTGTCTTTACGACTCTGGTCTATCATCCTTAAATAATTTGCTCAAAGACAAAAATAAGTTCTGAAATTGAAATTATTGTGTGATAAGGGCGACTCTCTTGATACTGTACAATCAAATAATAATGTCCGGATACTTTTTTCCGAGCACACTCGTCAGCTAAGGCAATCCCTCCTTCAAACACCTGCTCAGGAACATTTGCTTTTGTTCATCATCCACCTTTGGTTTATACTGTAACAATACTGAGCGAACCTTAGTGACAGTTTCTGGGAGGGGAGTATAATTTGGTGTGATCAACAATTTGAACAAGGCCAGTACGCACAAAGTCTCGGTCACGCTGACTTTTGACTTCGTGCTAGCATAACCATCGGCTGCCCCTGAACAGTTCCATCTACTCAATTTCACTCACAATTCTTGGATCAACACGTCGTATGGTTTTCAGGTACTTTTCCTTCCTTCATTCCTTCTTTCTTTCTTTCTTTCTTTCTTTCTTTGGTCTTTCTTCTTAGAGATGCTTTCTTTCTTTTCTCATTTTCTTCGACTGTACGACATTTGTTTCCTTCTCTGTTTTTTAAATTATTTTCTCTACATTTCTACTATCAAGTGATCCAGTGTTCATTCCTTCCTGCATTCGTTTGTTCATTCCTTCATTTGTTCCATCCTTCTTTCGTTCCTTCCTTCCTTTCTTCGTTTTTTCATTCTTTGTTTCGCTAGTTTGTTCATTCCTTCCGTTGTTCGTTTTTTCATTCTTTGTTTCGCTAGTTTGTTCATTCCTTTCGTTGTTCGTTTGTTTATTCTTTCATTCGTTCGTTTCCTTCCTTCGTTTGTTCATTCCTTTCTTCTTTCCTTCGTTTGTTCATCACTTCACTGGTTCATTCATTCCTTCGTTGGTTCGTTTATCCAACCCTCCCTTCCATTCTTCCTTCCTTCCTTTGTTCATTTCTTTCTTTGTTCGTTTCTTCATTCCTTCCTTTTTCCTTTGTTCATTTCTTCTTTCGTTCGTTTGTTCATTCCTTCTTTCCTTCCTTTTTTCGTTTCTTCATTTCTTCCTTCATTGGTTCTTTCATCCCTTCCTTCATTTCTTCATTCCTTTCTTTTTTCGTTTGCCTATTTCTTCTTTCGTTCGTTTCTTCCTTCCTTCTTTCCTTCCTTCCTTTATCTGTGCATCACTTCTTTCGTTCATTCGTTCGTTCGTTTTTTCATCCCTTCCTTCGTTCGTTCGTTTGTTCATTGATTCCTTCCTCCTTTCGTTCATTTGTTCGTTTGTTCACTCCTTCCTTCGTTTGTTCTTTCCTTCCTTCCATCGTTTCTTCCTTCCTTTGTTCATCCCTTTCTTCCTTCGTTTATCCCTTCGTTTGTTCATTCCTTTGTTTGTTTGGCCATTTCTTCCTTCGTTCGTTTGTTCATTCCTTTGTTTGTTTGTTCATTCCCTCCTTCCTTCGTTTGTTCCTTCCTTCTTTCCTTCCTTCCTTCCTTCGTTTGTTTATTTCCTCCTTTTCTCCTTCACTTTGCTTCTAATTATTTTTTCAAATGTACCCCGTTTGCTTTTTTCCCAAACATTTTTCTTTGTTTACCCTTTTCAACATTGCACCGTTCATTCATTTCTCCTTCTTTTCATTCCTTCTTTCTCCTCTGCGTTTCTCGTAAAATTTACCTTTTTACCGTCCGCCATGTTTTCTTCGTTCTCCATTTTGCTTTATTTTCCACTGTTAGTCATTCGCCTTTTGCATTCTTTTTTCTTTTGCATCTTTTCTCCAAATTTCTCCTTCCGCCGTAGGACTTTTTACTCCAGTTTTCCCACCCATTTAACTCTTACTATTACTCCGCCAAAGTTTCCAATCTGTCTCTTTTTTTTCTTTTTCTCTCTATTTCCAAATTTCTCCTTTGAACCTTCGCGCATACTTGTCTTTCCTTTTTCACGGCAGCCATTTTTTCCTTTCCATTCTTTTATCGTCCATCTTTCTTGTTTCCTATGTTTTTTTCTTCTTCTTTGTATTTATTCTCCTTTTTCCATTTTTCTTCTACCCTGAGCTTCCGAGTTTAGCTGCCATTAAATGTACTGAAGTGACAACATTATTCTCTGTCGTCTGCCGGCCGCAAGCAGGACATTTTCTGTCTGCCTCGTTCGTGCGGCAGATAAAGCTCTTTCATGACCGCAGACGACATCAAAGGAAATTTGATCGCCTACCTGTCTCTTTGAAAATCTTTAAACATGTGTCAACCTGGAACTCTTATGTACAAGGTCTCCGTTACTCATAAAAGTCACCGACTAAAAGCACTTACCACTAATTCTTCTTTCTCGATGACTTCTCGTCAAACAAAGCTTTAAATTTTAAATCAGCACCTTCTCGTCTAACCCGAGGCCTCAACGTCCATACACATCGCTTACCTTCTATTTATCACCTGATTTTTTCTTCTTCTTCTTCCTAAGTGTCATTCATACGCTTGTAAATCGCGTAAAGAAAGAAGACAAGTCAGAAGGTGGAAGGTTTATACTTAAGTTAGAAAGAGTACCGAAAGGTAAGTCGCGTCTGAGGTGAGTGGTTCATGGGGGATAGTTTATAGGAGAGTAAAATTACTACTGACTAACAAGACAGTTTCTGGTATGTGATGTTGGTAACGACGACCCTCATTATACATGAAATATCCTGATAAAGGCCAGAGGCACATCAGCCGAAAGGTTGTGATAACAACAACAAAGATAAGGACAATAGTTTTAATGTACATAGTATAAATAAAGATAAATCCTCATCCCAGGATGTAGAATAATATCCAAATAAAAGTAAAGATTTTCTCTACCAACAGCGACAAACCTGATGAAGGCCGGAGAGCACAGCGGCCGAAACGTTGTGATAACAAGAACAAAGATAAGGACAATAGTCTGAATATAAATAGTGCAAATAAGGATAACTTTTCATTCCAGGATTTAGAATAATATCCGAACAAATGTAGAGATTTTCTCTACCAACAGTGAAACACCTGATGAAGGTCGGCGAGCACAGCGGCCGAAACGTTGTGATAACAACAACAAAGATAAGGACAATAGCCTGTATATAAATAATGTAAATAATGATAACTACATATCTCAGAACTTTAGACAGAAATTATCGAATCGATACGGACTCGATGTGATACCCTAATGTATTTACACCTGATGAAGGCCGGATGACACAACGTCAGAAACATTGTGATCCCAACAACAAAGATAAGCTCAATAGTCCTAATATAAATAGTGTAATGAAAAGTATTGTATTATTTCCAACTTTTGTTAACTTTTTTCATATAAATATTATTATTGCTGCAACCTTTCGACCAATTACTCTCTGGTCATTATCAGATGTCCATTGATTGGCTCATATCTGTTGATTGATTATTATGAAATTTTGTCCCTGTAATATCAGTTATTGTTCGTTCCTGTTGAATTGGTGCGTCACTATCAGATCCAAGGATTGAACTTATGGCCACTGGATGATAATAGACATGTATATCCAACTCCTGTATCCACTACACCACCGTCCCGAAGGGCATTAGCGGCGTATATTTTTTATGCCAACCAAGGTAAGAACAATCATTCGAAATAATCTACAGGATGTTGCAGCAAAATGCAACACTTTATATTTCAATCTAAGAGCCGCCACTGTTGGCGACGACCATGTCAAGGCGGGTACGAAATGAGTCACACGCTTTGGCGACCATGTCCTTATTCATAGTGGCGAAAGCCTTCACGATCGTAGCCTTCAGAGAGACGGCCGTGTTGTGGGCGTGCTTGCTGGTCTCGGCCTCCATCAGAAGAAATAGTCAAGGGGGTTGCAATCGGGTGAGGAGGGCGGCCACAAGTCCGGCGACCAGTGGTGAGGAACATTGTTGAACAGTCACGCCTGGGTCGTCTTGGGCTTGTGTGCAGGAGCGGAGACCTGTTGGAAGACGAAGGGGCGTCCGGCGGCGATGTCGTCCATCCAGGGCTTCACCACGCTTCTCAGCAAATCCCGGTAGATCTCAGCGGTGACTCTCATGCCCTTTTGAAAGAATAATGGTGGCATGACGACCCCCTCGCTGGAGATGACACCAAGGACCATGAAAAGTTTCTATGCGTCACGACGGGGACCTCCTCGATGTCTTTGCAGATCTACCTATCATTCTGTCTGTTGCTCATCTGGTCCTAGATGAAATTCTTTTCATCAGAGAAGGACCTCAGTATCCCGGCGGACCCGTGCTTGAGCTCGTTGAGCAAAGCCACCGCCTTGACCTTCCTCGACTCATTCGAGCCATTCGTGATGAGAATGAGGTGAGATTTACGGTAGGAAGAGTAACCAATGTCCTTCTTGATCGTTTGGCAGATCGTCGACTTGTGACAGCCCATGTCGGTGGCAATCTTGGCGTATCTCTCGTTTCCATCATTGTCGACTGTCTCCTTGACGGCGGCGACGAACTCGTCGATCGTAACGGCCGAAGAACGAACGTTGGGGGCCTTTCGTTTGGCCGTAAACTCGTCCTTATTCTGAGACGCCTTCCACTTCCTCCAAATATCCATGTCCATGGTCCTCTTGAGCACTAACCAGGCCATCACTTCCGCAGGCTTCTTTCCGACGCGAAATGACGCTACTACCGCTCATATTCCATCCTGGAAAAGGGTAGAGAGAAAAACGTTAGTTGTCAAACTGTTGGGTATCTGTATATATAACTTTTGTTTTTTTTGCCTATATCGTTTTCATTTTGTCAAGTGTCGGATTTTGCTGCAACATCCTGTAAGAATATTAACAATTACTAATCTCAAAAATGAAACACTAAATTAGGTATGAAGTTACTATCATAACCACATGTCAAAAAAACCATCAGACATTGACTATAAAAGGCTTCCCCCTAAAACACGCCAAACCTTCGGGACGGTGGTGTAGAGGATATAGGAGTTGATTATACGCGTTCCTGTCATCTAGTGGTCATGAGTTCAATCCTTGGATCTGGTAGTGACGCATCAATTCAGAAGGAACGAATAATCACTGGGACAAAATATCGGTAGAATCAATCAACAGGTGCCCCATATCAGCCAAACAACGTGCACCAGAGCGTACTTAGTCGAAACGTCGTATCTATAATAACATCTATATAAAAAAGGTGTAAACAGTAGTTCGAATAATACAAGAATATTGACAATAACCCATATCAGAAAGGGTATACTAAAAGTAGAGACGATAAGACAAAGTGGGAAAAAACTATTCGGCTACACGTTTCGTCTGTTAAAGTAGGCGTCGTCGAGCTAGAATGAGAGACAAAGGTGTGTTGGAATATGGAAAGAAGCAATAAATGGCTGATGCAACTGAATAATTCATATTCCAGCCAAATTCTTTACATTCGCTTTCAAATAAAAACAATTGGGAAAGGTATAAATTCATTTCTTCCCTTCTTCCAACTGTAATTTAAATTTCATGTAAGACTTGGCTCTTTAGCCTTGTTAACAGCCAGCCTAAGAGATGAACAACTATGAATTAAAAACCTGCCAGGCCGAAGCTATCAGCAGTCATCTTGAGCATTCTTTCCATTGGGTGATTTAATTTTTTTTTTTAAAGCAATTCACCCCAAGCAAGGTGGGGTGCTACTAGCATGCAAAGGATTATAGAGGATTGAGAACAAGGCCCGACAGTTTATTTAGCAACAGTTAGAGTTACATACTACATTATTTTTCAATATAACCGCCGGCGGCGGCGACGACGACCATCTCAAGGCGGGCGCGAAATGAGCTACATGCTTTGGCGACCATCTCCTTGTCCATAGCGGCAAACGCCTCCACAATGGCAGCCTTCAGAGAGTCGACCATGTTGTGGGCATGCTTGTTGGTCTTGGCCTCCATCACGCCCCAGAAGAAATAGTCAAAGGGGTTGCAGTCACGTGAGGAGGGCGGCCACAAGTCCGGCGACCAATTGTGAGGAACATTGTTGAGCAGCCACGCCTGGGTCGTCTTGGCCTTGTGTGGAGGAGCGGAGTCCTGCTGGAAGACGTAGGGGCCTCCGGCGGCGATCTCGTCCATCCAGGGCTTTACCACGCTCCTCAGCACCTCCAGGTAGATCTCAGCAGTTTATCTCAGGCCCCTTTACGGCGTATTTAGGGAAAGAAATCAGAGAAGGACGAGGAATAAAGTATCCGATATCGATTGACATTACACTTGAATATTTGAAGAATATAGTTACCGGGAAAGCAAGCAAGATGCAGGGAGTTCCACAGACGGAAAATGCGAGAAAAGAAGCTGTTTGAGTAGAAGAGAAGCTTACATTTAACCGTTTTGACAGTGAATGGGTGGGACTGAAATGCCAGCCTGGTAGCTCGCTTAAATTCATGCATTCTGGGAACCAGCGGAAGTAGCTCGTCAGAACAGTTGCCGTGAAAATACTTGTAGGGGAGACAGGAGGAAGCCACGGCACGTCTGTAAGAAAGCGACTGTAGACGAGATTCCAGATCAGGACCTATCACATTGCATATTCGTCTCTGGATGTTGTTGAGGTCCTGATGGTAGTTGATGTTGGCAGTATCGAGTTTATTGGTACTTACATGCAAGAAAGTGGTCCTGCTTAAAATAGAGCAGACGACTATCATATATTTTATTACTATAAACATTATAAGTTAGTCGATATACATTTGAGAAGATACTCTTGTCTTTAAGCAGTGTAATTAACGTCTATCGGCCTCGACTATCATGTTTTAATAAAGGAAATATGCCAACCCGTGTCCACCTTATATTGGGGAATCCAGATTTGCTTCGAATGGTACCCACGAGATACGTATATTTCTTCATCCTTTGACCCCTGCGTTCCTGAACAATTTTAACCCTTCTGCCTGAGCTACCGAGTCAGATTTCGTCAAATAACTGGGATGTATTGTTTCACGGTAGATATAAAAATAGTTTTACCCACCGTTGAACTAGTGTCTGGGGATTAAGTTATTTTTCTCTACCACTGTTCAACCGGTGGTTAGGCATTGCGCCATTTTTCTCTACCACCGGTAAAGCGGTAGTCTGGGCTCAAAGGGTTAAAAAGGGAACAGGTACCTTCTTTTTCGTGAAGTCCTTCATGGTTGAGCGGGCTAAAGCACACTTGGATCGATTGTGGTTTTCTCAATATAATGGAATACTTAGGTTTGAAGCCTGCCAAAAAGTACTTTTTCTTTATTACGATTCTTGAATGTCTACATCGGTAGACATTGAATTATCCTCAAGGACACATGGTACAATGGTTAAAGGCGTTAGTTAGATCCAGTGACAGGACACAAAGAGTGTGAGTTCAATATCTAGTTAAGGCGGTGGAGAACTTGCAAAGGGGAATTAACAGGAGATAACTGATAACTGACATCCATTAAACATAGCACGTGTAACAAGAACAGTCTACCCCAGTGAGCGAAATAAAGGGTTCAGTTCGACATTCCAACCACCTGAAGAAGGCCGGAGCGTACAGCGGCCGAAACGTTGTAATAAATATGGCGACAAAGATGAGGACAATAGTCCGAATAATGTAAATAATAGACATTGAATTACATTGTTTAAAAAAACAGGGATGTCTACCCAAACACTTGCATCTACTAAATAAAACGTTTGTAGTAAAAAAAAAATTGATATCGGATCCTAAATAAAATTCCATAATTCTTTAGAAATCACTTTATGTTTCGGAGATGAAAAGAAAGTCAACAGATATGATTTTCGAAGAGTTTAGTACATTTCGTTGTTCCAAATTTGGCCTCGCTGATTCGTTGGACTATTCGGCACAGCTATTTTGGCGTCAGACTGTTTCGACGTCACTGTCTTTGACCGAAGGCAACCCTGCAAAACAAAGGAGAATCTATGAGTGGAATATTCACTTGTCTTAATTAATGCGCACGTAATATAGTTCTCTTGCACAGTAATTGAGACAAGTTGAGACAAGTAAGATCACTAAACAAGGCTGTTAACTACGTTCTCTTTCGCGCTTAGCTTTCCGCAACGAATGGATACAAACAACGCCAGTAATGGCTGTCATCAACGACGCGAATGAATCCGAGCTTTTACTGTCGATAACACCAAAATGGTAGATTTTATCAATTTTATCAAGCCAGAATCGAATGGAACCTGTACAATTACACATAAATGTTTATAGTCTGGACATTTTTAATGCGAACTGAGCGCGTGTGTTACACTGCAAATTAACCAAAAAAAAAAAAAAAAAAAAAAAGATAAAAACATTGAAAACACCCAACTTTCAATATGACTTTTTATTCATTTAGGGAATTAAGGATCCTGTTAAAACACTATTCGAATAATGTAAATTTAAAACTTAAATAAAAATATATTGTATTTCAAAAAAGAAAATTTAAAAAACTTAGTAAAGCTATTTAATCTTCGAAATTACTTCTTCATTTCGTAATTATGAGCAACACGCTTCAGGAATTCTATAGGATCTAATGATTTAAATTCCATTATGACATTTTTGATTCGTTTCTCAGCAACTCTATATATTTTTAGCTTCTTGGGAGGTGAATATACAGCAATCAACATTCTGTATCAATTTTGTTTCTTCCACGTTTTGATAAAATATTTGTTTCCATTTGGAATAAAAAGGCTTTGACAACTGAAAAATATGAAGCTGTACTGAAGGAAATAATATAAAAATACCTCCAACTACTCTTTTTCTTAAATTTAAAAATGCCTCCAAACACTCTTTTTCTTAAATTTAAATATGCCTCCAAATATAGTTTCTCTTAAATTTAAAAATGCCTCCAAATACTCTTTTTCTTAAATTTAAAAATGCCTCCAAACACTCTTTTTCTTAAATTTAAATATGCCTCCAAATATAGTTTCTCTTAAATTTAAAAATGCCTCCAAATACTCTTTTTCTTAAATTTAAAAATGCCTCCAAATAGTCTTTTTAAAATTTAAAAATACCTCCAACTATTCTTTTTCTTAAATTTAAAAATGCCTCCAAGAACTCTTTTTCTTAAATTTAAATATACCTCCAAATATAGTTTCTCTTAAATTTAAAAATGCCTCCAAATACTCTTTTTCTTAAATTTAAAAATACCTCCAACTACTCTTTTTCTTAAATTTAAAAATGCCTCCAAGTACTCTTTTTCTTAAATTTAAAAATGCCTACAAATACTCTTTTTCTTAAATTTAAAAATGCCTCCAACTACACTTTTTCTTAGATTGGACTATTCGAGCATATAACGACGAAGTACTAATTTGACTACTAAACGAAACAGGGAGAGAGAGAGAAAGAGAAAAAGTGAGAGAGAGTAAATTTGACTATAACGACGAAGTAGTAATCTGACGCCTAATCATTCCTCTACCGAAAAATTCCTATATCGAGTCGGCTACGCCGAATCGGTCACGCTGAATCAGCGACGCCAAATGAGCTACGCCGGAACATCCCAATCCCGTTTTTCAAAGGCTCCTCCGAGTGATGCTTTTCTTAAAAAGGATAATTGGCGTCTGAGCTCTCTAAAGTAAACCTAACCTGAACGTGATTACCCCAATATAAGAGATGCTAATATTGTTTTAACGACTAGAATTACATAGCACAATAAAAATATAGATTCTGAAATAAATTAATATTATAGCAAAGACCGACTTTCTTAAATCGCTGGAAGCCATTTTTAATTATTGATCTGAAAAAGCTGCTGCATACAACTGACAGTTTATGTATATTTTTTATCAGGTTTTGGCGCCATGGCTGACATCCATATGAACGTCTCGATCTGATGAGGCTACATAAGAATATAATATGGCGAAAGGGCAATTTCTCATCCTCCATCTTTAAGGCATTCTTTTTTGGACAAAACGTCAACATTCAAAAAAGTCTGACTCACGACTGAACGATGAAAAGTTTTAATCTTGAACATACTAGAAATCACCACCAAAACAAACACCAATGTCAAGTTGCGGTCATTTTATATTAACATTGAGTAGCGGGCACAAATTTTACCAATATCTGATATCTATATATATAAAACTGTAGCCTCTGTCTGTCTGTTTGTTTGTTATTGAACTCCTCCTAGGCTTTTTGGAGATAGAACCTCATAACCATATATATATATATATATATATATATATATATATATATATATATATATATATATATATATTCTAAAACTACATTATACAGGGTACCTGGATAAGTATGTTTCATTTTGATCAAAGGAAGTCTCCGAGGGTGGGGAGCACGAACCACACACTGATTTTTTTCCCTTTGGTTTAAACTAAATTTAAAATTTGAACAACGGAATGACTCCTATCCAAAATATAGAAGGAGAAAGTCAGAAGATGGAGGTCACATCATCAAGATCATTGAGTAATACTGAAATGCATTATTTTTCTCCACAAATTATAACAATGATTTAAAATCAATCATCATTTTCTTACAAAAAGATATGTGACACGCTGCAAGGTGCGGAAAATCCGACTAGTATAGATAGATAGATAGATAGATAGATAGATAGATAGACATTAACTGACTGAAAGATATATATATATATATATATATATAGATAGATAGATAGATAGATAGATAGATATGAACAGTGATAGAGATGAACCGAGTGAAACAGATTCATAGATATGATCAGAATATAATAGATAGATAGATAGATAGATAGATAGATAGATAGATCACGTTGCCTTGATAAAGTCTCTCAGAGAATGAAACGCGTCAGCTAAGTGTAGCTTTTTCCTTTTATCTGATTTTATTCATAGATATGAACAGAATTAGATAGATAGATAGATAGATAGATAGATAGATAGATAGATAGATAGATAGAATGGTGTTTTGGTCGTCTTCGGAATAATTTTTTCCAAGATCCTGACATCAGAACAGTCACCAAAATGTTAGTAGTCGGCAGTAGTGATTCCAACTCTCCTGTATGCGTCTGAGAACAGCTCAACTTATCGATGACTTCTGAAATTCCTGGAAAAATATCACCAGCGTTGTGTTCGAAGTATCTTGAACATCAGTTGGGAAGACAGAAGGACTAAAGCACTGGAACAAGCTAAAATGACCAGCATTAAAGGCATCGTCATAAAAATTAATTTCGATGGAATCGACAAATCTTTTATTCCCAAATTGTCGAAAGAAATCGGAAAATCGAAGGTCAAAAGAAGAGAATCAATGACGTTCTTAAAAACAAAACCTGAAGAAATATAACATCGACATCAACAGCGAGTGATCCAGTGCCCCGGACAGGAATCTCCGGAGATCCATTGTCAGAGAGTGAACAACAATCTTCGAATCAGCCAAATTAGAGGAAAAAAAAAAGAAGGCGTCGAACAGAAAGACAACACCAACAACCAAGACGTAATCCATTATTCGGAACAACTTGTCCTCAATGTTGAGGGGACTTGCAAGAAAAAATCGGTCTCTGAGGCGGGTAACCACCTCAGAGACCACAACCCCAACTGACTGAGGCAAATAGGAACAAGAGCAAATAGGAAGATCATGAACCTCGACATCGAGGGATAGCCACATAGATGCTGTTTATTGTGTTATTTTCACACTGTGATGTCAGTTGTCTTGCCTGTTGAGCTCGTGCTTCGTTACCGGATCTAGAGATTGAATTCATGACCAATTGATGAGAGTAACATACTTAATCAATGTCTATATCCAGCGTCCCGAAGTGATGCATTTTTCTCGCCTTTATCGCGCGATAAAGGGTCGTACCAGGTGTATGTACTGAAGTGGTGTTTCTTAAGCAAGATACCCTGACGGATCCCATCCTTCTTTTGAATTCACTATAGTTTGAATTCACTATGTCTTGCTATTTTATCCATAGCTGTGTAAAAGAGCAGGACATAGTGGGGTTAAAAGAAGAGGATTCATACCTTTCCCAAGGGTATTATTACGTAATGGATCCGACTGGAATTCGAAATAGGCTCTCCGATTTCTCAATCGAAGCCGCTATCCATTCCTCCAACGTGCCACCTTTATCCTTTATATCATTAGTCTTATTAACTGCTTCGTATTGGCTTTCATGACTACAGATTCCCTTTTTGAAAGAATTAATCATCAATATACTTTAATTATTTCAAAATATTATTCTAATCTTGTTTATTTATTACTAGCAGTAGAGCCCGGCGTTGCCCAGGTATGTAACAGTAAGAGATAGATCAAGTATTGACCATCATAAAGACTGAAAAATAAAATTGACAAAGATTATTGTTTAAGGTTGACGGACACGCATGTCTTAATTAGTTTTTTTTTTTTTTTTTTAAGAATTGGTCAAACCAAAACTCAAACAAAAACATTGTTTACAATCGTTATGAGTCTATCGATTGGTGAATAGAATTTTATTATAAACAATTGTCTTGTAAATGGAATTTTTAAAACATTCTGAATGTAAATAAAGAAAAAAGTTCGCAAGACAATAAGAAATACTACCTGCCGAAAAAAAAGTGGATGTTTGTTTTATCGGCTGAAAAATGTAAGAAATCCGATCCCATATATAAAGGAACACACACGCACACACACAAACAACCTGGGTTTTTTAACCTAAGTCACTCCACGGAATCGCTAAAACATAGAGTATAGTCTGATGAAAAAGACGCCAAAGTTTATGAAAACAAAATTTTATCGTTAAAATACTTATGTTTTTATGAAGAGGATAGACTAAATTTTTTTTTAATTATTTTTAAAAATTTTTCCATCTTTTTAGAATATTCTAAATTTTGATTTAAAAAACCTTGTTTCTCTTTGTCGCAACAACGGGTAGTAAATAACATAGATATTTTTTAGCGCGTTTTTTTGTATTTACACACATTAAATTGGAAAATCTTGCAAAAATAAAAATAATTGTCAGATGTTAATGAATCTTTCAGAAACTATTCACAGATGATCGAAATTATTATAAATATTTTTTTTTTTTTATTAATGTCATGGCAGAAATATTTTTTTATATTTATTAACACCCCCATAACTAATTTTATGAAAAACTCTAGAAATTCGAGACCATCGGTTTTAGTGATTACAATAGTTAAAAGCACAAGGCTTTGAAGAATGCAAATCATGTTTTTTTTTTGTTTTTTTTTGGCCAACGTACCTGAAAATCAGCTGTGAATTGTAACATACAAAACTCAATAAAACAAATATATTATTTAGTTTCAAATGCTTTTATTTGTTTTAATTTGTTTTTATGAATATGGAAAATATTTTCTGGAAGCAAAAAATTTTTTCAATGAAAATTGAATTTTTAATACAATTATTTCTTATTTCTTTAATTTTAAAAAGATTTAAAAAAATGTTTAAATTGAATTTAAAAAAATATTTTAACATTAGTTAAATGCAACATCAACCTTTCAAAATGTCCGTGTGAGATTGTCATTGTCTAGCGCTTTGAAAATTGTATAATTTGGACCAATCAGATTAGCCATGGTAATTAAGAAATGTAATTTTTGTGTTTATAGTCGGACAGTAATTATCAAGTACGGAAGACCAACCAGAATACAATTTAGTTGCATTATTTGAGTTCAGCATTGTTCTCCGCTGTTAAGCCCTTTACTTTTGCGAAAAACGTATGGAGAAGTTAATTTGAGTTTTCAATTTCAACTGAGAAGGGTACCTACAAGTAACAGTATCATCTTATGAAATTTAACTACTGCTAAACTTTAATTTATATGATCTTATTTTTATATTAATCTCAGTTATGACATTTTTCCAGAAATGAAATATCAAAATTAATAATAAAATGAATGGAAATACAAATAACACAGTAAAATGTAATAAATGTACATAAAATTATAGTATTTTATGTACACTTCTGATAAAATTTCATAAGAAAGGTACCTAAATTAATTAGATACCTTTTCTTATGAAATTTAATCTCACTATTAACAGTCTTATTTTTAATTTCTTTATATTTTCCATAAAGCATCGTAAACGTAAAAATGAAAGCTAAGTACAAAAAAAAAAAAAAAAAAAAAAATTAGAGCGCTGAACGTTTTCCTTAAAAGTAACAAGGTAAATAATTTGTTCACTTAAATAATTTCACTTCCTTCCATCCGTAGAAAGAATTATCCTCCCGTAAGTTATCTAAACGTCATGAATGTGCCTTTCGTCAATCGTCAAGCGACGCGAAAGGTTATGACCTGCTTTGTTTTATTTTCAAATTACATTTTTTCGGCGCAGAAGCTAAGTTAAGCTTGGTTCAAAATATTTTAAATAAACAGTATAATATCTGTTTTTATTAAAATCAGTTTTGAAAAAATGATAATTGATTTTTAAATGAATATCAAAGTAAGATTTTAATCTTTTTTATCAAATCGAAAAAAATGATTAAAAATGATTGATTATCTGTCCTTTTTTTTTTACCAAAAAAAAACAATATTTTAACGAAAATTTCAGACGTGCTAGGAACGATTAAAAAATGTAAAAAATACTCCAAAAATACTTTGATCTTTCCTCTTTAATAATAATATGAACATTAGACGATAAAATTTTGTTTTCGTCAAGTTCGGCGTCTTTTCATCATGCTATGCTCTTTTGTTTACATTTTCGTGGGTGAGTTGTCCCCTTCCATTCTCACGATGTGTCTTAATCGTGTTTTCAAATTGATTTTCTTAAAAAACAACTGTGTTTTTCCCATTTTCGGCGCCGTTAGAACCACCAAAAGGTAATTTTATGTAGTCCTGTGAAGTTTTGTTGAAATCGGCTAAAAATGTAGGAAATTCGATCCAACATATAAACGTTACAGACACACACACACACACACACACAACCTGCGTTTTATAATAAGAAAGATATATATATATATATATATTACTATCAGTCTTCGTCCGCTCGCTATCGCTTCGCAAAGTAAGATATATTCACTACTTGAAATCATTAAAACAAAAATTTTAAATGAACATTTCATTCATAAATTGGCTTGTTATTTGGAAATTTTTACGAATAGATTCCAACTTGCTGAAGGCCAAGTAAAATGCAAATTCCAAACATTTTTCTGAACTATATAAGACAATATTCCTAAACAAAACTATTTTTGATATGAAAATCAAAACAATCCTCGAATAAAAGAACAGTAAAGAAGGACAGTTAATTAATCAAATATACTTTTTTTAAAATCAATATGCAAATTAGTTAAAGCTGAAGTGTGATATTGCCTAGAAGTCGATAATTCAGCTTTTAGTGCGTACGACTGGTGTTTCTTACGCTGCTATTTAGTAACTGCCATACGCAATCACATGTGGCACAAGGCCGAATTTAATGTGGGGTTCCCGAGCCCGTAGGCTTGGTCAAAAATATACCCTTTGAACCCGTATAAACGGGATCAGGGTCGGTTTACCTCCACGAACGAAACTCCGCCCTTCACGCTGCTGGCGACGGCCCGAATTGCGATTTGGACGACGCGACAGCAGGAAGTCTTGCAAGGCAACCGTCTTTCTCATCAGGATCTAATCCGATTCTTTTATCATCACTTCAAGATGAAGATTAGAAATGATAGAAAACGCTTGCATTCGACAGTCTTCAGTGAAAGGTGGGTGAAGGAGGCTAGCCTTGATTTTTCTCTTTTAGGTCAAAGCAACGTCACATCTTGGTTAGGTTAGACAAGCTTTTTGTAAGTGTTGTTCCTGGCCTCTTCCCGGCTGCATCTATGATTTGTTTATGATCCAAGTTGAGATTCCCAACCTCCCCTAGTTTGTTTTGGCCCCTTTTTATCTCGACTGGGTCACCTTTCTTCTTTCCCATGTCCATATAATTTTCTCCTTTCCCACTCCCTTCCCGAGAGAGCCTCTTGAATGGGCAGAATACAGCGGCCTCTCTTTTTTTGAGAATTGGACGGGCCCTACTAGCATCAGTTATGTTTAGTTTACTTTGTGTTCATGTTTAGTTTGTTATTGGGTTCATCTCCCTTCCCTCTCAATCTCCATCTTTAGAATTGTATATATAATAATTTATCATCATTAAATTTTATGGCATGGGGCGCGTTTTGTAGGTTCCCCTTGAGAGGATGTGGTATTATGGTGTCTGGAGGATTGATTGGTGACTGACAATTTTTTGTGGTGAATATGCAAATTGTAATGAGTGAATGGGTCGAAGATCGGATTAGCTAGGTATAAGATAGTGATTACCAGCCATAACCCCTCCCCTTTATTTTCGGCCTTGTGCCATAATTGTATTTTTATATACAATAAATACCAGTAGAGCTGGGGTTTTTTAATCTCAGAATTCGTGGGCGAATTGAGCTCCAATTTCGGATTTATTCATATAAATTCCATAATATACATTTTACTTAATTAGCTATTATGTTTCTCTAACTCTTCAAATGTTGACTGTATAACTAATTCTAATTTTTATTTTCCCATCTTTACACTATATTAATTTTATCTTATAAATTGTTCCCTATTCTGTCACCTATGAAATAAAAATAATTGTTTGTACGGAAAATAAGGATCTACGTACATAATCAGGTGTCCATTGTTGTACACGGCTTTTTTCACAGAGTTGTTTTCAACGCATGACCGTGTAAGGATCTTGAAACATTCTACCGATGTGATTGGAAAGACTCTGCCACTGACGTCGCAAGGGCGATAACTCTAAAACTACAGCTAAAATACTGATTTTTCTGTTCCACTTTGCAAGCTACAATATTTTTTTTACCGTAATATTTCACATTTTGTTTGTTATGGATTTTTAAAAAAAGTAACAGTAATGTCCAGCGACGATCATGAGTCTTAGCTCTGCAAAAATAAATAATTAATTTTCGAGCGTCCCCAGTTAAAATTTGATCCATTTTCTGCAAGATTAAGAAGGCTATAAATTACTGACTTCCAGCCGAAGTATTTTTCTAGACTGAAGACCTTACCTGATATCGGCAATAAAGAGAGAGAGAGAGAGAGAGAGAGAGAGAGAGAGAGAGAGAGAGGGAAGAAGAAAGAAATGGTTTCTTTTTTTTTTGTCTCTGCTACTGGAATCAACAAAGAACCAACTCAACTGTCAGTACAGTCCCCAGTGTAAAAGAAATATTTCGTCGTACAAAAGAGGATATTTTATTGGGCCTCTTAATGCAGGGGATTAAATATCGTCAGTTAAAGGCGAAGAAAATACAAGAAAAATGAACAAAAATCTTTCTCTTTTTAAACTTTTTTTTTTCATTTTTTTCCCGGTGAAAAATTTGCTGCTGTATTTTGTTGTTGTTCCTTGAACTTCGGGATGCTTTTTTTTGTTTTTGTTTTTTACTATTTCTAAGTTCACTAGCATCTTTCTTTCGTTTTTCTTTTTTCTCGTACGCCTTCCTTTCATTCTTTCTTTTTATGCCTTGCTTTTCTTTCTTTCTTTTTTCTCCTACTTCTTTCTTTCTTTCTTTCTTTCTTTCTTTCTTTCTTTCTTTCTTTCTTTCTTTTCTATCTACGCCGAGCTTTCCTTTTTCCTACGTATTTCTTTCTTTTTATCTACGCCTTGTTTTACATTCTCTCTTTCTTTCTTTCTTTCTTTCTTTCTTTCTTTCTTTCTTTCTTTCTTTTTCTTTTTGCGCCTTGATTTCTTTTTTTTCTACGCTTTTTTTCTTTCTACGTCTTTTTTTCCTTTCTTTTCTTTCCGTCTTTCATTCTTTTCTTATGTATTTCTTGCCTTTTCTACTTTTCTACAACTTGCTTTTCTTTCTGTTTTCTGTGCCTTTCTTTATTTCTCTTTCTGTCTTCTTTCTTTCTTTCTTTCTACGCCAATCTTTTCTTTACTTTTCTTTCTTTCTTTCCTTTCTTTCTTTCTTTCTTTCTTTCTTTCTTTCTTTCTTTTCCTACGTCTCAATCATTCCTTTTCATCTAATTTATTTACTCTTTCTCCAATTTTCTTGTAAACGAATTCAAAGTCCTCCAAAGGTTTAGAATTTTATTTTTCGCGCCCGTCTCTCGAATGTTGTCCTTATACCACCTTGTCCGCCATCACCCTACCATTTTATAGCCTCGTAAACAGGATAGAATTAAGAAAAAATTTTAAAAATGTTTTGACAACAACCATCAAATATATATTCTTCTGAGATCCCACGCATTAATATAGAAAGAACAGGCATCAATATATCTGGATCTATCATTTTGGAGAGTCATCCTCTTATTCCTCATATTCCTTATGTACCACAGGTTTGCCCAGCATGTTCACACTGCCGAGACAGTGCAGAGTCCGTTGGTTGGGCCACGTCCATTGCATGCCAGACGCCGCATCCCCAAAGACCTCCTGTATCGAGAGCTGGCCACCGGAAGGTGACCCGCCGGGCGGCTACAGCTGCAGTACCGCGATGTCGTGAGACGCGACATGAAAGCTGTGAACATCAACACAGAGTCCCGTGAGAGCCTGGCAGCCATACGATCTGAATGGAGAAGAACCCTGACGAAACACCCCAAATCAGGGGAGGAGAAGCTGACACAAGTCGCCAAGGAAAGGCGGGCCTGCAGAAAGCAAAGTGACAGCTCCAACAGATCAGCAAGTAAACATAATACCTCATCTCAGAGATATAGAGGCCGAAACGTTGTGAATATCGCAAGATGAGGATAAGAGTCCGAATAATGTAAATAATGCAAGTAATCATAATACCTCATCTCAGAGATATAGAGTTGTGAATATGGTGATGAAGATGAGGATTACAGTCCGAATAATGTAAATAATGCAAGTAATCATAATACCTCATCTCAGAGATATAGACAGATATTGATAAGAAGAGACTTGAGGCAACAGAGATCAAGTCTTGAAGAAGAGAGATGGATGAACTTATGAGCATCATTTAGGAAAATGGAAACAAAAAGGAGGCTCTTGAACTTAGCATCAGAAAGAGGGAGCTGAAGTTTCTAGAGTGCATAATGAAGAAAGAAGACTTCGAAAATTTGACACACACAAGGAATATTGAAAGCTAGAGGGACAGAGGGAAGCAACAGACAACCTACCTAACTGAATATGAAGATTACATTGCGTAGAAAGGGGTGGGGGCATTTCATATCTCATTATGGTCGTATCTATCTATCTATCTATCTATCTATCTATCTATCTATCTATCTATCTATCTATCACATTCTGATCATATCTGTCTATGAATCTGTTTCACACTATTCATATCTATCACTTTTCGTATCTATCTATCTATCTATCTATCTATCTATCTATCTATCTATCTATCTATCTATCTATCAGTTTCAGTCATTTCATTATCTATCTATCTATCTATCTATCTATCTATCTATCTATCTATCTATCTCAGTCTGTTCATATCTATCTATCTATCTATCTATCTATCTATCTATCTATCTATCTATCTATCTCATTCTGTTCATATCTATAAATTAAAAGAGATAAAAGGAAAAAGCTACACTTAGCTGATGCGTTTCGTTCTCTGAGAGACTTTATCAACGGAATATGATCTATCTATCTATCTATCTATCTATCTATCTATCTATCTATCTATCTATCTTATTCTGGTCACATCTATGGATCTGTTTTACTCAGTTCATCTCTATCACTGTTCTTATCTATCTATCTATCTATCTATCTATCTATCTATATATATATATATATATATATGTATATATATATATGTATATATATACATATATCTATCTATCTCTCTCTATATATGCATATATATATATATTTATAGATAGATAGATAGATAGATAGATAGATAGATAGATATGTAGATCAATGATATCTATATTCATCAATCTATCTTCATCTATCTATCTATCTATCTATCTATCTATAATTGGACGGTTTGTATAGATATATACAGAAATATGGAAGTGGCTAGAGGTTTAGTAATACATATACAGATCGAAACCCTGTGCATCTGTGCCACCGCCAATGCGTGCTTGTATTTAATTATTGTAGAAACCTATTGATAAACCCTGGGAAATGTTAACCGCGTTCTTTTCGCTGCCGTTGTCCCCCTCCTCTCTCCTATTACCTAAAAGAACACAGCAAGGAAAGAAGAAAACACAAAAGAATAGCAGAATAGAATAATCGCGAACAGGCATCAAAAGGTTTCAAAGTTGATAAAATGACAACGCAATGTCAGTTTACGTCTTGATTTTTGTCTTGCCTTCTGTACAATTCCTCAATGGGCGCTTTGTCCACCATATTAGTTGTACATGTTAGAGAACGAGTCGCTCCGTGTAAAAAGCCAGCAGACGATAGAGGAGTTGTCTGATTGTCTTTTCTTTTTCTTATTTTTAAAAGTATTTTCTTTCTGCCGTTCATTCATTCTTGTTGCTTCTTTTCTCTCACGAAGTTGATTATTTTTCACTTCTTCTCTTTTGTTCTCAATCAATCAAATTTTTAAACATCGTCTGTGGTTCTTTCATTTCTTAAATCTTTCAATTTGTCAGCTTTTTCTTATTTCATTCATTAAAATTTTTTCTACTTTCTCTCATTTTCTATTTTTTTTAATCATGCTCTTTCTATCGTTTTTTCTTTCTTTCTTCCTTTATTTTCATTTCACGGATATTATTTCTTTCTTTTTGCCTTATCTCTTTTTTCTTTTCCTTATTTATTTTAATCTTATTAATATCACTCTTTATTTCTTTTTGTCGTAATACTTAACCTTTCTTTTTTTTAATTTTCGATTTAATGATCTTTCCTTCTTTCTCATAACTGTTAGTCTTTCTTTCTGTTTTCTCTCTTTCTTTCTTTTTTATTTTTGTTTTAGTGATTTTTTTCCTTTCTTTCTTCCGTTTTCCTAATTGGTAATTTTTCTGTCTTTTTTCTCTTTCTTTCTTTCTTTTTATTTTCGATTCACTGGTCTTTCTTTCCTCGTTTTTTAGTTTCGATTTAGTGATTTATTCTTTCTTTCTTTCTTTCTTTCTTTCTTTCTTTCTTTCTTTCTTTCCTTTTTCTTTCTTTCTTTCTTTTTATTTTCGATTCACTGGTCTTTCTTTCCTCGTTTTTTAGTTTCGATTTAGTGATTTATTCTTTCTTTCTTTCTTTCTTTCTTTCTTTCTTTCCTTTTTCTTTCTTTCTTTTTATTTTCGATTCACTGGTCTTTCTTTCCTCGTTTTTTGGTTTCGATTTAGTGATTTATTCTTTCTTTCTTTTCTTTCTTTCCTTTTTCTTTCTTTCTTTCTTTTTATTTTCGATTCACTGGTCTTTCTTTCCTCGTTTTTTGGTTTCGATTTAGTGATTTTCTTTCTTTCTTTCTTTCTTTCTTTCTTTTTATTTTCGATTCACTGTTTTTCTTTCCTCGGTTTTTGTTTTCGATTTAGTGATTTATTCTTTCTTTCTTTCTTTCTTTCTTTCTTTCTTTTTCTTTCTTTCTTTCTTTCTTTTTTCTTTTTTCTTTCTTTTTATTTTCGATTCACTGGTCTTTCTTTCCTCGTTTGTTGTTTTCGATTTAGTGATTTATTCTTTCTTTCTTTCTTTTTTTCTTTCCTCCTTTCCTTCTTTCTTTCTTTCTTTCTTTCCTTTCTTTCTTTTTTTTCTTTCTTTCGATTTAATGATTTTTCTTCTTTTATATTCACCTTACTGAACCGCTTTATTCACTTATTTATTTTTGCCATCATTATTCTTCCTTCCTTTCTTTCTTCCTTTCTTTCTTCCTTCCTTTCTTTCTTCCTTTCTTTTTTTCTCGTTTTCCACTGGCCCGTATTTTCAAATTACCTTCATTATCCCTTCAGCCAACGCACACGAAAAAAGAGAGGACAGGCTGTCGTCTGTTTGGCACTTCACAATGTCTTTCTATTGTTCTTTATAAACGAACGAAAAACGATTCCTTTTAATTTCACCCAAGGAATCCAGGCACTTTTTTTCATTCCCCTTTTCATTTATATTGATTTTTCACCATATTTACACATTCTTTCCCGAATTTTTATCCACCTGACAAGAAACCATGTCGTTTCTCAGCCACTTCTACCTTTTGGCAACACTAACAACCGATACAAAAGCTACCGTTAAGAATAAACTAATAACAACGCTAATAACAAAGTAAGTAATAAACTTGTAATAAACTAATAATAATCTTTCGACTTCATAATGAGGTTAATATAATTCTCATATAAGATATATGATGAATATCTCATGATATGATATATGATGTGATATATATGATATCTATATATATGATATATATATATTTATTATACACTGTTACATTAGAACATGTAAATTACTACCACAAAATTATACGTTTTGTTTCGACGTTTAATAAACAACTTCTCATCTGGTAGTTAACAATGAGGGTAATAAATGATGTTATTTAAAATTGCAATTTAAGAAACATCACTTCAATTTCTGATTTTGGAAAATTGTTCCGTACAAGGTAAAAAAGGATTTTTATAAAGAAAAAAAAGAAAGAAAGAAAATAAGAAATCGATAAAAGGAAAAGGAAGAGGAAAGAAAAGAAAGGCAAAAGAAAGCATAAGAAATTAATCGTATTGGCGAGAAAGAAAAGAAAAGCAAAAGAAAGGGAGGAGTATATTTAAAATTACACAGATACAAATGAAGAGGAAAGTTAAGGAAATAAGATATGAGATGTTGATACGAGTTTAAACCAATGAAATTATGCTGATAAAGAGCATTGAAATTTGAACGGAAATAAAATGCCATCAGATAGTAATACATTGGTTACAACGTCGCGTTTCAAATTTTATAGCATTTTTAAATGAAATCACAAACAAAATTATTCATTGAAACATAAATAAAGAATTTTATTAAGGAATGCAACACTTAACAAAACCAACCTTACATTACAAATTAGAATAAAAATAAATTTTGAATTTTTATATTTTTTGTATTAATTTTAAATTAGAAACTATTATCATTAAAGCAAGAGAAATATGCATGGTTAAGCATACAACCAGTAATATATATATATATATATATATATATATATATATATATATATATATATATATATATATATATATATATATATTCATTGATGCATGTTTCATTAAATAATATAGACAAGTTTTGTCTATTTATTTAAGTAAGTTCCTTTCATATTGTCTGATAAGCTTAATAACATTATCATTGAAAGACGAAAGGAAATCACCATATTGATACATGTTTAAATCCAATCTAAGCTTTCGGCTTACATTCGGCCATTATCAAAGGTGACAATTATTTTTCAGTATATCAAGCAATACACGGAACAATACTTAATCGTTTTCACTCTCGCGTGGTCATGTGTGACGTCACGCGCTGCGACGCGATTTTCGCTTCTGCGTCTCGTATACACTAGTTAGTCGTTGCTTTGACATTTTTCATGCAATAAAAACAGACTATCAATATATGAAAGGAACTTACTTAAAATAAATGGACAAAACTTGTCTATATTATTTAATGAAACATGCATCAATGAATATATATATATATATATATATATATATATATATATATATATATATATATATATATATATCATATATTACTGGTTTTATGCTGTAATGATGATAGTCTCTAATTTAAAATTAATACAAAAATATGAGAATTATGTATGAGAATTATAGATATGATATGGGATATTCATCATCATATATATCATATCATATATATCATATATATCATATATATATATATATATATATATATATATATATATATTAATATATATATATATATATATATATATATATATATATATATATATATATGTAAATTAAGATATAAATAAAATATATATGAAAGGACAATTTTGCGATATATTTCGTCATCTGCGGAAATTTATCAAGATAAAGTCCTTGAGAGGAAAAAAATCCTTTTTGGCAGGTTCGTTGAAAAAGATTGACACTGTACATTTGTTTCAGTTTTTACAGTTATATATATATATATATATATATATATATATATATATATATATATATATATATATATAAAGAAATGTGTACACACCAGAAATCAAACGAACAATTATAATAATAATAATAATAATCAGCAACAAATAATTAAGCAATCAATAATGAATAAAAAGTTAACAAAACTAGAGGCATTTGGATCTACAAATAGTTCTTAGCCCCTAAAATAATTTGAAACATATACGTTACCTCACCCCCAAAACTGTCAGCATGTTACAATAGCCTTACTACCCATAATGCACCATTGGCCAGCATATATAACTAGTCGAGACAAACCACAACATAAATGACTTGAAGATTGCGTTGTAACATGAAGCAGACCGTCGCCGTTTGATGTTGACCTCAGTTTCTATCTATCTATCTATCTATCTATCTATCTATCTATCTATCTATATATATATATATATATATATATATATTATGAAATGGACAAATTCCGACAATTATTTTAAGACATTTTTATGTTTATACGTTCTTTTTATAGATACAAATATTTAAGTAAATACTCTGTTTATACTAAACAGTATTAGGAACATTTAAATTTACATTTAGATACGCATCGAGCAGATATGAATGAATGAGAGAACATCATAGAGAATTGTGGTTTAAAAACAATAAAATCGACCTTGCTAACCGAAAAGCTCCTCTGTAGCTCCGTCGGTAAAAGCACGTCAGGTTATATGACGGTTCCGTATAGGATACAGGTTCGATTCCTGTCGGAGAACGCATATTTTCTATGAAAATTTCTCGGAAAATTCCGGCCGGTAAATGTTGTTAATACTGTTTATTATAAACAGAGCATTTACTTTAGTATTTATATATATAAACAGAACGTATAAACATAAAGAATATCTTAATCTTATAATGTAATTTTGGATAATTTTACGTTCCTTAATTCCATAAAAGTAAACACTTATACGTATACAAAACAAAAGCAACAAAAACTAAACAAAAGTACCTTGTGAGTACCTTTCAACGAAACATGTATTAAATAGGGATTGCTGCCTAATACACCCCCCACACACATATTATATGACACGCACAAATGTATGGAAGTGAATATACGTGTTTGTAAATGACGTATACACACATAATATTACACGTATATGGACTGGTGCTTGTATTTTTTTATATTTAATATGGTGAGGATTGAGGGGGTTTTAAGAGCTTTTAACGTGTCACTTTTGATTGAAATTTGCTATCATTTCGGCACACACTGGAGAAAGGCCTCTCAGTATTAGCTTACACGCACGACTGCCGAATCTTTAAGGTTTTAAATTAGATAACTTGATTTCCACATATCGTCTGCTTTGTTCAAAAGCAACACCTGAAATTAGAAATGACAAAGTCGCGATTACATACGCAAGCCTCATTAAGAAAGTCGGTGTTCTACACGAATACAGAACTCGACCTAATATGTTAAGTGGATACAATGAAAAATGTGTCATATATATATATATATATATATATATATATATATATATATATATATATATATATATATATTGTAATAAAGAAATTAGCCCACTTTTGTTTTGTTAAGTGTCTCCTTGAAAATATGATAAGACAAAGCACTTGTTGCCAGGTAGAACAGTTAGATCATAAGACTGTACATAAAGCCGCCGAAGGCTTTACTATTACATCACAAATGTTAACTATCAGGAGAAAATGAATTCAATTTTAATGAGCCCTTTGTGTAGTTCTCTTTCATTAACTGGACCCATGGAAATCCCACCGTGTCTGTCAGATGCAATAATGTAAAAGGATACATAAACTGCAGATTTTGTATGATTAATAGACACTTTAATGAAACTTAAAAATCTGAAAAATACTGATAAAATTTCTAGATGAGAAACGATGGCCTATAGCAGGGGTCTATAGCATTCTACGTGGCACGCCAAGCAATTTCCAGTGGCACGCAGCCGCAAATGACATCACGAAGTCCGAACCAATAACTACTACAACACAAAGAAGATATTTAGCTGTTTCAATTTTAAAATATACTAAAGTATATATACTATATATTGCTATATAAAACATATTCTAGAACAGGTATATTGACCATGACTATTTTTAAGCATATCACCCCAGGCAAGGCGGGAGTGCCATTAGCACCCAAAGGGTTACAGAGAATGAGAGCAAAAGTAAAGAAGGGTGTTTGCGGAAAGGATAAAAAGAAGGACAGGGAACAAGATCAAGGCATCTGAATATTTGGAGATTAAAGCTATCAGGGAAGCAAATAAGAGGAAGGTAGTTTCACTGTCGGGAAGTGCAAGAAAAGAAGCTGTTGGAGTAGAAAAGTCGGCTACATTTAACCGTTTCGACAGTGAAAGGGTGGGACCGAGATGCCAACCTAGTAGCACGCTTAAATTCATAGAGTTACGTATGCTGTTGGCACACTAAATGATTTTAAAACCCTAAGTCAGCACATAGTTAGCAAAAGGTTACCGACCCCTGGCCTAGAGAATATAATACTCACAGGGTAGCTAGTCACCTACCTAATGATATTGCGTGAATGGATGATGAAGAAAGGCAAGGAAAGATTGTGAAGTGTTAAAATGGAATGGAAGTTAGGGAGACTCATGATCGTCTACATTCTGAAAAAAAACTACTAAATACATGTGGAACCTGATACCGAGTTTCTTTCCCTTGATAATTTTCTTGAGACGGTCCGATTTGTTGAAATGCTGTCACCTATGATCTGAGATATTTCTCTAACCTGTTAACTTGAGTTTTATTCGATTAGTGTTTGCTGTTGTTGATTGTCAATTGCATATGGACGTCCTCTATCACCTTGATATTCAAGACTCGTATCCCCACTGCGGAACTTCAGAAACCAACGCTGTATTGTCCGACGACACGTGGATCCTTCACCTCATGCTCTCTTAATCTTATCATTATGAACAAGCTTCAACTCATGCAAAAAAGAAAGCTCATCTCTTCTTTTTCATGTTTAAGATGAGGAGTATATAATGTTTAAATTCTGAAAAAAAGATTGGTATAAAATTAACAAAGAGGACACTTTAATCATTAAGGATGAGTAATATATTTTGTGAAATTAGTATAATAATGTATTAGAAAACAATTAAAAATTTTATTCTAAAATTGGACATTACTTTCCGAACGACCATTCATCGTAAAGCGAGTTACACTACTAAAAATTTTAAAGTATTTTTTTGACTATCTCAGACATTTTTATTACAGAAGACCGCACAGTCTAAAGCATCTGTCGTAGAAATGAAGAATAGTCGATCACACCTGGTCATGTGACTGAGGATGATGATGATGATGATGACAACGACGACGACCATGATGAATTCTTTGTATATTATCACGGATGCCAGTGTGATTAACACGCACTGTTGCATGTACTTTGTTTTTAATTTTTTTATTTGACTATAAAAAAGATATTTTTATTCTCCAGAGAAAAAATTATTATGACCTTTTCCCGATTCTAAAGCAAAAGATGTTTACACTTATGGTCTTCCTTAATGAAAATCTCCAATGGTTCAAAATACTTAAAATGTTATCTGCAGTGAAAGGTTACAAAATTCAAGAAACATTATGCTTAATCTGTTATGCATGAGGTTATTTATGAGAGAGTGAACAAGTGAACAAGTGAGAACGAAACAAAAAATAAAATTAAATAAATGTTATTTTTCTCATGAAATTAGGCGTGCCATTCAGAAAACCAACTGGACCCTCATGTGGCTTCGGGCTGCGGTCTACCCATGACTGCCATAACCCATTAAATGTTTTTTGCTGTACAGGATTTTGTAATAAAATGTATACACCTTTTGTTAATAGCAGGGGTGATTATTACTTGACAGTTAATCAGACACTTCAACAAAAATAAATGTTAAAATGAAGTTAAAGAAATGCATTTCGAATGTTTGCTAGATTCGAAATCTTATTTCTTTTTACGAACCTTTTGGGTCAGAAAAAAGAGACTTATAAAACTTGAAAGTAATTAAATGTGAAGGTTTTTTTGGTCCATCCATTTTCGTTTTACTCTGACACATTAATCACACGACTATAAAAGATAAAATGTCTTTATTGATTTTAAAAATATAAAAGAGGTCTGTCCGTAAATGGTCTAGCAATGTGGTGTGGTGTGGTGTGGTTTGGTTTGGTTTGGTTTGGTTTGGTTTCATTTACGGCATATCAACTTCAGTGGGTCATTTAATGTCGGCATCTTTTTTTTTTCTGGTAATATTTTTGTTTTGTCAAAAATCTATTTCTGGTAATATTTTTCCTCAAAAATGTATAGCTGGTAATAATATTTTTTCAAAAACGTATAGCTGGTAATATAATGGTTTCAAAAACGTATAGCTGGTAATATTATTTTTTCAAAAAAACGTATTATCAGAGACCTTGCTATTGGACGTAGTTTATTGTCTTACCCAGGACGTAGATGTAGTTTATCGTCATACCCAGGACGTGGATGTAGTCTGAGTATTATCTATTTGCCCATAGCTTGGACCCTAACAGGTGCTACCACCCCGGGTCAGGGTAAACCTGGGAACACCAGCAATTAAGAGGTTTGTTCCACGCTCCTCAAAACCTCCTGATCAGAGGCCTTACTGTTGGACGTAGTTTATCGTCTTACCCTGGACGCGGATGTAGTTTATCGTCTTACCCTGGACGCGGATGTAGTTTATCGTCTTACCCTGGACACGGATGTAGTTTTTCGTCTTACCCAGGAGGCGTCTAGCAATTTAAAAATTTGAATGTATTGTTAGGGAATATCGCTTTCATTCACCTTTAGAGAATTTAGATACATAACCTCAGTGCAGGACCGGCGAACATCCCGATCGGAGGGACCCAAGCCTGACTGGAGAGTCCGGGCAGTGCTTTGTGACCCATGCTATCTTATTAGCATTTGCTTTTCTTCTACCTATATTTATATACGTTACAAATTAAGCCAAACACAAGTATTAAAGAACGAAACATTTTGGCGGACTTTGATGTCATTCTGAGGTCTGCATTTTTTTTTCGTTCAAATCCGTGAATTTATTTTCTCATGCTAAGTTCTTGAAAAAGCACTATATAAAATTCACTATTTCTTATCCATAATGTTGAATGTGTTAAAATTATTCAACTTTTTAACAAGATCTCAAGTTGATGTTAAATATTTCCGCAAAACATTGTTGATTTATTTAAGATGGAATGATCCATTATTACGTGTCTCTAACTTGTATATAAATATATTGTATTTATTTTCATTTTTTCTAACTGAATTGTTCACCTGTATTTCATATGATCCATTATTGTACATAATTAAGTTACAATAAAAATTTGTTTCATATGAGTACGACTTGATGAAAATTGAGTTGTAGTTGAATGGGCGTCACCTTATAGTAGATTCTTTTGCGTGGGGAACGAGACCCTTGCAGCGGCACAGTCTCTTCTATTCCTTCCCTTTTTCATATTGTCTGTAAAGTTCTGTTTCGGGATCACCATCATCTGCTTTGTATCCCGTTAATCTTGCACATAGCGTTTCAACGGAGATATAACTTTGTTAAAAGCCAGAAGTCACGAGGAGCCAAATGTAAATTGTAGGGAAGGTGATGCAATATTTTTTGTACGATATTGCACGAGAACGCAGAATAGGCAGAGGAGATATTCAAAATGGTTGAATACACTTTAGACAATCTGGGAAATTCGCAGGTCTTTGAACTCTCGCAGTGTTAGTTGCACGTGTGCAACATTTGCAAGTGTTCTTCTTGCTGAATCTCTTTCAGAATCTGGATAACTTTCAAGGAATTCTCAACCAAATTTAAAATTTTCAACAAAATTATCGATACCAAATTTTTATCTGCGATTCGCTCACTGAATCAGCCAAGAATGTCTTCTGAATTATTCGATATGCTTCCGTGGATGAATGTCCAAGATTGAAAACAAAATTTGTTGCGTATCTATGTAAATGCGATGGTCACCCAATCCATAAATACGCTCAATGGTGTCTGGCTGACGACTGAGTAAGAATATGGCAGATTTATTGTTGACGCATGCGTAATAAGGATCCTTATTGGCTACTAGATTAAGGCCGCGCAAATGATTCTCAATATATGTTTATACTTTTTTGGCAATACCTGAAGACGTGGAAGACACTACACTATTCTGGAAGATATTCTGACTAACTTCCGCATCTTTCTTTTCCTTTGCATCTACCCTGTAACCACTTTCCTCGTCTTTCTTTACCTCACTCTTCCTAATCTCAGCCTCTCTTACTTTCTTTATTTTGCTCTGTATGCTTTTCTTTCTTTTTCTCTCCCCTGCTTCTGCCTTCTCCATCTTTCACGTTCTCTCTCTCTCTCTCTCTCTCTCTCTCTCTCTCTCTCTCTCTCTCTCTCTCTCTCTCTCTATTTCTCGGCCTATGCGTTTCTCTTTTGTTCTCTCTCGCTTTCTTTATCTTGCTCTGTATTTTTCTTTCTTTTTCTCTCCACTGTTTCTCAATTACCTTCTCCATCTTTCTCATTCTCTCTTTCTCATACTGTCTCTCTCTCTCTCTTTTTTCTCTCTCTTTTCTCTCTCTCTCTCACTTTTCTGTCTCTTTCTATTTCTCGTCATATTTGTTTTTCTCTTTACATCTTTTTTTTCACGTTATCCCCTGTTTTACTGCCTCCTCTCTTCGATTTCCATGCATGCGAGTCCAGGTATGCTTCAGTCATTTCCCTCAGAATTCTCCCTTACCCGGCCATTTCACGCACTGTCGCACTGTCGTTCCCAACAATATCAACGCCATCCAGCCCCAAACCGCCCTCACCGTCTTGGACCATCAAACATCTCCACAGAAAGATAAAGGCGTACCTGATGCAACAATGAAATAAGTGACACCCCGAGGAAAGGCGACGTTTAGAATCTAAAAGTCAATTAAACTCTTCCTGGTTAAAGAAGAAATATTATAAAGAAAACTAAGACAGACGAAAATTCATAAGTTTATCTTAAATAGATTTTTTTTAATTTAAAATATGAAAAATATAATGGAAAAAAAATCTGTTCCAAGGTTGTAAAAAACTCTAGACATTCTGGTGCATATCTCTTCATTTGAAGTGAAATAATGAACAAATACCAGGTATATATATATATATATATATATATGTATATATATAACATTGAAGTCAACACACAGAGGGGCGACGTGCTGTTTCATTCTGGACGCAATCGTCCGGCCTGAAGATTGCGTCCAGCATGAAACAGCCTGTCGGCTTTGAGTGTTGACTTCAATGTTCACTTTTATATTTATATTTACATACGCTCTATCTCTGATATTGAGCACTTTATCCCATAAATATAGCACACCTTAAATCTATATATATATATATATATATATATATATATATACATACATATATATATATATATATATATATATGTGTGTGTGTGTGTGTTTTATACACATACACATATTTATATATTAAATATGTCGATATTTGTTATACTTTTTATACTTATTTCATTAAATCTCTCTTTGTATTAATGCATGCACACACATGCCTACATATATATATATATATATATATATATATATATATATATATATATAAATATAAAGAAAAAAATACAAAAAAAACAAACAAAAATCTTAATATGCAATTATGCTGTATTAATGTTAATATAAAGTCAACGTCGGACGTTTCGGTCTATTTTAGACCATCATCAGGACTTATTTATAAAACATAATTAACATTAGAACATATAAAATTCAACATGAAAAAGACGATGGACATAAGAGCACAACTAATCCAAACAGATAACTGAAATTTTTATATAAGATCAGCGTTCCGTTTAAAATATGATCACGTCGTCGTCACGTGGGCGATGTTGTGAAAACGTATTCGAAGATGATTTCAAAATATTAAAATATTAAACAAATTCGATTGAACTATTTTCTCATATAAACAGTTCATCAAGAAATCCCTTCCGTTGATATAGGAATACGCAGAGATCAATAGGTTCTTATATTTTCATACAAGCTTGAAGTCTTCCATGTTACAAAGTAAATCAAAAATGATTTCAAAATATTAGACAGGCTTACATACTGTCTACTGGAAATACAAACCTGAATTTACTTTACATGGAAGACTTCAAGCTTGTACGAAAATATAAGGATCTATTGATCTCAGCCTATTCCTGTAAGTAAGGAAAGGATTTATCAATGAACTGCTTTAAAATTGTTCCATTGTGCCTGTCTAGTATTTATGTATGTAAAAAGTCAGATATAATAAAATATATTAAAAATATATCTGTAAAAAGATAATATAAATACAGACAAAAGGAAAACTGATCATCGTCGGCACGTTTCGTCCTCTGATGGACTTTATGAAGACAAGAAAATATAATAATTTTGAAAATTTTAATGAAAACGGTTAAATTCACACCTTCTATTAGTTAAAATATATAATACATAAATTAATCTAAACTAAAATAATATAAATAATAATTACATTATAAAAAACAAAAAATCAATATTTACTCACTTTTGTTTATTAGACATTAAATTACATCACTTAGTATCTTCCATAGTTTACATAATCTACATCACTTAGCATCACCCATAATTTACCTTGACTTTCAGTTCGCCTGATGAATATTTATGTACATTCTTAAATTAAAAGATTCGGAAAAACTAAAATTTTGCCTATTGTGTATAACGGAATCACTACTTTCCCAAGTCAACATACAAAACAGATGAAGAAATCAAACGAAAACGGCTGAATCCGTTAACACAACAGTCCAAACAATATTACTAGATACGAAAATAAACTGCAAATGACATAATTTCTCAGATGACTCAATGAATTCTAAATTCTTCTAATAACAACCAATATTTTGTTTTTGTTTATGGATACTTTATGCAAATAAATTCATTTCCATTTTTTTGCCTTGAAAATGTCCGCAGTTGACGAAACGCGTCGGCTAAAATTACATATAGTTTTCCTATTGTTTCGTTCCACAGATCATCAGTGTGACTAGACATCCGATTGTCTCAAGCCGGGATAGAAACTCGATCGATTTGACATCAGTCAGAGATTCTACCCCTAAGCTGCCAGGGCAGAAAAAAAAAAGAAAATTTTAACGTATTATATACGTGATGAATACAAAGGCCAGTAGCCGATAGCGTTCAATTCATGACTAATATATATATATATATATATATATATATATATATATATATATATATATATATATATATATATAGTTTTAAGGTATGCTATATTTATGGGTTAAAGCGCTCAATATCAGGGATAGAGCATATGTAAACATAAAAGTGGACATTGCAGTCAACACCCAGAGGCGACGGTTTGTTTCATGCCAAACGCATTCGTCAGGCCATATGGCTTGAGTTTTTGCGCGATTTTTTATGGGTTATTTCTTTAGGCGTGGTTTGTTAATTTTTCTATTATTTACTTACTTTATTTACTTATTTATTTGTTTGGATTCATTTATTTTACTTGTTTTAGTTTATTTATTTTATTTATTATTTTCATTTATTCTTTATGATTTTTCGATTTTTAAGTAACGTAGTAAAAAATTGGTTTCCTGTCTGCATTTTAAGATGAGTTCTGATTGTTTATATAGTAGCTTATTTTCGTCTGAGAAGGTAATTATGGTTATTTTTACTTCCGGGCAGAATTTACAGTTTTTGGATTGATTGTTATTGACTGATATTCTTTTCCTTATTTTCTATATTTTTGGTGTGATTTGTTTTGTTTTTTTAGTCTCCCAGATATGTTTAGAAAGCATTGTGCTGTTCACGTAATTACTATTTGTAAAAGATGCATTGTATGCGTAGTTTCTTTGTTTTCAGTGTCTTTCAGTTACCCCCGTGTATATTTTTCTTCGTTATTTGCTGATTTTACAGTGCTTGGTATATTACATTGTTTTGCAAGCAATTGCCGTTTAAGGGACATTCGTTCTTTATTATGCAGTCACACGCAGATTTAATTTGTTCAGGTGGTTTGTTGATTGTGCATTTTATTATTTGTGTTATGTTCTCGGTGCAAATGGAACTGATTTTTATTGTGTTTTTGTCAAATATCTTGTGGAGAGTTCTTGATGAGGAGAAGTATTTGTGGATGAGTTTAAGAAATATTTTTCTTTTTCTGGTGTTATTTTTGTTCTGTGTAAGATAGTGGATTCTTGGCAACACTTACATACACACCACAGAAAGAAAACTAGTCAGGTATTGAACTCACACTCTTTGGGTCCTGTCACTGGATCTGACTAACGCCTTTATCCACTGTGCCATGTTTCCGGCAATGATAACTGTAAAAAATTGCAATATGAGCACTGGTAAAAAATGATTACTGAAGGCATTAGGTTTACAATTCCCAGAAATTCAAACCCAGATGTCCTCAAGTACACATGGCACAGTGGATACAGGCGTTAGTTATATCCAGTGACAGGACCCAAAGAGTGTGAGTTCAATACCTGGTTAACTTGGCGAAGGGCATTAGCAGGAGATAACTGATAGCTGACATCCATCAGACATGGCACGTGTAACAAGAATAGTCTACCCCAGCGAGCGAAATAAAAGGTTCAGTTCGACATTCCAGCCACATGAAGAAGGCCGGAGCGTACAATGGCCGAAACGTTGTGATAAATATGGCAACAAACATGAGAATGATAGTCTGAACAATGTAAATAGTGTACATAATACCTTATCTCAGAAATATAGACAGATACTGAAGAAATGAGATATTCATGATCAGAATGATATAAGAAAGAGATCAATAGAAATGAAGAAGAATATGCACTTTTTTTTTTTTTTTTTTTAAATAGATTACGCAAAAGCATTTGACAAGGTACGAAACAAGGATCGATTTACTTGGAAAGGATGTTAGAATAATTCAAATCTTATTCTGGGAGCAAACCGCGTACATACGGATAGAAAATGAATTAGGTAGCTACACAAAAATAAAGACGGGCGTAAGACAATAATGTGTCTTATTCCCAGATTTATTCAACCTCTACAGTGAGGCTATCCTCAGGGAACTGGAAACCCTACAAGGATTTATTATCGATAGTCGTAATCTTAACAAGATACGCAGATGACACTACAAGACCTCCTAGACAGAGTGGTAGATGAAAGCAAGAAGAAAAGGCTAAACCATCAGATGCAAGAAGACAGAAAGTATGGCCAACATCAAGAGAAAACCCCAAGATACTAGTTACGAATTTCAGGTGAAAAATGCGACACCGAGATCCGAGTATTTCTTGGATTAGCGAAGAAAGCATTCCATAAGCTAAGGAAAGTGCTGAAGAACGGAAAAATTCCGCTAGAAAAAAAACAAAACAAAACAAAAAAAAAACAAACAACAAGATTACGGCTATATGGTATCCATCTTTTTTATGTAGCAGTGAATGCTAGAAAATATCCCCATGGATGAGGAGAGAACTGCAGGCTGCAGAAATATGGTTCCACAGAGGATCCTGAAAATTCTATGGACGGAGCGAATAAGCAACAAGAAAATCTAAAATAAAAATGGCAACAGAAAGAACACTTATATACAGAGCCAGAAATAGAAATTCCATAGACACATGATGAGGGAAGACGGCTTGGAAAACTTGCGGGCAGCAAGTGTGTGTATAAGTCCGTATGTATATGGATAGTAATTGCTCTTTTATATTTTTTATCCAGTTTTATTTTTTTTTGCATTTTTTGCATTTTTTGCTGGACATAAAGTGTTCAAATGTTCTACAAATCCGAGAGCTTTTTTTTTTTTTAATTTTTAACTGAGTATATAGATTATTATATATGTCTATCCATAGTGATGAGAATATTTTTCCAAACACGGTCAACACTTTATGTCCGTGTTCATAGTTGTCATCGTTTTCTTTTTTATTATTATTAATGCTTTCATTATTTTTTTACATGTGGATTAGGCTATTATAGGCTATAATGTAACGGGTGGAATTTGGTAGGTTCCCTGAGTGTTTAAATGGGTTCTAATTGAGCTATTATCAGAGAGATGTAATGTGAGTCTTTTTGATAGGCCTCTAGTTGTATGTCCAATATAATTATTCAAGAATTTGTTTTGCTCAGGAATTAATTTCCTTGAAGGGCATGATTATATATATTCTTAAATAATATTGATCCTCTATAACTTTGATTTTTGCAGATGAGTTGTTGTTGCTGACGATGAGATTATCTGTTTTAAATTTTTTTTTCTTGTTCAGGTCGACTGGGGTTGTTTATTTTTAATAATGTTACCAATGGCAAATTCATCCTACTTATAATTAACGTGTATTTGATTTTTTATAGAAAATGCTGATATTAAGATTTTTATCTTTACGTTATTTATTTTAGAAAGAAATAATCTAATTTGGTTATCTATGGGGCTGTTCAGAAAACCGTTATTAACTGACATTGTTCTTCTTTAGTAGAAGTTCTCAATTTCAGCCGGTTGTAATTAATTCCTCTGTTTAAGAAAATAAAAAAGAAAACTGGGATAGCAACTCAATGACGTCAAGCCACTAAAAACAGATGTTTGTAGTAATAAGAAATAATGTCGAATTAAAAAATTCATTTAACAAAAAGTTTTGATTTACGGATTGGTTACGAAAATGAAGCATGTATAAATCTGAAGAAGTCCTAAAGGGACATGTGCGATCATTCAATAGGTTAATATGAACTTCTCATTATATCGGTAGCGGTTCGTTTCATCTCTACGAACGGTTTCCTTTGGTGAAAAAATGAATTCCGGTCCAATTCCTGTCGCAATGCACGATTTTTTTTAATTATATATGTATGTATGTGTGTGTGAGGAGGCACGGTGGAGTAATGGATAGCAGCTTGGATTGAGGAATCGGAGAGCCGAGTTCGAATTCCAGTCGAAACCATTACTTTGGGAAAGGTGTGAATCCTCTTCTTCTCCCTCTAGCTATGAGTAATTAGCAGGACAGACTGGGTTCTATAGCCTTGGATGGCAACTGGTCTAGGAGAAGGACAACTCTAAAAACTCGGAGTGGGTCCCCTAAGGCGGCATGTGCCATCTTCCAGCAACTCTTGCAGCCGCGCTGGTACTAAACTGTATTGGCTTATCCTCTCCTCTGCTAGCAAGGCCCAGAGGGGGAATTAGACGTCTGGGAAGCCCTAGTTCTCCATATATCCCTCCCCGGCTCATAGCGCACCGCCCTCTCGAGACGGATGTGTGTGCGTGAACATCAACTGGCGACAGTTTGTTTAAAATGTGAACGCAATCTTCAGGCTATATATGTTCACACATGGCCTGAAGATTGCGTTAAATCATGAAACAGACTGTCGCTGTTTGGTGTTAACCTTGGAGTCCAATTTTGCATTTAACATAAGCTGTATCTTTGATATTGAGCACTATTACATACAAACGTAGCATACACTATTTACATTATTCGAACTATCCATTGTGCGTTAGTTAGATCCAGTGACAGAACCCAAAGAGTGTGAGTTCAATACCTGGTTAAGGCGGTGGAGAACTTGGAGAGGGGAATTAACAGGAGATAACTGATAACTGACATCCATTAGACATAGCACGTGTAACAAGAACAGTCTACCCTAGTGAGCGAAATAAGGGGTTCAGTTCGACATTCCAACCACCTGAAGAAGGCTGGAGCATACAACGGCCGAAACGTTGTAATAAATATGGCGACAAAGATGAGGACAATAGTCCGAATAATGTAAATAGTGTACATAATACCTCATCTCAGAAATATAGACAGATACTAAAGGGCCGAAAGGTTGTAATAAATATGGCGACAAAGATGAGGACAATAGTCTGAATAATGCAAATAGGGTACATAATACCTCATCTCAGAAATATAGACAGATACTAAAGGGCCGAAACGTTGTAATAAATATGGCGACAAAGATGAGGACAATAGTCTGAATAATGCAAATAGGGTACAAATACCTCATCTCAGAAATATAGACAGATACCAAACGTAGCATATCGTAAAACTATATTTTCATATCCTATATACATTTTATATCTTAAACTATAGTTTTAAATATTTTAATATCATATATATATATATATATATATATATATATATATATATATATATTTAAAAAGATTAGTAATCAGCCAATCACGCTACCTTGGTTTCAAACTTTTCAGGGATACGCGCAAGATTATTGCCTGAGAATACCAAAATGTTGAAACCAATGTAGCGTGATTGGCCGATCTCCTCTCATAATTTTATTTTAATTTAAAAGTTCTGCATGTTAAATTTTTATTTCCTTTATATGTGTATTGTGGACTTCTTTAATACAACTGTTTCCTGGTCTAATTCAACTCTGACCAATAACTGTTATATATATATATATATATATATATATATATATATATATATAATGTTGTAATAAAACTGATTTAAAATATGCTTTCTTTGCGACACAAATTATATAATTAAATTACAAGCATTAATTCTGTTTCATCTTCAAGCGATATATATATATATATATATATATATATATATATATATATATTTGGTTGGATAGATGTGAGTTTGTGAGCCTGGGTTTCACGCTTTAGCGATCGTGAGACAAACAAGCGCTCAATATCAGAGATAGAGCTCAATATCAGAGTTTGTCTGACGATAGAAATAATCTGTAAAAAATGTTATAAAGTTTACTGTACCTAGTTTTGAGTATAGCTAAAATAACTAATGCGATTTCAGGCATTACTGTAAATCAGTTGGCAAATGTTTTCCGTGAACTGCAAAATCGTATTACCCTTTATACTGCTAATGATGGAGGACATGTGGAAACTTAAATAAAGTAAAATATAGATTTACTTCTTTCTAATCCTTTTTACAAATTATTTCTATTGCAAATATAAATAAAGTTATAAATGTTTTAAAGTGCACACGAACTTTATGGACACCACGTATATATATATATATATATATATATATATATATATAAAACGGTAATGCAGTACAATGAAGGTAGTCTCGTATTCATTCCTATACTACTCTGTTTAGTTTTCATTCGGCCCTCCAAACTTGTGTGCTTGTGCCATGCTGTTCTGACCTCTGTAAATACGCAGACATATTAATTCTCTTAATAGTGGTAAATGTGTCCTTTTATTTTATTGTGTAGCTTTGGGGAATCAGAGATGCTTTCATCAAACGATTTGTCACGCTTTCGCCGTCTTATCTTCTTGTGACAGTGTACCCATTTGCTTCTGACGAATTAAAATCACCCCAGACCAGGGATCAATCGACATACGTGTAGATAACTGAATCGTTAAGAACATACACGTATGCAGAGTAAGCACACAGAATGATTAACGATGAACAATAATCAGTGTGTGTGTGTGCGTGAGTGTGTCTATATCTATCTATCTATCTATCTATCTATCTATCTATCTATCTATCTATCTATCTATCTATCTGTATATATATATATGAAGCGAAAGATGGCCCACCTGTGCTTCTTATAATATGTAGATTTAATAGACCGGTCAATGTAATTGGACAACTAAAAGCCAACAAAATAACAATATTGTCAATAAGATTGATGATATTTATTATATACTAGCAGTAGAGCCGGGCGTTGCCCAGGGATGTAACAGTAAGAGATAGATCAAGTATCGGCCATCATAAAGACTGAAAAATAAAATTGACAAAGATTATTGTTTAAGGTTGATGGACACGCATGTCTTAATTTTTTTTTTTTTTACGAATTGGTCAAACCCAAACTGAAACAAAAACATTGTTTTTCAATCGTTATGAGTCTACCGACTGAATAGAATTTTATTATAAACAATTGTCTTGTAAATGGAATTTTAAAGCATTCTGAATGTAAAAATAAAGAAAAAAAATGTGCAAGACAATAAGAAACACTACCTGCCAAAAAAAAAGTGAAGTTTTGTTGAAATCGGTTGAAAAATGTAGGAAATCCGATCCCACATATAAACGAACACACACTGGGCACCTCGGCGTGGTGTAATGGTTAGCAAGCTTGTCTCGCTAGATCAGTTACAACTGAAAAGTGAGTTCGATCCTCACTAGATGCCCCATACTTTCGGCCTTGTGCCACATCTAAGCTACGCTTGGAAAATAACTATAAACGAACACACACACAAACAACCTGGGTTTTATAATAAGTATAACTCGATATGAGTTGTCCCCCTTTCATTCTCGAAACAGCGATGCTACTTAATCGTGTTTTCAAATTGATTTCGTGCAAAAGCAATTGTGTTTTTCCAATTTTTGGCACTGTGAGAACCACCGCAAGGTAATTTTACATAGTCCTGTGATGTTTTGTTGAAATCAGTTGAAAAATGTAGGAAATCCGATCTAATATATAAACGCACACACACACACACACAACCTGGGTTTTATAATAAGTATGATTATACTTTTGGCTAAACTGAAGCACGAAGAGAAAGATTTTAAAATCACACATTAAAGGATTTAACAGGGATTTGGGTTAACTCAGAGAATACAGTTTCCGCAGGGAGCACTCTAACCAACAACATTTATCGTCCCACTTTGTTAATTCCTCGTTTCGTTGAAAAAGGACACAGGCGTGTCCGAAAATTCCGATTTTAAAAACCGTTAAATTTAAAATTCTGATACCACTATGACACAAATATCTCCAGTTATCTGGTCTTTATACTTGAGCCACGGTCCTCCAACAGTCCTTCATCCACTGTCAAGATGTACACGAGAACCATGCTAAAAGCAGCAAGGTCTTCATCGTCGAGAGGCGCTGTAGTGTAATTTTGTGTAACACTTTTCTCCCTTTAAAAAGTTGTCATCGGATTGACTAAGGCGACAATGTATAGAAAGAGCACTGTTTTTTTTTTTAATATTCCACAGTAAATTTACGTCCAGGTTCTTAGACTGTTTCACGTTTCTTGAATCTGTTGTTTTCACAATAAAGGATATTTGAAGACAAAAGCGATGAAAACAAAAGTAGAAGCGTTTGGAAAACTCATGAGTTCGTCTGAGCTGTGCGTCGTGAGAGGACAAACGACGGAAATTTAGTGTCCTTGGTGCATAATCATACCCGACATTTACGTTTCTATCTAATCTCATAGATATTTGATCAGTTGAGGGGAGTCGTAAACTGGATTCCACCTGATATTACACGCATGTCAGAGGTGTTGGTATGGAATATTCAACTCCCTGGTAAGTAAAACCACACACACACACACACACACACACACACACACACACATACATACATATATTTAAAAAAAAAGAAAACAGCTGTAATAAGTGGCGCATTTGCCATTTCTACCTGGCGACTTCGGAAATTATGAAACTTATGTACGAACTTATGTAGATGTGTATTTATTAATATATACTTCATAGCTCTGTTTACTTACATTGGGCAGTGTTTCTTTGCACCATAAATTAAATTAAATAAATATTTATTCGCTTATCTGCATATGCACGCTATCTAACGCATATAGAGTTGCTAATATGTCATTATTTAGGTTATATTCACATTTATAACTATCTACCTATATATATATATATATGTGTGTGTGTGTGTGTGTATGTGTGTGTGTGTGTAATGAAAAGGGCTTAGTCCGAAAATTATTTTAATATATTTTGTTGTTATAAGTTATTTATATAGACATAAATATTTAAGTAAATGCTCTGTTTATAATAAACAGTATTAACATTTACCGGCAAGAAAATATGCGTCCTCCGATAGAAATCAAATATGTCCTCCGATAGAAATCGAACCTGTATCCTACACGGAACCGTCACATAGTCTGACGTGCTATACCAGTTTAGCTGCGAAGGAAGCTTCCGATTAGCGATGGAAATCATGGGAAATTTGTAGTTTAAAAGTAGCAATCCGACCTTGATAACTAATATCTAAAAAGCTTTCCAGGTTTTTAGATAAAATGTTTAGCCATCTTGACACCATTTTTCATAAAAATCATTGAAAAACCTTTTGAGTTATTCAGCTAGAAAGAGGACAGGTTAAAATCATTTTGTATCAGCCCTACTGGCCTGTACGTGGATGATATTACACACACACACATATTGTTTATACGTTATTTTTATACATACAAATATTTAAGTAAATGCTCTGTTTATAATAAACAGTCTTATCTACATTTACCGGCTTGAATATACGATAAATTTCATAGAAAATATGTATCCGCCGACAGGAATCGAACCTGTATCCTATACCGAACCGTGATATAGCCTGACTTGCAATACCATATACGTCCTCCTACAAGTAAAATGTTTTAAGCTTTGCTGAGCCGTAAGTCTTCTGTGACTGAATGGTCATAGCACATCAGGATAAATGACGCTTCCGTATAGGATAGCGGTTCGATTCTTGTCGGAGGACACAGAGTTCAATTTATTTTTGCTATTGTTTCACAATTATTTTTTTATTTTTTTTTTTTGTCTTTCATATCCGTCTGTCTGGATATATTAATTCCTTTTCATAAAATATAGTCGGCCTTATGAGATGAATATGACTAAAATAAATTTATTAATTACAATGTATTTCCTATATATATATATATATATATATATATATATATATATATATATATATATATATATATGATGCTATAAGAACTAAAGTAATATATAAATTCTAACGTTCACAGCATTAATCCAAAAGAGGGCTCGATACCGATAGTAGAGCGATAATTATTTATTATAATTTTATCATATAGACAAAAACAGTTCTTTTCTATATGAAAAAGAAAAAAGAAATTCAAGTTTCTTCTCTTCTATATGATAAAGAAAGAGAGATTCAATATTTTTCCGTTTTTGTCTATATGATAAAATTATATATGTGTGTGTGTGTGTGTGTGTGTGTGTGTGTATTTATGAATGAAAAGACAAGAGGAAAAACTATTCTTAACCGACGCCTTTCGTCCACCGAGTGATTTAGCAAGGCAAAAATAAGGATTTATTTTGTTGCACGTGTTTAAATACAAGAGCAAGCTTTCCTTTTAATTTTTAATATTTTTTAGTCGTGTATGTTGGCTTGGGAAAGTCGTAATTCTTTTAGGAAAGGTAAGATTGGAAAGATACCGGGGCGTAGATTTATATTTTGATAACATTCGATAGCGGCATTCTCGAGAATCTTCCTTCTGAGTAAATTAGTTTCTCTTTTGATAAGTGTGGCATTTATTAGATCCATATTTTTGTTGAATAGCCTTGATTGATAAACCAATGACATTCTTGCTCATATATATAAACACGTGCAACAAAATAAATCATACATTTTCCATGATAAAGTCCCTCAAAGGACGAAACCTGAGAATAGTTTTCGCTCTTGTCTTTTTATTCATTTTGTTCCTTCACAGATTCACTCTATCTGAAAATAATCTCAGGTATATATAATATATCTGTAAAAGGAATTGAATTGGAACTTGAATTTCATTTCTTTTTTTTTTCTTTTTTTTTTGCAGTGGTAACGGAGATGAATTTCAGTGGAAGAGAAAGACAAGTAGAGTTTGTTTATTCCGTATTTAGTTTTATGCATTTAAGTGTTTCTGAATGGGTAAATGTATATTTTGGCTTATAATCATCTTTTGATAGCCGAAACACTCTTGCCAACATTTACACTTATTTATACGTATATGTCGCCATATTTGTTGTACATTCATACATTCATACACATAAAAGTATTTCCTAGCGTAGCAGTCGTTCAAGGGCTGATTTGATAGAGGAAGGGAATTGTGATTTGGACAAATTACTTCTAGAATTACGTTTCTGATTCTTTTTTTGGCCGAATGGTCGGATACCATGGACAAAGTTCAATGGAGGACATTTTTCCTATATTGTTTTTTGACTTAATTTTATTTAAGTGTATTCACTTTGAATGGGTATTTGTACATTTAAATACGCTCTATCTTTGATATTGAGCACTTTATACCATAAATATAGAAGACCTTAAGACTATATTTTTTCATATATATATATATATTAAATATTTAAAATATGTTTTTCCGCTACATAGTAATAACCATGTTTTAAAAATGGAAACTAAAAACTTCAAATTTAATTTTGTAATTAAATTGAAAGCATTAGTTCCATTTCATCTTCAAGTAAATATTGGAATAATTTATTTTTAAATTTACTGAGTTTTAAACGTACACATAAAATTGATAATTTACTGTTTCGAAGGATACAGAGAAATCCAGTCATTCAGACAAGTGGCGGTAGCGTGTTCATTTTTATTAACTATTTTTGTATCAATTATGAGGTACGTTCGAAAAAAAGGTTAAGTTTTGGGAGGGTAAGGGGGTATTTATAATATTCATGCTCTGTATATTTACATTGAGCACTGTTTTGTAAAAATAAGAATAAAAATATCAATAAGAACACCGGATTATATATCTTACTGTTCTGTCTTTTCATTTATATATATATATATATATATATATATATATATATATATATATATATATAAATTATAAGGGCTGTGGTGAAATAATTTATTACATGGAACCTTAAAGTAGTCTGTTTTTATTCAAACAAATATATATATATATATATATATATATATATATATATATATATATATATTTTTTTTTATAAAAAAATTTATAACATAAGTATGTTATAAAATCACTACAAAAATAGCCATTTTGTTTCAACACACTCTGTGTCTTATCAAGTGATGATGTTGAAAAAAAAAACCCCAATGAAACAAAATGGCTATTTTTGTAGTGATTTTATAACATACTTATGTTATAAATTTTTTTTATAAAAAATAATTATATCTGCTCTATTTTGTATTGAGCACTCTTTTAAGAATAGTAATTGTTGGTTATTGGAATTCATTCCATACATACCAATTATATACTTTGATATATATATATATATATATATATATATATATATATATATATATATATATATATATATATATATATAATTCGCCCTAAGCACGTAAGGAGTTACAGAGAATGAGAGTAAGAGTAAAGAGGGGGTGTTTGGGAGAAGGATAAAGAGAAGGACAGGGAACAAGGTCAAGACATCGGAAGATGTCAATTGACATTACATTTGAACATTTGAAGATTAAGCTATCAGGGAAGCAAGTGATAGAGAGTTCCACTGAAAGGAAGTGAGAGATAAGAAGCTGTTGGAGTAGAAGAGATGACTACATTTAGTCTTTTCAACAGTGAATGGGTGGGATCAAGATGCCAACCTAGTAGCACGCTTAAATTCATGCAATTTGGGAACCAATGAAAGTAGCTCGTCGGAGCAATTGCCATGAAAATACGTGTAGAAAAAAAAACAGAGGGAAGCCACAGCACGACGGTCAGATGACGACTGCAGACGGAATTCCAGATCATGACAAATCACGTTGCATATCCGTCTCTGGATTTTGTCTAAGATATAGAGATGAACAGCAAGAACACCAGACCATATATGGCAGTATTATTCCATGCAAGGACGAATGGTTGGCTTGTAGCTCTGAAGGATGGACACCGGCGAGAAGAAACTTTTTGCGCGACACAGAGAACCTACTTTCCTTGCCGTAGATGAAGCTCTAGATTCAATGTAGTTGTTCCACTTCAGGTCAGTGGACAGCGTGAGACGAAGTAGGCGCAGAGAAGCGCTCCCGTGGAGTTGGACATTAGCCACCCTCATGGAAGGCAGGGAGGGTTCTCTATGGTGGGTAAATGAGCGTAGTTTCATTTTAGAGGCATTAAAGTTTACAAGCCATTTCCTTCCCCAGTCAGTCACAGATTGGAGGTCCTTTACGTGGCCTACAGCCAGGTTATTTTTGTCAACGATGCCGGATTTACTATTGAGGCAGGAGTAAATAGTAGATATAATGTAGTTGCTCCACTTCATGTCAGTGGTCAGCGTGAGAACAAGCAGGCGATTTTAATCATCTTTTACTCGCCTAAACAGCCGACCCAAATTTTGGACTTATTTCTACGTCTCTCTCGCCATATTTCGTGTACATTTTTAAAAAAAAATTCTAATACTTGTAATCGAACAAAAATATTCGTTTTCTTAGCAGTCGTTTAATTGTTTGGGCGGATATGAGATATTTTGAACTAGAAATGGCGGAAGAAAGCGGGGAAATAAAAGGTCGACGCAGTGGAAATTTGGAGAAAGTGTCACGAGGATAACGTTTCTGATTCCTTTTGGCCGAACGGTTAGGTAATGTGGACGAAGTTTAGTGGAAGAGAATAAAGACAAACGAAAATTGTCACAACTGCGACTTGCAATACATAGGGGAACCTTGCAGTAATTAAAAAAAAGTATCTATGAACACAAAAAGGATCTTAAAGATAACAATTTATCAAAGCATTAGTCATGCATATATTCAACTACAACTTTGATCTAAAGAAAGCCATATTTATTAAAAGAAAAAGTAATTTACTTAGAAAATTCTCAAGGTTGCTGCTATCGAATCTTATTAAAATATAAATCTACGGCCTGGATTTTTTCAAATATCTCTGATCGTGAAAGAATTACTTTTTCCCCAGCCAACATATACAACTATAAAAATGCTAAAAATTAAAAGAAGGCAGTTAAATTCAAATCTATCATTTCAAGTATATAATACATAAATTGATCTCAAACTAAAATAATATAAATATTAATTACATTATATAAAAAAAAATCGAGATAATTTACTCACGTTTATTAGACATTAAATTATGTCACTTAGCAACTTCCATAATTTACAAAGACATTTCAGGTCACCTGATGAATATTTATGAGTGTCTATTAAATTTAAAAAATTAAAAAACTAACAACATTTTTACTTTTGTTGATAATACTTGCTGCAAAATAAAATCATTATATTTGCCTTGATGAAGTCCACCAGAGGATAAGTTTCCCTTAGTCGTTATTCATATATCTCTCTTTCTTTCTTATCTCTCTCTCTCTCTCTCTCTCTCTGGTGTTATAGGAATGTTTTATTTTACAAACACGGCCACAACGTGCTGACGGTGTTTGGAAAATAAAACATTCATATAACTTCAGACACATACATTAAAAACCATCCTTTATAATGGCTAAATGAATAGCCGAAAGCGCTTGGGTATGCTGAACATTTGTACAGATTTTACAGACTTTGTGTCCAGAAAAGAGAAGATTTTACGAACACAAGAAAAATTAAATAAAAACTTTAATCGCAGTGCCTTGTCTGTCGTCTTTAACAGAAATTTGAATATATATATATATATATATATATATATATATATATATATATATTCTGTGTGTATTTCGGCAGCATTTTTTCATTGAGGCATGTTTCATTAAATAATATAGACTAATGTTGTCTATTTATTTTATGTAAATTCTTTTCATATCGTCTGATAAGCTTAATAACATTATCATTAAACGAAGAAAGAAGATCACAATATTGATACATATTTTTTAATCCAATCTAAGCTTTCGGCTTACATAAGCCATTATCAAAGATGACAATTACATCACAATATATTAAGCAATACACGGACAAGACAGTGATGATAGTCTGTTTCTGTTTACATAGATGATTTCCAAGCAACGGGAAACTCGTGCATATAAGACGCTGGAAGCAAAAATCGTGCCGCAGCCTATAACGTCACATATGACCACGCGAAAGTGAAAAAGAGAATTATTAAGTATGGGAAGCCGTTGGTATAAACCAATGGCTTCTGTTACTAATTATAGGCATTTAAGAATATTTGTGGAGATTTCATAGTTTATTTTGTTCAGGTTAGGTTTCAACTGTTTTATGTATGTAGCTTCAAGAATTTTTAAGTGGCCAACACCTAGCTGCGACAAACTGTTTCATGCTTCAACGTAATTTTCAGACCATGTGTATTGCATTATGGGTAGTACAATAAATTTTACACATAATGCAATATTGACCAACATATATAAATAGTTCAACCAAAATACAACACACATGGCCTGAAGATTGCGTTGAGACATGAAATAGACTGATGCCATTTATATTTGAACTCAGTGTCCATTTTTATTTTTATATTTACATATACTCTATCTCTGATGCTGAGCACTTTTACCCATAAACATAGTATACTTGAAAATTATATATATATATATATATATATATGTGTGTGTGTGTGTGTGTGTGTGTGTGTGTGTGTGTGTGTCTGCTTGTGTTTGTGTGTATAATGAGCGCTGTCCGAAAACGTAAGCAAAGGCCATATGTTATTTCTGATTAATCATTTTAAATTGTCTTGATGACATTTATCAACTCATTTAGCATAATTAAAACATTTTAATACTCACACTGATAATAAATATGAGATTTCAACAATTGATTTTTTTTTAAATATACAGCTCTCAGTGAAAATATAGTTTACATTAAATTAGGTCATAACAACTAAAACTGAGTCTGTCTTAGAAGATCTCGCATTTGAAATATTCAGTATCTCTCTTAGAAGATCCCGATGATGAAATGTCCAATATATCTGTGAAAATTTCTCGGACATTCAGACCGGTAAATGTTGTTTAATACTGCTTGTTATAAATAGAGTATTTACTTAAATATTTGTATCTATAAAAAGAATGTATAAACATAAAAATGACTTAAAATATATATATATATATTATAAATTAATTGATTTAAAATATAGTTTTTCCGCTACACAGTTCTAACCATGTTTCAAAAATGGAAGGTCCAAATTTAATTTTGTAATTAAATTAAAGACATTAGTTCCATTTCACCCTCAAGCGAATTTTGGAGTAACTTATAAAATTACTGGGTATTAAAGTCAGTAAAAATCATAATTTACGTTTCCAAGGAAACAGAGAAATTTATTTCAACCAGAGGAGGGGTGTTTGCGTGTTCATTATCGCTGTATTTTGATGTATCAGTTTTGGTAAGGGGTAGGGATGTATTCTTCAATGAAATCATAAATGTATGTCGTCTGGATTTTTTAAAAAAATTTTTATTGTTAACAAACGGCAAAGATTCTTACGGCATTTTTTCTATTTGTATATTTGTATATTTAAAATTTTTTCTAATTTGTATATTTAAAAATTTGGCCGGGGGGTATATCTTACTGTTCTTTTTTTTATATATATATATATATATATATATATATATATATATATATATATATATATATATAATCAATTTCATACGTAACAAAATAAAACTTAATTAAATTGAGAGGAATTAAGGACAAGGAATAGTCGATTTGAGAAAGGAACACATTTTGCGAAAGATTTGATTGCGCCAAGTAACTGTATATCTAATGTGAATATCTGACTTCATATTTAGAGACCAGGTCTCGACTCAAATTCTAACAAGGATCATTATCGCCATTGATAAGCTCCATTGGTTCAATCAGTGTGTCTCCTTTCAGCCAATCAACGCCCCAAAGTGGTAGGACTTACGAAGTGATCTATCAGTATGAATATTTGTGAGTGTATTCTACCGCTTGGTGAGTTTGTGCTTTCACGGAAAGGACGTGTTTCGAGGTTCACCTCTTCCATCATTTAACGAAAATCTTCCGCCAGAGAAAAAAAATCATCGGCATTTTATTTATTGTTTTTTTTTTTTGTCCCATTTCTTCTTCTTTTTCCTTTTCTCCCACGTTTGTTTAAAACGAGTGTTGATTGGATTTCAGTAGTTGAAGATAACACACGGCCAACAGGGTGAATTGCTTTTATCTCTCACACTCTCTTTCTGTATTCAACTAGTAAAAATATATATATATATATATATATATATATATATATATATATATATATATATATATATATATGTATATATATATATATATATATATATATATATATATATATATGTGTGTGTGTGTGTCAGATTGAATAAATTACAGACATTATGTCCGCTTACTTTCAACAAAATTCGTTCATATTCAGGAATAACCTTTCGTGTATTAATGTTAAAGGATGATAGAAATGTGCTATAGCTGTTTAAATTTATTTTATTTTCATTGTCCAAGTACCCCTGAATATGATCTTGAGAGAAGATCGAAAGTACTTGGGCAATGAAAATAAAAGAAATTTAAACATATATAGCACATTTCTCTCATCTTTTAACATCAATACACGGAACGTTATTCGTGAGTATGAAGGGATTTTATTAAGAATTAGCAGACATTATATCTGTAATTTATTCAGTCATATATATATATATATATATATATATATATATATATATATGAAAAATGACTGACAAGATCTGTGGTTGATTTTTTTTTTAATTTTTCTTGTGTTCTTATAACTTTCTTTTGGGACATAAATTATGTAGAAATTGTCTGAATGTTCTGTATGTCTGAGTGTTTTCGGTTATACGTATAGCCATCATCAATATTCATATATATATAAGAGTGCTCAATACAGAGTAGGGCAAATACAATTATTTATTTGGAAATTATAACATAAATATGTTATGAAATCACTTCAAGAATAGTCATTTTGTTTCAACACTTCTGGTGTCTTATCAAGTAATGATGTTGAATGTAGAATAAAGGGTTTTAAAATGTAGAATAAAATGTTTTAAAACCTTTTATTCTCCATTCAACATCACCACTTGATAAGTTTCAGGATGCCTGAATCAAGTTCATTGAGTGCTTCACTGGGTCAAGAGTTTGGCTGTAAGAAGACCCAATGTCTGGCAAGCAGAGAACTCAGTCATGGCTGTCAGACAATTTCTGCGACCCTATCACCCCCTTATATCTGGCCACCTAACTCTCCACACTCTAACCCCCTTGATTATTATGTGTGGGGGGCAGTTGAGCAAGAGACCAACAAAACTTGTAACACCAAAGATGAACTGAAGGCAAGGATTATGACAGCATTCACCAACTTAAACAAGGAGACCGTCCAGAAGATTTGTAGGAGATTCTGAAATCGTCTGGAGGCCGCTGTTAAAGCCAATGGCGATTTTATTAAATAAAGTTACTCTTTAATATTTCAAGATATTTTTGTGTAATTTTGGTAAATATATCTGTTAAAATGAGATGTCAGTGTTATGTTCATTTTTGCGTAATTTTGACGACAATTTATCCATAGCATCTTATACATACATATATATATATATATATATTATTTAGAATTTGCTATATTAATGAGCCGAATAGTGCTTTATAACAGATTCTCGAAACTTCATATCGGCTAAGTTTCTTGTCCATAACGTAAACAAAGCAATCTGTTAACAAGTAATAAATTTTATTAGTACGACAAATTTTATCACTTTAAACGTTATTTAGTGGATACCCATATTTGAGTAGACGCCTCGTTTATTTATTAAATACTATATTTATTTTCATATACCGACCTGAATATTCGAGGAAAAATATGCGCCCATCGACAGGATCCACACCTGCGTCCCTCTTTGCAAGAGAAATAAGATTTCTTGAATATTCAAGCCGGCAGACGAAAAAAATAATATATATATATATATATATGTGTGTGTGTGTGTGTGTGTGTGTGTGTGTGTGTGTGTGTGTGTGTGGACAATGAATTGTCGCTTGGCCTGACGACTTTGTTTAAGCATGAAACGGACTGTCGCCTCTGGGCGTTGACTTCAGTGTCCACTTTTATGTTTACATACGCTCCATTCCTGATGTTGAGCACTTTAACCCATAAATATAGCATACCTTAAAACTATATATATATATATATATATATATATTCGTGTCATTGTATGTGTGTTGTAGCATACCTACGGACTAAATACAGTAGTAAATACTGTATGTTTATTTGCAGTTGAGGATTCGTCTCCAGCGATCTCTTTGCCTCCGGTCAAGGAAGATCCACAGGCGAGGCTATGCCAAAGAGCAGAGTCTTGTCTCGGAAAACACCTACCCGACCCCATTTTATACTGGGTGTACGGGGAATTTTGGTCCGAGCCACATTAAATTCGACCTTGTGCCACATCTGACTGCGTGGGGTGGTTGTTAGATATCCTGCAGCTGGAGATTCATTATGGAATTCACTTGACTCACTTTTAGTAGTTAGCTATCTCTTCTACGCGCCGCTGGTGAATCTTATATGTGTTGTTCTTGTCCTAAGTATTATCGTTCATTACCAACCTTCGTTTGATTATTCTCTTGAATAACCTTCCCTAGGTCACAATAATGTGTATTTCACGTATGGTTATAATTTCTTGCATCGAAACGAAGTTTACATTTACACAAACATAAAATGTTACATCAGCATATCTCTGTTTGGGACAAGGCCAAAATGACGAGTAGCAAATAAAGTGCAACATCACTGCAGTAGAAGTGCACAGCCAACGATTGTTCTACTGCATTTAGCTTATGATAGTCTGGCACAAGGCTAGAGAGATAGGCTAATTAGTAAGGCACGAACTCATGACGATAGTTTTACTGAACTGGCTCGTGAACCGCTGTAACAGGCCAATTTATGAGCAATAAAAGTAAAAAGGCAGAAATGTTTATAAAATAAATCACTTCTTAAACTCTAAGCTTAGTAAAAGATCCATTTTTTTAAGTCAGCACATTAACTTTAAACACAATAGACAGCTTTGTAAGTGACAAAAGAAGTAATATGAGCCGGCCTGAAACGCGCAGCGGGTTCCCAAGGAGACCAAATAACAATTAGAAAATGATTAATTAATTTTGGATGGAAAAGTAAGATCTGGCGGGAAGTGAGATTGTAATTAGAGGTCGTGTCGCGGGCGAAAAAAGAATCTTGACTACACGTTAGGAAATAATCGAGCTAACAAAAGGTTTTGGAATTAGTGGAGGTGCAAAGAAAATGAGCATTGATTAACGACATTTGTTCTTTCGGACAAAGGGAAAAGAATTTCTTGTTAATGTATTTGATCTGTGATTTTAACTGCAGGTGACAGAAAGCAATTTCCAGCGCTTCGCAAAAGCGCGCCCACACACACACACACACACACATACATACATATATATATATATATACACAAAATCATTTAGTTGAATTCCTTAATACTAATTTTTTGAAAAAAACCGGAATTGACATCGTCTAAAACAATAAATAATTTCTACGTAATCAATATATATATATATATATATATATATATATATTAAAAGAAAAACACACCACTTTAAGGTTCCATGTAATAAATTATTTCACCACAGCCCTTTTAAAAGGAGTGCGGATCATCAGACTTTACTTCCAAATAAAAAATGAAAAGAAAATTTACACATTTTTGACGGGCCGTATTAAACATATGTAAATTAATGAAGTGAGGAAGTGAGGGGGGAGAGAGAAGACATGAGTGAGTTGGCAGATATTGACACATTTAAACGGTTAACTTAACGAAAGTCATATATTGATATCGAAGGGGTAGAGAAGAAAAAACCATAGAGAGAAAAAAAGGGAAGGAAGTTAAGAGAGAAGATGTCACTAATTTTCTTTGTAAAAAAAAAAGGCTAGAAACAGACGCTGTTATTTTGTTTTACTTTGAAAGTGTTATTTTGGGGGTTCATAAAGTTTAAAAGGACTGCGATTTAGGTTTACCCATACGGATTACCTAGTTTTTCATAAACTATATATATATATATATATATATATATATATATATATATATATATATATGAGACAAAAGAACAAATGGAGTAAAAATCCACTGTTCGTAGCAATTACTTTTAAAAAGTGCTCGATACAAAGTAGACCAAAATATTATTATTATATTTTTATTATAATAGATTATAATAAAGACATTTTTGAAATCTCTATACAAAAGTTTTCATGTCTCAATATTATGATTGTACTTCTTCCAGCGATGGCGATTAAATTATAAAAAAAAAAATCATTTTATCACCAGTTACTTACCATCGCCTGATGAAGTACAATCATAATATTGAGACATGAAAAGCTTTTTTATTATAATCTCTTATTATATATATATATATATATATATATATATATATATATATATATATATAGGATTAATAGAAATGTTAAATTTTTCACTTAGCTACTTGATGTTACATTCGGTAAACCGACTCCAGAGTTTCGTAGACGAACCTTTGTAATCATTCGGCCAACTCGTCAGGTGATATCTGCAATTGTCTGCTGATTTCTAATTTTAGTTATTTTTATATTAAATTAAAGAAAATAATTTATTAGCTTTGTTAGGTTGTTTTCTTCTTCTTTGTGCGTGTGTGCGTGTGAATGTGAGGATCTGCACATATGTAGAATGTCATGTATATATATATATATATATATATATATATATATATATATATATATATATAAATAAACATGAATGTATGTATATGTGATTTTTACGCAAATATGTATGTTGTATATGTATGAAAAAACAATTTTTTACTATTACCATCAAATTTTACTCCATCTTGATTTGATACCTAAACTTTAATTAAGAAATATTACCCATCTAAAAATAGCTACAAATTAAATTCATGAATTAGACTCAAACTGATAAAGGTTTTACCTTAACAGTCATTCAGAATATTAAAAGATTACTATTAGTAAACATTTTTTTATTATTGTTGTTTATTAATATAGTATTCAACTATATTTAAATTGCTAACAAACATTAAATTAATTTCTTTGTGGAGTTTTTTAAACATTTAAATTACTATCAAACATTAAAATCTATTTTTATCTAAATTGCTAAAGCTATACCACCCCTCTTCCTCCGAAAACCCTAAGTAAACCTCTTTTCTCTACTTCCCCCTTTTTTTCCTTTTTTTAATCCTTTTCCCTTCCCCATATCATTTCTATTGAGTTGACTGATTAAATAGGTCAATGTCTGACCCTAACCTCCTCCTTCCTAATATTAAGTATTATAAAAAAAAAGTATAAAAATAAATTTTAAAATTCTCCCTTCCCTGTCTAAACTCGACCATGTCTCTCACACTATTCCTCACTACCTTCTATATCAACTAATATAAGCTTAATACTGCCCATCAAAAGTGTAAATATTAATTTCATTTTTTGTCTCACCTTTTGAAAGTGATGTCTGAAGATCCAGGGAAAAATAAAAATCTCTGGTGAAATAAATTATTACCTTAAAGTAGTCTGTTTTTTTTTAAATTAAATATATATATATATATATATATATATATATATATATATATATATATATATATATATTAAGAAATGGACAAAGTCCGACAATTTATTTGTTAAAGACATTTTTTATGTTTAACGTTCTTTTTATAGATACAAGTATTTAAGTAAATGCTCTGTTTATAATAAACAGTATTAAATAACATTTACCGGCCTGAATGTCCAAGAAATTTTCATAGAATATATATAGGATGCAGGTTCGAATCCTGTCAAAGGACGAATATTTTCTATGAAAATTTCTCGGACATTCAGGTCGGTAAATGTTATTTAATACTGTTTATTATAAACAGAGCATTTACTTAAATACTTGTATCTATAAAAAGAACGTTAAACATAAAAAATGTCTTTAATAAATATATATATATCCAATGGAATAAATTATGACCATGTAATATTAGTGTTTAAGCCTTTTTATTATATATATATATATATATATATATATATATATATATATATATATATATATATATATATATAAATATATATATATATATATATATATATATATATATGTCCCAAATGCTGAATCAACGACATCCCATTGTTGATTGTGAGCTAGGGACTTCGATGTGACGTAATGGTTAGCAAGCTTATCTTGCTGAATCACTTACCATTGAACAGTGAGAGCCCATCATTTCAGGCTTGTGCCACATTTAAATTTAGCTTAGAAAACCACCATTACTAACTGATAGACTACTTCTGTTTAAGACGCGGACAGACAAAAATATATATAGTATAGTATATCTTGTATTCGAGGATTCTCGTCTAGTAGGACGGCTAGCCAAATCCTATTGCAGACGCTTGATCAGGCACATTTGTTTTTATTCAACACCCACAGAGCTCACCTGTGGTTTATACTGCAACTATACCTAGAGTTTCTGGAAAAGCAATTTGAATGAGGCCAGCACGCTGAAGCCCTCGGCCACGAGGACTTGTGACTTCGTGCTAGCACAGCTACTGACGGGCCCTAAAGTTTCCGCCTAACGAATTTCAGTCACAACTCTTGGGTCAACCTGTGGTATGGTTTTAAGGCACTTTCCAAAGGTGCCGCACGCTGGAATCGATCCCTTCCAGACCGATAACATCAGCAAGTCTCCTTCCTGCAAAATTGACCATGGTGAGAATCGAACCTGGGTCTTGGGTTCAGAATGCGAACGTTCTAACCACTCGGTCACCTGTTTCTCTTTCTCTCTTTCTCTCCCTCTCTTTCTCTCTACATACACACAAACACCCCCACACACACACACACACACACACACACACACACACACACACACACATATATATATATATATATATATATATATATATATATATATATATATATATATATATATATATATATGAGCGACATGTCGGATTTTTTGTTTGATCTTTTCAACTGAAGAAGAAACGACGTTAAAACTCTAGGAAAACAGGTGCACGCCTTGACCTTTTACCCCAATGACACCTGATATTTTAGCCCACCCAGTTAACCTAACAGGTTTATTGTGTCAAAAGAATGCATTCGTACCACTGTAGCATAGACGAATCTAAAACTGAGGCCCTCAATGTAGCGGACATAGATACCTGCTCACGGCTTGTAATTGAACCAAATACGTTCAGATATGTATTACTATTGAAGCTAGTAATCTCTTTATCAGCTCCACCCATGTCAAGTTTCAAGTTCAGCAAAATTTGGACCCAAATTTCATGTATATGTCATCAATTGCGAAAGGAATTTTTCTGACAGTGACCTTTCTGACTTCTACACTCACTGCTAAATAACTTCATCTTTACCATTCCTGTTATAATCTCATTACAAAATCGATGATACGGTCTTTTTGATTTTCATGTATGATCCGCTATTGGCACGTGATTAGAACGTTTTGCCTCCCGAGAACCGGGTTCGAATCTTATCGTGGTCGATTTGTCAGGAAATTGACTTCTTGAATTTATCGGCTAGGGGAAGCGATCACAGCGTGAGTCATCTTTCGAAAGTCGCTGAAAAATCATACTACGGGTTAATCCATTTTATGTAAGAGCAGTCGATTTTTGTGCGAGCACGATGTAACAAGTCATCGTGATGGAGGATTTGAATGTACCTACCTTGTTCAGACCACTGATCAGGCCAGATAATGCGCTCTCTCTCAGGAACTGTAACTAAGGTCCGATCAGCATAGTTGCATTATAAACCAGAGAAAAACAGCTGGATTCAAGCAGCTCGTCATTATATATATTATATATATGATCCGCTATGCTTGATGTCATAGTTTCACTTCTGGTTGTGGCTTTTCGATAACTTTCTGGTCTAATGTTTAAACATGAACTATTTTCCCTCATTAGACTGTTGAAGATGAACGAAGACAAAATGTCTTCGTACGAAACGAATACTAGCCTGAATAAATTAAGAAATAAAAATATGTTTGTTCTGTATATTTTCTCCGCGCACCAATTACCGGTTAGTCATTATATATTATATATATGTTCCGCTATGCCTGATGTCATAGTTTCATTGCTGATTGCGGCTTTTTTTTATATTTTTCTGGTATAATCTTTAAGTATAGGCTACCATCCCCATCACATTGTTGAAGATGAACGGCGACAAAACGTCTTAATACGAAAAGAATAATGGTCTGAATAAAAAAAAAGAAATAAAAGCATTTTTTGTTCTGTATCCTTTTCCCCGTGACCCGATTATATACGTACTTATTTTATTACCCGAGGAATCAAAAAAAGACGCCTGATATAAACCTTAACGCATCTCGAACCCTGGACCCTGCTGTTTTAATTAAGATGATATAACAATTGAATTGACCAACCGTATAAACCGTGAGGTCATATATTACCACCCAGTCGGTGGTAAGCCAGAGGCCCCAGCTACACCAATTTCCTTGCTGAGAGGCGTATGGGTCCCAAACTGATCCATTTATTGACCACCGTAAATAGGTACTTGTTTCATCGACCTTAACGAGACATCCTGGAATCGGCAGGACCACCCAGCAATCTTAATAATAATCACCTCTAGATATACCTCTATACCCCATATATATATATATATATATATATATATATATATATATATATATATATATATATATATACATGTAGGGGGGTATTTGAGTGTGTGTATTAGTAATTACTCGCTATAAATCTTTGTATTAAGTTATAGCTATGTATACATACGTGCAGAAATATGTATGGTAGGGATACACGCATGAACACACACACACATAATGTCGTCACTCGTTACAAACATATGTATTCAATTATAACTACATTTATATGCACACATCTGCACGCGCACGTATTCGCACATACATACATACACACACGCACAGGCATATATATATATATATATATATATATATATATATATATATATATATATATATATATATATATATATATATATATATATATATATATATATATATATATATATATATAGTTAATGGACATTTTAATCAGGCATTATTTCAGATTACTGTAAACGCCACATTTAGTGCGTAAACCTCTTTGAGTAGATAACCACTTTTAATTACAAAAGAAAATACAGGGAAATTAATGTTTACTGTCTGAGATAAAGCGTTTATAGATACAGTGTGGATCTCTCTCTCTCTCTCTCTCTCTCTCTTTCTGCACACACGCACACATATATATAGGTATATATATATATATATATATATATATATATATATATATTTCTGCATATATATGTGTTTATGTATGTATGTGCATATGCTTTATTATATACACACAGATATACGTGCACTTGCATGCGCACACACACACACACACACACATATATATATATATATATATATATATATATATATATATGAAAAAAATTTGAAAAAACAAACAAAAATCCTTAAATGCAATTATGTTGTTTAAAATGAATGAAATGTCGACGTCTGACGTTTCGGTTTAATAAACCTTCTTCAGGACAATATTCATTAAAATACAATTCAGTTCAATTTGACAAAGACGATGGACATAAAAAACAAGTCTTATCCAAAACAGATAACTGAAAATTTTTATAATGTTCAGCTTATTAAATTAATGATCAGTTTATTAAACCGAAACGTCAGACGTCGACATTTCATTCATTTTAAACAACATAATTGCATTTAAGGATTTTTGTTTGTTTTTTCCAAATTTTTCTTCATTCTGTCGGATCTATATCCATTTACATTTGCTTACATATATATATATATGTATATAAAGCAGACAAACCTTTCATCTACGGAACCCCAATCAAAGGACTTCGAATGCAACTGACAAATTCTGCAGGCAACGTAAACGAAAAAATAGGAAGCTACAGGAAAAATACTTTCAAATCGTCAGCGATGTATTTCAAAATTTGCGGGCTTATAGCGGAACGAGTCGTATTAGTTCTCAAAAAGTGACCGCTTGGCGGCAGTGCGTGCGAAAGTAGCGGTGAGAAATCTATTATTTTGATTAATCTATCTCTATTAAGTATATATTTATTTATGCCATATATACATGTTTATAGTATTTACATTATGATCATAACTAGTGGTAGTTACTACATCGGTTTTATAACTCAAAAATAATCCTTTCCCATCTGCAGTATTGGTGTCAATGTCCACTTTTTTATTTACAGACTTTCTACTAAAATGTAGCCGCCGCCTCTTCTACTCCAATAGCTTCATGTCTCGCACCTCTCGCCTGTCTAACTCCCTTCCTACTGTTTCCCTGATAGCTTTAATCTCCAACTATTCAAATGTAATGTCAATCGACATCTCCAGTTGTCTTGATCTATCCACTGTCCTTCTCCTCATCCTCTCCTCTATGATTACTATCTGCTCTCGCTCCAAATTCTCTGTAATCCCTTGCGTACTAGTGGCTTCCCGCCTTGGTAGGGGTGAAATGCTTAACATATATATATATATATATATATAATTCCATTTTCCAACTTATTCAAGATAATTTTCGCCGTCTCTTACCTTGGAGTTTCATCTACGATTTCATTTTCAATTTTTTTCCACTGCTCTTTAGACTGTTATAACAGAAACTTCTCTCTCACGTACCAAACGTATTTAGTTGGATCTTTTCTAATTGATCGCTTTAGTTCAAAGTTGAAATGATGATCCCTTTTCCTGTTGTGAACTTCTGATCCCGGTTTTCTCTCTGCTGTTCCATCTTTTTAAAACTTATTCACCGTTATCTTGTTGGTTCTTGAATGGACTTTGAAGATGGAAGCCAGAATGTGAATGTCGGTACCCTTACTGAAAGCCAGAACGATTTTTTCCTCTCACCATTGATCATTTGGAAAGACAGTGGTGCTGACACAAAACGATTTTCACCTGTTCTCTTTCTAGCTGAATAAATCAAGGGGTTTTTCAGTGATTCTTTCGAGAAATGATGTCAAGATGGCTAAATGTCTTATCTGAAAAGCTGGAAAAAAAACTCTATTTATTTAGTGGTCTTTTCGATATTAAACATTTTGTGGGATGCATAATTATACCTTTACACGATTTGGACAGTTTTGTTGTATATATATTAAAATAAATGTATTTCTGGGTGTCTGGTGATTACGGCAAAAAGAAACTTAAGTAGAGGTCTGAAATTTGTTGCTTTCCGAGCTTGGACGCTGGGAAGCACAACTGCTCTGTCTTGGTAACTTAGAACTAGAGCACTCTTTGCTACTGTTTAGGTAGGTTTCGTTCTTTTGGTCCTTTTCCTTAATTTGTTTAATTTCCCCCTTCAAACATTTTTCTTGGTTTTTGACATATTGATTATTAATTGTTTTTGTTTTTATTAATTTTTTTTGTCATCTGACAGGCTTTCTGTTGGTTTTACTAATACGTTGGAGTTTTTTTGATTAGTTAAAATAAATGTAGGCAGGAGGGGAGAACCTTTAGATCAGTTCTCCACACCTACCTAAACAACAGTTAATTTCGGATTAAGGTAGTTAGTATTTGAATGCCCTTGGGAAAGGCTTAAAACCCCTACTCCCGACAGCTTATCTCCAGTTGTTGGTGTAATGATGTCCAGTCCAACGTGTCGCATATTACACAGAAGAGAGCTGATCAATGGCAAACTTTATGCATTTTTGAAAATCAGAAACTAGACACACAAAACATCCTTAACAAATAATAAATGCACAAACAACAATACCTTTCTAAACATATATGGGATAATCAAAAATATTTTTATTTCGACATATAAGTACATGTTGTGGATTCCGGGATGAAATCCGGTCTCAAATGAATGACAAACGCAGGAATGAAATATATCAAATAAATGTATTTACACAATAATACAATTGGTAATAGGGTTAGTAAATCCAGAAACACGGTTAGTAGCAATATTAATAATATATATATATACAGTCTGGTAAATCCAGTCTCGAAGTAGGACTTCCTTAGAGTCTATGTGCTTGTAACTGTGACTTCTACAAGCGGTTACCTCACACTATTACTCTACTTCCAACTGAATCACAATCTCAATCACTCTCTACTCTGACTAACTCTGGGTATTTAACGGCAGCAGTCCAAGTACATACTGGTCGAGTCCACTTGTATGTAAAAGGGGTGGACCCCATAACAGTACATATGATGTACAATAAATACGAGAGTTCTTTCATGAGTTCTTTACCCACACCTGAGACATTGTGTCGCATACTACGTATATTATTGGTCAAATTATGATTTAATATTTTTATTATTTTTTCAACACCAGTTTGCCTACTATCCTGTTCCAAAAACACTGTCCTAGTTTCTTTGAATAGTACGCACCCTTGGAAAAAATTGGTAAGAACAAACCCTTCCTTCCGACCAATTAAGCTGTCATCTGTAAGTGAAACAGGTGGGATGATAGTTTCACATCAAATAGATTCAGTTTTCTTTTTCTTTTGGGGTGAATATAATGTCAACAAGTCGTCAGTAATTATTGTGTTTTTATGTCTACGCTTAATTTGCATAAATATTTATCAGGACGTTGAAGGCACCATTTCTGTGAAGGCGAATAAAATCGAACCGACAACTGCAAGAAGACATAATATATGGTTATTAACAAGAGGGTGAACCTAAAGAGAGATTTGCAAATTGGAGATACCAAAATCAAACAAATGCGGACATTTAAATATCTGGGAAGTGTTTTAACAGAAGACAGAAAGTGTGACACTGAAGTCTGTAGGCGTATTGAGATAGTCAATGAAATATTTCAAAAGCTAACTAGAATACTGAGAAATCGGAAATTTTCGCTAGAAACAAGGAAAAGGGTACTAAACTACTATGTGATATCTGTCCCCCTGCATGGCAGTGAGGGATGAACGATCTCCTCAAAGATGAAGAGGAGACTTGAAGCAACAGAAACGTGGTTCTACAGAAGGATGCTGAGGATGCCGTAGACCGAACATTTAAGTAACAACGAAGGTGTTTGAGAAATAGAAACGAAAAGGAAACTAATAATTTAAATCGAGAATAGACAGATAAGGTTTCTTCGGCGCGTAATGAGGAAGGGGGGCTTGGAAAATTTGATACTCATGAGGCAGATTGAGGGCAAGAGGGACAGAAAAAAACAAATCATAACATGATTGGTGATCTTGAGTAAATGGATGGCAGAACAGGACTAAGGAGAAATAATTTAAAGACAAAATTTATTAAGTACTACAAGAGACAGAAAGTTGTGGAGAGCCATGATCGTCTAAGTCAATAGGGGACACGTCACATAAAGACCGTACTATCATTTGAAGTATCGAAACTATTCCGAAATAATAAATGTGATGCATGTTAATATATTCAGTAGATTTATTTTACCCAGACAAGCGGAACAATGTCTTCGAAATTGCAATTCAGAGAATACGGTATTTGTCGTTCCATCAATTATGTGCTTGCAGTAAAGAAGAATACAAAAAACTGAATAAGTTATAAACAAATTAAAAAATGCTGGTATGGTGATAAATAGCGATAAATGTGATTGAAATTGCAACGAAATATCGTATTTGGGATACCAAATATTTGAAGAAGGAATTTCCCCAGACAATAAATTGATAAATAAAATATAGGGAAGTATCTACACCAAAAAATAAAAAAAAGAATTAGAATCCTTTTTGGGATTGACCAATTTTTATACCAAATATTTACCTAGATACAGCGAGCTAAGAGAACCATTTACAGAATTACAGAAAAAATACAGAATTTAAATGGACTCAAAGACTAATTATCGCTTTTGAAAGTTACCCAATGTGATAGGAATTGGGCTACAGCTGTTGTGATACGAAAACCCAATGGTGATTTGAAGATATGTGTGGATTACAAAGTAGGTGTGAATCATCAGTTATGCTCTGATTCATTCCCCTTACCTAACATAGAAATGGCAAGTCATGAATTAGCAGGAATTAAATATCTTACCAAGATTGATCTGAAATTGGCATAAAACAAAATAGAAATTGATGAAAAATTTAAAGTCACTACAATTAATAACCCAATAGGCTTACTAAGATGGACTTGTCTTTCATTTGGAGTAAAGACTTCAAGCCATATTTTTCAAACGGCAATTGAAAAAGTCCTATCGGAGGGAATAAAAATATAATCATATATCAAGACGATATAGGCATAGATGCCTCTAGTAAAAAGGAATAAGAAAACTGAACAAGTTTTAAACAACTTAAAAAATACTGGCAATAAATAGGGATAAATGTTAGTCAAATTATTTACATTGTTCGGACATGTCTAATGGATGTCCGTTATCAGTTATTTCCTGTTAATTCCCCTCCGCCTTCAGGTATTGAACTCACAACTTGGGTCCTGTCACTGGATCTAACCAACGCCTTTATCCACTGTGCCATGAGTCTTGAGTTGCGAGTTCAATACCTGGTTAAGGCGGTGGAGAATTTGGAGATGGGAATTAACAAGAGATAACTGACATCCATTAGACATGGCACGTGGAACTAGAACAGTCTATCCCAGCGAGCGAAATAAAAAGGTCAGTTCAACATTCCAACCATCTGAAGAAGACGGGAGCGTAGAACGGCCGAAACGTTGTGATAAGTATGTCAACAACGTTGATTGGTTGGTTTGCTTTGTTTTACGGCATATCAACCTCAATGGGTTATTTAATGCTTACAAATTTTTTATTGCTGGTAATATTTTCTTTCAAAACAAACTATAGTTGGTAATATTTTTATTTTTTCTAAAAATGTATTGCTGGTAATATTTTTTTATTTCTGGTATGTATTAAAACCTATTTTTACACTTTCACAGTCTTTTGACCCCAGTTTGAGTGTCAAATATTTGCCCATAGCTGGGACCCTAACAGGTGCTACCACCCTGGGTCAGGGTGGACCTGGGAACACCAGCAATTAAGAAGTGGTTCCACGCTCCTCCAAACTTCCTGACCAGAGGCCTTGCTGTTGGATGTAATTTATCGTCTTACCCAGGACACGGATGCAGTTTACCTTCATACCCAGGACGGGGCAACAAAGATGAGGACAATAGTCCGAACAATGTAAATAATGTACATAATACTTCATCTCAGAAATATAGACAGATACTCAAGAAGGCTGGAGCGTACAACGGCCGAAACGTTGTAATAAATATGATGTAGTGGTTGACAAGCTTGTCTCGTTAGAACAATTACGACTGAGTATTGAGTTCGATCCTCACTAGATGCCCCATACTTTCGGCCTTGTGCCACATCTAAGATATCATTATATATAACTGAGGTTGTTTTATATTTATAAATGTACTAGTCACATGTATTCGGCTTCAAATAAAAGCCAGTTACCTATCGATATCACGTTACGTTCAATAAAGATGTTGACTTCATTGAAATTGTACATCAGCTCCAATTAGGCCCAATCGTAATACGACATCTAGGATAGATGAGGTACGTGTGATAATCAGTGTCAAAAGATCTACATCTCACCTATCCACTTGGCCAATTAGCGGTGAAAATGAAACCAAATTCTACCCTTTTGGATATAATTTGATTAGTTTGGATTCTTTTGCATTGCTTTCTTTTGCTACACTTGTTTTGGTTGGAGGGCATAACTACGGTCAAAAGGCTAATTAGAGGATAATTAAAATCTTTTTTGATTTGGAACCTTTCCAGATAAACTGTAAAGGGGAATGAGAGAGAGGGAGGGAGAGAAATAGGGAGAGATAGAGAGGGAGTGAGATAGAGATAGGGAGTGAAATAGAGAAAGAGAGAGTGAGATAGAGATAGAGAGAAAGAGGTAGAAATAGAAAGAAATAGAGACAGAGAGTGAGAGTGAGTGGAAGATATATATAGAAAGAGATAGAGAGAGTGAGACAGAGAGTGAATGAGAGTGATAGAGAGAGAAATAGAGAGATATAGAGATAGTTAGATAAAGAGAGATACAGAGAGATAGAGATAGAGAGTGAGAGATAAAGACAGAGAGAAATAGAGAGAGAGAGAGAGAGAGAGAGAGTTAGACAAAGAAAGAGAGATAGAGAGTGAGAGTTAGATAAAGAGATTTCACTGTAAAGCTGATAGGGAAAAAGAAACAGATACAAAAAAAACAAACAAACAAAAAACCCCAAAAACAAAAAAAAAGAAACAAGTTTAAAATAATATTCGTAGATATTTAAATAAAGTTTGTTAAAATCAACCAACAAAATCCGTCTGTTAAAATTTCATTCTTGTATTTTCCCAATTTTCAAAGAAGTTCTTATACATTCTCAGATCATTTGCATCGGTTATAAATTTCAGTATCTGTCTATTTTTCTGAGATGAGGTATTATGTAAACTATTTACATTATTTCTCAAGGAAACATGGCACAATGGATAAAGGCGTTGGTTAGATCCAGTGACAGGACCCAAAAGAGTGTGAGTTCAATACCCGGTTAAGGCAGTGGAGAACTTGAAGAGGGGAATTAACAGTAGATAACTGACATCCATTAAAACATGGCACGTGGAACTAGAACAGTCTACCCAAGTGAGCGAAATAAAGGATTCAGTTCGATATTCCAACCACCTGAAGAAGGCTGGGGCGTACAACGGTCGGAAGGTAATAAATATGGCGACAAAGATGAGGACAATAGTCCGAATGATGTAAATAGTATAGAACTATAAAGTTGTTCGCAATATGAAGCCAGGTAAATTATTCATTTTTTGCGACTGCATTGATATCTCTGCGTCGATTTCTGCGTACGTGTCTATCATTTCATGCGTGTAATCGTTCTTTTTTCCTTAATTCATCTCTAGATATAGTGCGTGCGTCTGACCGGTATATTTACAGCGAAGTTCGGGTGAAATTAAGTCACAGGTGTTTCTTTGAAGAAAAAAAACGAAGGAAAGAAACAACGAAGAAGAAGAAGAAGAAGAAGAAGAAGAAGAAGAAGAAGAAGAAGAAGAAGAAGAAGAACGCATACCATGAAAAAACCAAAAAAGAAATGCATCACAAGAACGCACCTGTCATCTCAAATGATATCTCCCTACATACCAGTGACATCTCATAACGTATCAATACATAACCAATGACCTTAGCCTGCACGTGTTAAGTCAATTGTGACAAAAGATTTAACATATAAGTGTGAGATGCGCTCTTTATTGATCCGAGGTCAATAAAAATTATTACGAGGTTGACGAGCCGATTTCGTATCATTTGCAAGCATCGTGTACTGGAGTTGGCGATTATATACTTACTTATAAGTCTTGAAAAGATTCGACGTCCATTGAATAACAAAAAAAATAAAATAAAATAAAAGTATAAGTTTTTTTTTATCTCATCCCTTAGTAACTGTTCTTCAAACACTGACTTCATTCTCTGTCTAAATCTGAAAGATCTATGCCGATGTCTAGTGAGGACCCCGATTCAGGAACATTTCAAATGTCTTCAGGAGTACAAGGAGGAGATGAAAGCCTAAATCTATTTAATATTTTCGTATATCCAAACACAGATACAAAGAGATGGATACTAAATTATTTAGGTGTTACATATCACAATCCAAAACGAATCTGCTTATAGGAAACAAAGTGGAAAAAGTTTTTGTGTGATGCGTTTAATCTTTTAGGAATTTCATTGGATTAAGTTTCTGTTTCTGTTGATATGGCTAAACATGTGCACAAACGAACGACGCTGGGAATTTTAAATTTAAAGATGATTTTTTTATTTTTACATGTGTTTTGGATCTAAAATCTAGCCTATTTTTTTTTTTTTTTTTATTCTTTTGTTTTTGTTTGTATCACTTCTATTATTAAATATCCGATATTGCGATAACAGAAGATCTGCCAAGAATAGTTAAATATAAGAATCTGGACGCAATTTTACTGTGGATGAGCTAGCAATTAAAGCATTTTCGAAACATTTTTGTCTTAGTAAATTGTTTTCTTTTTAATTAGAGAAACATTTTCATATCAAAATTGTAGTCAGTCTCATTACGGTGAGCAACTAATTCATTCAATGTGATATTTTGTAAAAAAAAAATCCCTTTGTTATTCATATAATTTTTTATTAAAAAAAAGATTATATGAATAACAAACACCTTATATATATATATATATATATGTGTGTGTGTGTGTGTGTGTGTGTGTGTGCCGTGCGGCACTTTTGGAAAGTGCCTGAAAACCATAGGTTGACCCAAGCCGTATGAATGAAATTGGGTAGACGGAACACTTGGAGGCTGTTGATAGCTGTGCTAGCACGAAGTAACAAGTCATCGTGACCGAGATTTTGATCGTGTTGGCCTTGATTGTTGATAACACGCTCTCTCCCAGAAACTGTTACTAAGGTCTGCTCAGCATAGTTGCAGTATAAACCACAGGTGGGCTCTGTGGACGTTGAACAGACACAAAAGTGCCTGAGCGAGCGTCTGCTATAGGGATTGGCTAGCCACCCTAGTACATATATATATATATATATATATATATATATATATATATATATATATGCTTCCTGAATCTGAAATTTAAAAAAAATATTGATATGACTAAACATGTGCACAAACGAGCGATTTTAGAATTTTAAATTTAACGATGATTTTTTTTTATATTTATAGGTGTTTTGGATCTAAAATCTAGCCTATTTTTTAAAATTCTTTTTGTTTTTGTTTCCATTACTTTTAATTAATTAAAGCACTTTGTAAACATTTTTGTCTTAGTAAATTGTTTTCTCTTTTAATTAGAGTAACATTTCCATATCAAAATGGTGGCCAGTCTCGTTAGGGTGAGAAAAAAGAATCTAATGGGATGGTTTGAGGTTTTGTTTCATAGTTTAGTTTATTAAATAGCAAGGTTGCTGCAGGTTGATCCCTCATTTATTCTGCGAGATAACTTGCCTCGATATTGGGTCTGTCTTGGTTCGATTATCAACGAAGAAGTCTCCAGAATGGAAAGTTCTGCGAAAGAAGTGGTAGCTATCGCAAAACTAAAAACCCATCTTTAAAGACAAAAACAAATGCCGGAAATCAAAAATCAGCCTGATGCATGCATCAGCCTAACTTAAATCTTTTTCAATAAGCGCGAATGACATTAACAACAAAACCACAGCGAAGAATCCAAGCGTTAGACATGACCTGCTCCAGAAGCATCCTTACGTAAAGCATACTACAAAATGCTGCAGTAGGGGAAAAATAAAGAACAATATCAGTCTATAGCTCTGAGATGAGGTATTATGATTACTTGCATTATTTACATTATTCGGATTCTTATCCTCATCTTCATTGCCATATACACAATGTTCCGGCCTCTATATCTCTGAGATGAGGTATTATGATTACTTGCATTATTTACATTATTCGGATTCTTATCCTCATCTTCATTGCCATATACACAATGTCCAGGCCTCTATATCTCTGAGATGAGGTATTATGATTACTTGCATTATTTACATTATTCGGATTCTTATCCTCATCTTCATTGCCATATACACAATGTTCCGGCCTCTAAATCTCTGAGATGAGGTATTATGATTACTTGCATTATTTACATTATTCGGATTGTTATTCTCATCTTCATTGCCATATTCACAACTTTGTACGCCCCGGGCTTTCTTAGGTGATTAGTGCTGGATCAAATCTTGTAGAGTTGAGTTAAAGGTGAGTAACTGAGACATCCGGAAGAGGTATGACACGTGGAACTAGAACAATCTACCCCAGATTTGATCCAGCTCTGCTGTAGCCTGAATACATGGCCCAGTTCGTTAGATCCTGTGACTAGACTCAAAGAGTTGTGAGTTCAATACCAGGCCACAGCATTGGTGAACCAAACTTGGAGAGTTGAGTTAAAGGGAAATAACTGAGACTTCAGGAAGAGGTCTAGAACGTGGAACTAGAACAATCTACCCCGGTGCACGACATAAAGGGTGCGATTCGAAATTATAATAACCTAAAGACCGGAGCGTACAACAGCCGAAACGTTGTAAATATGGCAATGAAGATGAGAATAACAGTCCGAATAAATGTAAATAATGTAAGTAACTTCCTCTTTATTCTTGCTCTCAATCTATGTAAACCCTTGCGAGTTAGTGGCACCCCCCTTGCTTGGGGTGAAAAGCTTTAAAAAGAAATTAAAAAGCTATAAAAAAAAAGGCGATCTTGTAAGTGCATTATATAAATCTCGGTCCCATCATTCGAAACAGTTAAATGTAACCGTTCTTCTACTCCAACAGTTTCTTCACCCGCGCTTCCCGACAGTGTAACTCCCTTCCTCTTACTTGCTTCCCTGATAGCTATAATCTACAAATATTCAAATGTAATGTCAATCGACGACATCTGATGCCTTGATCCTGATCCCCGTCCTTCTCTATATCCTTTCCTCAAACATCCCCCTCTTATTCTTGTTCTCGCTTTCTGTAAACCCTTGCAGGCCAGTGGTACTCCCGCTTAGCCATATCTGGTCTGGTGCTCCTGCTGTATATTTCGAGAATCTTGAAATTTAAAGAAGGGACTGCAATGCTATACGTCCTGACTTGGCACCTCCACCTCAGCCAATTTTCTACCGTTTCCTTCTGTCTTTTCTGTAAATGTTTTCATGGCAATTGTTCTAATGAGCTATCTTTCTAATGAGCTCTCCTCCTAATGAGCTATCTTCTTAATGAGCTCTCCTCATAACAATCTTTCCTCTTAATGAGCTCTCTCCATAATGAGCCCGCTACCTAATGAACTCTTCTCCTAATGAGATCTCTTCTTAATGAGCTCACTCCCTAATGAGTTCATCTCCTAATGAGCTATCTCCCTAATAAGGTCTCTCCCTAATAAGCTCTCCTTCTAATGAGCTCTCTTCCTTGTACGCTCTTCTCCTAATGAGCTCTCCTCTTTATGAGCTCGCCTCATAATGAGCTCTCTCCCTCATGAGCTCTCTCTCTAATGATCTCTCCTCCTCATGCGCTCTCCTCATAATGAACTCTCTACTTAATGATCTCTCCTCTTAATGAGCTCTCCTCCTAATGATCTCTCTTCCTAATGAGCACTGTCCCTAAAGAGCTTTCTTCCTAATGAGCTTTTAATGAGCTCTCTCCCTAATGATCTCTCCTCATAATGATCTCTCCGTAATGAGCTCTCTTCCAAATGATCTCTCCTCTTAATGAGCTCTCTTCCTAATCAGCTATCTCCCTAGTGAGCTCTCCTCCTAATGAGCTCTCTCCCTAATGATCTCTCCTCCTAATGAGCTCCGAATTAGCTCACTCCCTAATGAGCTCTCTCCCTAATGAGCTCTCTTCCTAATGAGCTATCCTCCTAATGAGCTTTCTCTTTAATGAGCTCCCTTCCTAATGATCCCTCTTCATAACGAGCTCTCCTCATAATGAGCTCTCCTTCTAATGAGCCCTCTCCCTAATGAGCTCTCTTCCTAATGAGCTATCCTCCTAATGAGCTATCCTCTGACTGGCATTATCGTCTTAGTGAAATGATTAAAAAAAATTTGCTTCTTTTTTTTAACAAGAAAATAGGAAATCATTTATGTAGAGTCACCTAATTTTTCTCGTGTGACAAAGTGTGAGTGCATTTGCCAGGACGTAACACCTGGACGCCTTTCCGCAACACCTGGAGGTAATGACTTCAGAAAAAACAAAGCAACTCAGCATGGTGTCTTATTGCAATAGGGATTTTTTAGACTAAAGAAATTCCTTTTGCCATACCGACGTTCTACTGGGTAAAGATAATTGTAATTCACAACGACAATCGACTAACATTCTATCATATCATCGAAGCTACCACTACTAAGAATAATAATTTTATTATAACTGGCCACACGTATTCGAGTCTAGGCTAGCCAGACCTTATTGTAGACGCTTGATCAGGTGCATTTTTGTGTTGATTCAACACCCACAGAGCCCTCTTGTGGTTTATATTGCAACTATTCTGAGAAGACCTACCTTGGGAAACAGATGGATATCTAGTGTGATCAACAATTTGAACAAGGCGAGTACGCTCAAGCCCTCGGCCACGATGATTTGTGACTTCGTGCTAACACAGATATCACCTCCTAATTAGTTATCATCAGAATGATCTCTTCTTCTAATAAGCTCTCTCCATAATGAGCTCTCCTCCTTATGAGCTCTCCTCCTAATAAGCTCTCCTCCTAATCAGCCCTCTCCTTAATGAGCTCTCCTCCTAATCTGCTCTCACCATAATGAGCTCTCTCCGTAATGAACTCTCCTCCTAATCAGCTCTCTCCGTAATGAAATCTCCTCCTAATCAGCCCTCTCCTTAATGAGCTCTCCTCCTAATCTGCTCTCACCATGATGAGCTCTCTCCGTAATGAGCTCTCCTCCTAATCAGCTCTCTCCATAATGAGCTCTCCGTAATGAGCTCTCCTCCCAATAAGTTCCTCCTAATCAGCTCTCTCCGTAATGAGCTCTCCTCCTAATCAGCACTCTCCTTAATGAGCTCTCCTCCTACTCAGCTCTCTCCATAATGAGCTCTCTCCATAATGAGCTCTCCTCCTAATAAGCTCTCCTCCTAATCAGCCCTCTCCTTAATGAGCTCTCCTCCTATTCAGTTCTCTCTATAATGAGCTCTCTCCATAATGAGCTCTCCTCCTAATAAGCTCTCCTCCTAATCAGCTCTCTCCGTAATGAGCCTTCCTCCTAATCAGCCCTCTCCTTAATGAGCTCTCCTCCTAATCAGCTATAATGATCTCTCCCGTAATGAGCTCTCCTCCTAATCAGCTCTCTCCGTAATGAGCCTTCCTCCTAATCAGCCCTCTCCTTAATGAGCTCTCCTCCTAATCAGCTCTCTCCATAATGAGCTCTCTCCGTAATGAGCTCTCCTCCTAATAAGCTCTCTCCTAATCAGCTCTCTCCGTAATGAGCTCTCCTCCTAATCAGCCCTCTCCTTAATGAGCTCTCCTCCTAATCAGCTCTCTCCATAATGAGCTCTCTCCGTAATGAGCTCTCCTCCTAATCAGCTCTCTCCGTAATGAGCCTTCCTCCTAATCAGCCCTCTCCTTAATGAGCTCTCCTCCTAATCAGCTCTCTCCATAATGAGCTCTCTCCGTAATGAGCTCTCCTCCTAATCAGCCCTCTCCTTAATGAGCTCTCCTCCTAATCATCTCTCTCCATAATGATCTCTCTCCGTAATCAGCTCTCCTCCTAATCAGCTCTCTCCTTAATGAGCTCTACTCCTAATCAGCTCTCTCCGTAATGAGCTCTCCTCCTAATCAGCTCTCTCCGTAATGAACTCTCTCCATAATGAGCTCTCCTCCTAATAAGCTCTCTCCTAATCAGCTCTCTCCGTAATGAGCTCTCCTCCTAATAAGCTCTCTCCTAATCAGCTCTCTCCGTAATGAGCTCTCCTCCTAATAAGCTCTCTCCGTAATGAGCCTTCCTCCTAATCAGCCCTCTCCTTAATGAGCTCTCCTCCTACTCAGCTCTCTCCATAATGAGCTCTCTCTATAATGAGCTCTCCTCCTAATCAGCTCTCTCCATAATGAGCTCTCCTCCTAATCAGCCCTCTCCTTAATGAGCTCTCCTCCTAATCAGCTCTCTCCTTAATGAGCTCTCCTCCTAATCAGCTCTCTCCTTAATGAGCTCTCCTCCTAATCAGCTCTCTCCATAATGAGCTCTCCTCCTAATCAGCTCTCTCCATAATGAGCTCTCCTCCTAATCAGCTCTCTCCGTAATGAGCTCTCCTCCTATCGCCGGCCCAGTTTCACTCACAAGGCTTTCGTCAACCCGTGGTATGGTTTTCAAGCATTTTTCAGTTTGTTTTTTTTTTCCAATCGTACCCCCCAGTCCCATAACATCAGACAGTAACCTTCCTGAAAAATCGAAACCGAGCCTCATGGTCAGAATGCGGACGTTCTAACCATTCGGCCACGTGCGCACACTAAGAATAAGAATAATAAGTAAAAAATAAACAGTATCTTTTTTTAGCCTGATGACCATCCAACTATTTAACTTTTTTTTCTGCTAGATTTTTCGGCCGATATATTTTTCGGTCAAACATTTCCTGAAGTACGATACAAAAGCATTAATTGTTCTGAAAATCATATCGAAATTGTGATTAACCATGGGTATATAGTACCCAGCGCAAATTTTCCTATTTTTAACTCCATTTTTCAGTACCTAATTTTCTTACCTAAATATGTTTTTCACTTACTATTAATGTCAACTCAAAGTACAAAGTTTGAAGTACCTGCCTGTGTAAAATATTTTAAATAAGGATTTATATTTAATTTTTTTTTTGATATTTTCAAAATCTGGTATGATATACCCATGGTTAGTTGTGGTGTAACTTTAATTGATGGTTAGTGTTCTAAGGTTAAGTAGCTTGTCTCGTAGACTATTATATTTTAATAAGCTAGATATCCAATAGATGCTCCTCTTTTGTAGCCTTGTGCCAAATTAAGTTAAGGTTATTAGATGATTATATAATAAGCAAATATCCGAATTAATTTCTCAAATGCATAGGAATTTGATATTTCTGTTTGAATTTCTGGGATCAGATTATTTATTTATTTTACTGTGACTATTGTCTTCATATTTATTGTTATCGGAATGTTTCGGCCATTGTGTTCTCCTGCCTTCATTAAGTGCTTGTCGATCCAGCTAACCTTCAAGGAAGTTCGAATAACCCTTTATTCAATCTGTAGAACGAGAACAAATCCTATTTTTATGACGGATGTTCCTAGGTGTTATATTCCTTACTTCCACCAAATCTAGACCTTCACTGCTAAGACCTGCATACGCAGTGGGCACATAGAAGCGGAATAATAGTTAGCAAGCTTGTCTCGCTAGATCAGTTACGACTGAATAGTGAGTTCGATCCTCACTGGGTGCACCATACTTTGAACCACATCTAAGCTACGCTTAAAAAATCACCATACTGCATACTCAGGGTCGACTCATTCCATTCGTATTCCATTTGTAAGGAGGAATTTATACCCAGACAACCTCTTCCCCATAAATGTTACTTTGCGAAAGTGACCGAAGAGAGGATACTTCTCCGATTATTATGATCTTAACACCTTCAAGTTTAAGTTCAGTTGTTATCTATCCTCATAATATTTACTTTTACGCCCTTAGAATGGCCTCATTCAGTAACTCTCTACCTTGAGTGGCTCTCGGGTATTGATGTTTGGATAGTGAAATAGTTATCGCTCCGGAAATTGAAGCCAGCGGGCTGTGTTCATATTCAGGGCGAATATGTTGTGTTCACTTCGAACTGATGTGCCTGTAAAAGAATGATTAGATCTATATTTTCATTCCGACTGTTTTAAATAACAGGGAAGTATGGGGTCTCTAGCTATGGATGGCAGCCAGTCTAGGAGAAAGATAGCTCTGAAATCAATCTAATTCCGATTACTGGCATCAATGCAGAGTGACGACCTTTCGACTATGGCCCCTATCAAAAAGAGGCTATCAATTGTTTGTCCGTTTATTAAAGAACCAAAGATACAAATTATACAATAGCCGATAGTCGCATTAAAAAGGATATTTCAGAGTGTCGGGTGTGGCAGGTTTACTTGACTGTATCACCTAACGTATTCGATTTGGTTGTATTGGTGACACCCCCAAAGATCGGACAGTGTCAGATATCTGATCAGGTAAATTGAACTTAACACGTGCAATGTTTATTTATTTAGTTAGTTTTACTGTCCATTGGTATGCCATTATCTTGGCGAGATTTGATCGGTAAAACGTGACTTGAGACACCGCTCTAATCTCATCGGACGGGACAGCGGAATTCGAGTGGCGTAACCATTAAAATATAATATGATTTCAATCTTCTTTTATATGCCGTGTCCCTTCATGACGAGAGCGATCACAGTTCTCCACAACTTTCTATTCTTTGTAGCACTAAACAAGATATATCCTTTTATTAAACCTCGCTGTTCTACCAACCTCGTTAGGTAGGATTTCACTATTTTCCTCGGTCTTTCTTGCCTTCTGTATCTACAGAGCAAAGATAATATAAAGTATTCTTTTATATGTCTTCTAAACATGGGCGATTATGGCTCTCCACAACGTCTTGTGCTTTGTAGTTCTTAACAATATTTGCCGTTTTTATTGTCCTTCCTAAGTAAAAAGTGAGATTTTTGTTTCTTTTCACTACAAAAAATAAAAAAAGATTGACAGGAAAGATGAAAGAAACTAGTATAAGTACTGGAAACTAGTATAAGTACTAGAAAAAAAACTAGTATATGTACTAGAAAGAAACTAGTATAAGTTCAAAAAATTAGTATAAATACTAGAGAGAAACTAGTATAAGTACAAGAAAGAAACTAGTGTAAGTGTTAGAAAGAAAAAGAAACTAGTATAATTATTAGAAACTATTATAAGTACTAAAAAGAAACTAGTATAAGTACTAGAAAGAAACTAGTATAAATACTGAAGAGAAACTAGTGTAAGTACAAGAAAGAAACTGGTGTAAGTGCTAGAAAGAAACTAGTATAATTACGAGAAACTAGTATAAACACTACAAAGAAACTAGTATAAGAACTAGAAACTAGTATAAGCACTAGAAAGAATCTAGTTTAAGTACTAAAAAGAAACTAGTATAAGTACTAGAGAGAAAATAGTATAAATACTAGAAACTAGTATAAGTACTAGAATTAAACGAGTATAAGTACTAAAATTAGTATAAGTACTAGAATGAAACTAGTATAAGTACTAACGACTAATATAAGTAGTAGAAAGAGTGATAACAACTAGTGGTCTTGAGAAATCGAAGTAGAAAATCAAAGAGTTGACCTGAAAAGTCGAGTCTTGTTGTTAGTCTTACGAGACGTCGATCTTGACTTTCATATGAAAGACATGCAACTCATTCAGAAATGTTTCATCTATCGTCTGCGAGTGATAGGCACGGTGGCGTAATGGTTAGCGGCTTGGATTAAGGAATCGGTAGAGCCGAGTTCGAATTAAAGTTGAGTTCATTACATTCACTTTTCATGAATTCATCTCTTTCCTCCATCAGCTATGGGTAAAATAGCAGGGCCGGCTGGATCCTATAGCCTTGGCTGGCAACCAGAAGGATACTCTGAATTCGCACTATCCTAAAAGTAGATATATATACAGCTGGGGACTGCATGTGAATCCAAATTCCAACTGAGACTACTACTATGGATTTGCGCATCAAAATGAACACAACATCTGCTATACTTGTTCAGCTTTCATTCAAATGCGTAAGGTTGGTTTGATGAAGCCGGCTCAACCGACCGGGCGAATGCTGCATCAGGTACATGATGGCTTCTAACCTCAATCAGTTATGTGCCATGCATGATACACGCGTAGGCGATCATGTATCTTTCGATACATGACTGACGAGGTAGATTTTTTTTCCTCGCAGTAGGTTGCCATTACTTTCTGCAGTAGACCAATTGCCATCCAAGGCTAGAGAACCTGATCTGTCCTGTTATTTACCCATAGCCGGGGTGGGGGAGAATAAGAGGATTCGTACCTTTCCTAAGGGTATTAGCTTCTAACCTATAAATCCTTAATCAAACCCGACAGACTGCGCTACAATGTCACAGAGAAATTTACAACAGAAACATGTAGCTCATGTAATTAGATTGGTTCGTTTTTAACGGTTTATCAACCCTTTGCAAGTTATTTAATGCCAGGAAATACTTTTAGATTGTCATTTTTTTAGATAATTATAAGTTACTAATACAAGTTTTACTAATTAACCCATAGATGGGAGAGAAGATCTAGATTCATATCTTTCTCAAGGATATTTGTACCTAAGTAAATATAATGAACCCAACAGGAATCTGAACTCTCCGCTTAACAATTCCGAGTCATTATCCATTACACCACCAGCGGCTATCCATCTAAGTACTGACCAGGCTCGACGTTGCTTAACTTCGGTGGTCGTACGGGAGGCGGTGTTTCAACGGGATATGGCCATAAACCGCATGTAATTAGCAGAGAAAACAATGATATATCAAGTTGTTCAATTTCCACACAGCCCAAAACAAAAGGCTTGGAAAGAAACTCCCATCAGTATGAGAAAGTGCTATAATAAAGGCTGTTCCAGTAACTTGGACCGATTTTAAATATGAATTAAGTTTAAGCGTCTAATGATTTTTTTCAGATTTAACAACTTAAGTCCTTGGCAATTTCAATCATGGAAAGATTAACAATCAAACGACGTGTTAAAATTATCGAAGCCTATTACGAAAATGGACGTTCAAACAGAAATGCAATGAGAAGTTCCCGGGTCGTATTATCTTTCGAAACAGCGAAGTCATTTGGCCACCACGATCGTACGACTCGACGCATTTAAATTTCTTCTTTTGAAGTCATCTCCAAAGTAAGATCTATGTTGAAGGATGAGATAATAAGGTATATTGATGTGATCGAGGAGCAACTATGCAGAGACGTCATCAAAAATTTTGACCATCGAGTGGAGGTGTGCCGCCGAAGCCTTGGCGGACATTTGAGCGATATTATTTTTCACACATAATTGCCACGACTTAAATGACATGATCCAATAGAGAAATAAATAAATTTTCACTAATAACAATGATTTATTTACTACTGATATTGATCCGTCTTAATGAAACACCTTTTAGTTAGTGAACTTAAGAAGTATAATTTCCTGATAAACAGTTTTAAGAAAAAGATTTTATAAATTACAATTGACAATAGCAGTAACTGTTCGGTCGATAAATGTCGACTGTTTCCTGAATGGAAACGGTTATCTAACCATTAGCATTTGCTAGTATCATTCTTAGGCACAGCTGGTGCGTCACTAAGTCTTATAATTTATCCATTTACTATTATGCTTTGTCATTCAAGGAATATTGTTATTTGTCCTGATACGTACTTTTTTTTCCTTCTCCCCCGGCAAACACAGAATCTTATCCCACGAGAAAAAGACGAGCAATCGTCAGTGAACTGATTCAATAACAACCAGAATCAAGTCAGATTTACCCGACTGTTTCTCTCGCTAGTTACTGGATCTCTATTGAAATTGACCCATGAAGCGTGAAACTATTTAGCCGGAACCGTTTCTATTCTTGGTAAGTCAGAGAGAGAGAGAGAGAGAGAGAGAGTGACCCGCACCTCATTAGGAAAGATGGTCTAATCAAGTACGTGGGATTTTCCGCTAACGAGTCGAATAAGGTGTTGCATAAAGTTGTGAGACAACCGATAGAGCCTTCACACTTGAAAGATATTATAACTTCAACTTAGCGCGACACAAAGCTAAATCAAGAAAAAGATTGGGTTTCGCTAATCCCTCAAATCGGGGGTGGGGTCTGTCTAACAAGGAAATCAAAATTCTGTTTTACATCTATGAGGAACTATCAGAGCAATGACTAGTTCAATCCCAACGGAAGCGACAATTCATCTCTCTGTCTCTCTCTCTCTCTGTCTCTCTGTCGATATATATATATATATATATATATATATATATATATATTATATATATATATATTTGAATTTGTAGGCCTGATGAATTGACCGTGATTACTAAACAACTAAACTGACGATCCGCTTAGATGAAACCTTGTTAGGTTTGTTTGGCTCTCTAGGTTTAAATATATATATATATATATATATATATATATATATATATATATATATATATATATATATATATCATAATAATCTTATAAATATAAGTAAGTATACTCGTCCGAAAAACTTTAAGTGTTTTGGCTTGTAAATGAACAATCCAATAACCAAAGAAAAATAAGCAATAAAAAAAGAAAGAACTAAGAACATTTAATTCAGGCAAAAGCAATCGACCAGAATCCAAGCTCAGAGTCCAAAGAAAAAAACCTCCGACACAAGTAAAGTAAAAGTAACTACATAAAGCGCTCAATACACTAAGTAGAGCAACTCTAACTATGAACCTAAAGAGCCAGACAAACCTACCTAGGTTTCAGGGTACGCTGACCAAAGAGGAACATTAGAACAGAATATAAATAGCTTACGACATAAAAACATGACCATGTGACAAAAAAAAGTTGTGATATTGTTTAATTTTAATTTATCGTCTAATTATTAGTTTATCGTCTTACCCAGGACGAAGATAGATAGATAGATAGATAGAGAGAGAGAGAGAGAGAGAGAGAGAGAGAGAGAGAGAGAACTTTTGTTATTTCAGGAACATTAACTGATTTAAAGTCTAATCAATTTGATTTGAAATAAGGAATATTTTATTAATTTTTTATTTAGTTTACCAAACTTACTTTCATTTTTTTTTCGGGAGTAAGCGAATACAAAATCATGAAAATAATATAACACCCCCCCCCTGAATATGACTAAAGAATGCCCGAATGCTCTTGGAACAATCAGCAGTTTTGTACTCCCTCACTCCAACTAAACGGTTTGGTTTGGTTTGTTGTGTTTTGCGGCATATCAACACCTCGATGGGTTATTTAATACCGACAAATTCTTTCCTGGTAATATTTTGTTTTGCCAACAATCTATTTCTGGTAATATTTTTTCCTAAAAAATGTATAGCTCGTAATATTATTTTAAAAAATGTATTGGTGGTAATATTTTTTTTTCTTCAAAAATTTATTTCTGGTAATAATTTTTTTACAAAGTATTTCTGGTATTAAAACCTATTTTTACACTTTTATAATGCTTTTTACCTCAGTTTCGGGGTTAACTATTTGTCCATAGCTGGGACCCTAACAGATGCTACCACCTCGGGTCAGGGTGAACCTGGAAAGACCAACAATTAAGTGGTGGTTCCACACTCCTCAAAACCTCCTGATCAGAGGTCTTGCTGTTGGACGTAGTTTATCGTCTTACACAGGACACGGATGTAGTTTATCGTCTTACCCAGGACAGCCCACTAAACGGAAATATTTAAGAACGCTGGAAAAACTAAATAAAAAAAAATAATCCAATTTTCCTTGCCCATCATTTTTAACGAAAAGTGTTTAAGAGAAGTGTTGCTGTCCTAATATATATCAACACTGTCAATAAATAACATATTTTAAAAAAAAACATGTTTCGGCATTTGTCTATATTTCTGAGATGAGGTGCTATGTACACTATTCGGACTATTGTCCTCATCTTTGTTGCTATATTTATCACAACGTTTCGGCCGTTGTACGCTCCGGCCTAGTTCAGGTGGTTGGAATGTCGAACTGAACCCTTTATTTCGCTCGCTGGGGTAGTTCTAGTTCCAAGTCTAATGGATGTCAGTTATCTCCTGTTAATTCCCCTTTCCAAGTTCTCCACCGCCTTAACCAGGTATTAAACTCACACTCTTTGGGTCCTGTCACTGAATCTAACTAACGCCTTTATCCACTGTGCCATGTGTCATTGATGACATCTGTGTATGAATTTCTGGGTATTATAAACCTAATGTCTTCAGCAACCATTTTTACCAGTGCTCATATTGCAGTTTTTGTTGTTATTCCATGTTTTTATCAGAGCTCATATTGCAATTTTCGTTGTTATTATCGCTTTTCCTGGCACTGTAATGTAAATAATGTTTCGGTATATAACCCATTTATTTCGTCCTGGAATGGAAAAATTACCCCCTGAGGATGAAAATGTGAAATTAGCGAAAATATTCGGCCTAGCAACATCAAATCTATCAGACAATAATTTAAACATAATTATCGCGTTATTCAATGAATTATTAGTAAGTTAATGTCTTATTAAGTGTTGTTAGCGAAAAGATTTCGCCATTAATTACATTAACATTGCTAATTAATTTTTGTATAATTGACTTTTACGGTATATATATATATATATATATATATATATATATATATATATATATAGATAGATAGATAGATAGATAGATAGATAATATTAGTGGTAAATATACACATACATATGCAAAATATATATACATACATACATACACATACATATATATTTGTATAAAAAAAATTTCAAGAGGATAGAATCCAGGTAGAACTCAATGTCCAGGACAGAGTAGGATATAATAAAAGTTTAAATGATTTGATTTCCCATGGTCATAATTTATATAAATTATGACCATGGAATATTAGTGTTTAAGTTTTTTTATTATATATATATATATATATATATATATATATATATGTGTGTGTGTGTGTGTGTGTGTGTATATATGCGGTATTTAGTAGAAAGTGCTCAATATCTGTGATAGAGCTAATATATCCAGTTGCGTGGATAGTAGTTTGTAACTCCTGGTTTCACGCTTTTAAGATCTTCAGATAAACTGCAGCAATTTATTTGAAGATTGCAAAAGCGTGAAACCCGGGGTTACAAACCACTATCGATGCAACCGCATGCATAGATAGATAGATAGATAGATAGATAGATAGATAGATAGATAGATAGATGTGGGGGAAGAGAGAGTGAGTAAGTGAGATTAAATCTAAGTCGTTTGTGAAAAAGTCATGAATTGTCTATTGACGGATTGTATTTCTCTCATAATAGCTGCTTCGACATATCGGGAATTGTCTGATACTCTCCTCGTGCCTTGCTATGTAGGCTAAAGGCGTCATTTCAGAAGAATCCACGAGACTGCACGAAACTGTGTCCTCTGTGGTATTTGATAGCTAAGGTCTTACCGGGTGGGCAGGCTGGATCGTCGGTTCGACTCCAGGACATACGAGACACTGTCAGAGTAACATTGCGCCGGCTTCGACACAATTCCAGGCCGTAAATCAAGAAACAAATATGGCCATGTCACAACAACACAAATCTTCTGATTTCCTCTCTCCTTCTATCTCTCCTCCTTCTCCTCACTCTCTATCTCTATCCCTATCTCTATCTACCAGTTACTCTCTTTTAGATTACGAACTTTTTTACATATTTGATTCTCTGCTTTCACGCTTTCTTTTTTGTTTAATCTTTTCTTTCATTCCCTCGTCCTCTCTCTAATGTTAATATTTCCTTTCTTCCGTTTAGTTTAGAGTTTCTTTTGTTTTACGGTATATCAACCTCAATGGGTTAATTAATGCCGACAAATGTTTTATGGCTGCTAATATTTTTTTCCAAAAATGTATTGCTGGTAATTATTTATTTTTTTCCAAAAGTGTATTTCTGGTAATATTTTTTTCTTAAAAAATGTATTGCTGGTAATAATGTATTGCTGGTAATAATGTATTGCTGGTAATAATGTATTGCTGGTAATATTTTTTTTAAATGTATTGCTGGTAATAATGATTGCTGCTAATAATATTTTCTTCAGAAAATTATTGCTGGAAATATTTTTTTCAACAATGTATTGTTGGTATCAAAACCTATTTTTACCTTTTCATAGTGTTTTGACCCCTTTTGGAGGGGGTAACTATTTGTCCGCAGCTGGGACCTGTAACAAGTGCTACCACCCCGGGCCAGGGTGGGCCTGGGAACACCAGCAATTAAGAGTTGGTTCCACGCTCCTCAAAACCTCCTGATCAGAGGCCTTGCAGTTGGACGTAGTTTATCGTCTTACCCAGGACGTTTTTTTCCCCTTTCTTCCTTTTAATGTTAAACTTTTTATTGTTTCTTTTCTTTATTCAATTCCTTCCTTCCCTAATGTTATACTATTTTCATATAATGTTTTCTTACTCTATTTTCTATATTCTGGTTTTTATTTATTTCTCTTTTGTGTTGTTAATTTGAAACCTTCCTCTTTTTCTGTCTCTGTTTTTTTTTCTTTTCATTTTTAAGCGTTAAGTTCTTTTTCTTCTCCTGTAAGGCATTTCCCTTTTAATTTTAAGGCTTCCTTTCGTTAATGTTAAACTTTTCTTCCTTTCTCTTGTTCTTTTAATTTCAAACTTTTTTCGGATTTTCATTCTATATTTTTTTCTTTTTATCCTGCGTTTAATGGATGGCTTTCTAATCTTTCTTACTAAAAATAATATTATATCTTTCTCTTTTTTATATAAGTTTTTCTTTCATTGATTCTTTCTAGAAGACTTTGCTTCTATCTATCTATCTATCTATCTATCTATCTATCTATCTATCTATCTATTTCAATCTGTTTATTGCCTCCTGGTTCCTATCTATCTATCTATCTATCTATCTATCTATCTATCTATCTATCTTTTTTTTTTTAAGCGTTTCACCCCAAGCAAGGCGGGAAGCCCCTAGGACGCAAGAGGTTACAGAAAATTTGGAGCAAGATCAGATAGGAGTGATAGAAGAAAGGATGAGGAGAAGAGTAGTGGATCTATCTATCTATCTATCTATCTATCTATCTATCTATCTATCTATCTATCTATCTCAATCTGTTTATTGCCTCCTGCTTCCTATCTATCTATCTATCTATATCTGCATTTTCTGCAAGTGCTTATTTATTGACATTGCCACCAGTGCTTAGTGTTTCAGCACAGATAAAAATATAAAGGTTTATAATGCTGATCTTGAAGGCAAACAATCTGCATTTTTCAGGTTGATGCAATACAATCTTCCTAGCCTCCATATGCTCTATTCTCTGATTTTCTATTCTGATTAGAGTCATTCCATTTTGATGGAGATTTCATTTTTTTTTTTCACTAGAAGCTAGGATTCAATCCGAGATAATAAAAAAAACAATGGTTCAAACACTGGTTTTCAAGGCAGATAAACCTTTGCACCACTTGAATGCCTAGCAAATTGCTTTTGAAGCGGCATCTTTGGAAATACTCCCGTAAACTTTGATTATCAGAATGATTCACACCTTTTATAATTGGCAAGTTTGTTTATTTTTTGGGGGGGTGGGGAACCAAGTAAATGGTTATGGTATAACAAAACAAGAGGTTGCAGATAAATAGTGTATTGAACAGTAAATACAATAAAAGTGTGTTACACGATTTGGGAGTGTATGTCGGTTGACCAACGTTCAATTTGTATCACTGTTAATATTTAACAGCCTCACCACGAGGGATGTTTGTGGCACAAGGCCGAGTTTACCGTGGGTTCTCCAAACCCGTAGACTCAGCCAAAAATATTCCTTTAGAACCCGCATAAACGGGTCCGGGCCTGGATATCTTCCCCTGACGAAACTTTGCCCTTCGGCAAAGCTTCGCCCGGGTTCCTCTCTGCTCAAAGCAAAGAGTTAATATTTAACAGCCCCCCCCCACGAGGGATGTAGTGGCACAAGGCAAAGTTTACCGTGGGTTCTCCGAGCCCATAGGCTCGGCCAAAATATTCTCTTAGAACCCGCATAAGCGGGTTCGGGATCTGTCTACCTCCCTGGACGAAACTTTGCCCTGCGGCAAAGTCTCATCTTTGGCAGAGAGTTCGACAATTGAACAGTCTACATCACTGTTTCCCCACGAGGCTTACTTTCCTACTAACTTTATATTAAGTGGAAGAGTCCACAATAGACTCATTAGAGGGAGGATACCACAACAGATTTTTTTTAGCAAGATCCGCCTAATTATATGAACAAGGTTCTTTCAGTTTTATGAACGAAGTTATTAGCAAGTCCTCTACTTTTATGAGTAAAACGATCTTACTTTTATGAGAAAGTTCCTCTTATGAAGGCTTACGGTGAATCACCGGTTCACAATCACCGAAGTTAAGCAACGCCAAGCTTGGTCAATCAGTACCTAGATGGGTAACTGCTTGGGAATACCAGTTGCTGTAACTTGGATGTGCGGCTGGTGTAATGGATAATGACTCGGAATTGTTAATCGGGGAACCGAATTCCAATAACCCGTTGGATTCGTTATATTCACTTAAGCGCAAATCCACCTCTTCTCCTCCTGCTATGGGTTAATTAATAAGACTTGTATCAGTAAATCATTATTATCTCTCCCCACTCGACAAAAAAAAATTGTTAAAATCCAAAAATATTTTCTGGCTTTAAATAACCTGCAAAGAATTGATAAGCCGTATAAAACGAATCAATCAATCAATGAAATACTGATTAGCTATACAGACATGTATTGTAGATTTAATTACGTTCTTTGGAATATAAATGAATAGACTCTACGGTGGCCACAAAATGAGAAATCATTTTATCCATTGATTGTAATATAAAATTGATCCCTCACTTTATAGCCACAATATAATTTCTTAATTAGGCATCGGGTGATTGGCGCTTTTGAAAGAGGGTGAAACCACTTCTTAATTGCAGATGTTCCCAGGTCCACTCTCACCCGGAGTAGTAACACCTGTTAGGGTCCTAGCTATAGGCAAATAGTGAATCTCCAAATAAAAAAAAACAATACTATAAAAATACATTTTTATCGTAAAACTAACAGCAATACATTTATCTATGAAAATTACCAACAATACATATTTATAGTAAAACTACTAACAATAGATTTTATAGCAAAATGACCAACAATAGATTTTATTTTTTAGTTGAAGGCATACAGTTACATTCAAAATATTTCGATTTCGGCAATAATAACCCATAGAGATTGATATGCCGCTGAACAAAATCAATCCACCAACCAAATACTGAATTCAATTCTTCTTCCTCAGCTATGGGTTAATTAGTAATATTTGTATCATTAAATCATTATTATCCCAAAAAACAAAATTCTTGCAATCTAAAATTATTTTATGGCTTTAAATAACTTGCAAAGGGTTGATAAACCGTAAAAAATGAATAAATCGATCAACCTTAATCAGATGAACAAATTTCGCTCAAAATGATGTCCTCTTACTTTGACGAGTAACGTCTCTATTTTATGAGAAAGGTCCTTTTTAGATAAGCAACTTCCTCTTCGATTCATGAACAAGGTCATCTCAGTTTTATGGTTAATGACCTAAAAGATTTATTAGCGAGATTCGCTTGCTTTCATGTGAAATTTCCTCTTACTTTTTACGATCAAAGTCGTCTTAGTTTTATGAGCAATTCCATTCAGTTGGACTAAAATCGGTTGAGAATAGCTGCCTGGGTGCACGGAGGTGCAGAGGTTTCGTGTCCAACACGAATCTATGGTCGACTCCCAATTTATGATACACGCTCACTGTAATACATTTCAATTTTCATCAGGTACGATTCATATAAAATATAAATTTTATTGTGACCTAATTATGTACAATAATGGATGATATGCAATATAGGTGAACAATTCAAGTAGAAAAAAAATTGAAAATAAATATTAGGTTGTCCCACATGAAATGACGCACTTTATAGGAAATGAATAAAACGCTTTTGAATTGTTAAATAACTAATTTATTAAGTTGAAATAGGTACCATATTGATTAATGACTGTTTTCCAACGTACCTCTAAATTCTTGATCCCATCTTTGAAAAAGATTCTCATCCTTTGATGTAATAAACAAGTTCAAAATGCTTCGATTTACCCCCTTCCTTATTGAAGAATTGTTTTATTCCGTATAAAAAGCTCAAAATGCTTAAATACTAATCAGTAGGAGTGATATCAAGTGAATATGGAGGATGAAGCAAAATTTCATAATTCAGGCTCTGCAGCTTTTGGGGAGTTGATTGAGAAACATGCGGACGTGCGTTGTCATGCAGCAAAATTGGGCCATCCCTAGTCACAAGACTAGGATATTTTCACATACACCCAATTTAAAACTATATTTTTTATCATATATATATATATATATATATATATATATATATATATATATATATATATATATATATATATATATATATATATATATGAATTGACTCTCACTTTATAGCAAATGAGTAAAAATGCTTCTGAAATTTTAAATGACTAATTTATTTAATTGAAATCGGCGCCCTATTGATGAATGACTGTTCTCCAACATACCACTAAATTCTAAACCCCATCTTTAAAAGAAAATTCTCGTTTTTTGATGTAATAAACTGTTCAAATGCTTCGATTTACCCCCTTCCTTATTGGAGAATGTTTTATTCCGTATGAAAAGCTCAAAATGCTTAAATAATTGATAATCAGTAGGAGTAATATCAAGTGAATAGGGAGGATGAAACAAAATTTCATAATTCAGGCTATGGCAGCTTTTAGACAGTTGATTGAGAAGCATGCGGTTGTGCTTTGTCGTGCAGCAAATTTTGGGCCATCCCTATTCACAAGTCTAGGGTGATTTTTTTTCAATTTTTCGTGCAGACACTCAATTTCTCCACAATACGGGGTTGCTGTTATTCTTTTCCCTTGAGGCAAGAATGAATAATGAAGAATTCCTTTGAAAGACCACCATACAGTAACCATTAACATTTTAGGCTGCAGTTTAGATTTTGGGTATTGTTTTGGTAATTCACTTACATCTAACCACTGGCCTACTCTCTTACTGTTGTCAAAAAGTATCCATTTCTCATCGCATGTAATTATTCCATGCAAAAATGATTCTTTTTCCAATCGGGAAAGCAACAAAAAACACACCTCAAAGCGACGGTTCTTGTTAGTCTCATTTAGTCCATATGAAACAAACCTATCCAGTTGCTTTAATTTTTTGATTATTTTCGAGTACCGAGAAACAGTTGTGTGAGATGTTTCGAGATGCCATATAATTGTTCGGGCTGTAGTTCTTAGATTTTGATCAACCAAAGCATTCAATTGATCATGTCCGATAACCGATCATGATCTTCTCTTTGGTTTATTTTCAAGACTATAATATCCCAAACAAAGCTTCTGAAACCATTTCTGTTCAGTTCTAATTTCAACAATACCATTTCCAAAGGACGCCTTGATATTCCAAAATGTTTCAGAGGTAGAATGACCCTGTTTGTACTCATGCAGTATGATTACTCGACATTGTTTCATTGTAATCATTTTCATTGGGCTTATAATTAACTATATATTGGAAGAAACATTATCTGAAAAGAAAAAAGTCAAGAATAAGGCAAGATTTTTTTAATATACTAAGTAGGTTATTTCGTTAGACGAGCGAATCAACAACCAACCAAAAATGCGTCATTTCATGTGTGACAATCTAATACAATGTATCTAAATACAAATTAGAGACATGTCATAATAGATCATTACATCTTAAATACATCAACAATGTTTTACCGCAACTTTTAACATCAACTTGAGATTTTTCTGGTTAAGAAGTTGGATAATTTTAACACATTTAGCATTAGGGATAAAAAAAAGTAGCGAATCTTATATAATGTTTTATGGAGACTTAGCATGAGCAAAATAAATTCATCTATTTGCCCCCAACCTCAAAATGAAAACTCCCCAAAATGACGTCAAAATCCGCGAAAAGTTATCATCATTTAATAGTCAGTTGTGTTTAGTTTAATTTGCAACGTATGTAAATGTAGGTTGATAAGACAGCGCAGATCACAAAGCACTTTTCGTATTTGTCATTGAGTGAGAATATGGAAATCAACTAAACGCTACCTGACGCATCTAACTTGTCTTTTTCTGCACTTCTAACACATTATGTTCGTAAGTTGCCATTGTTTTTGCTGAGGGTCCTTTGCATTTTAATCAAGTCAGCTCTATTTGCTTTGTCAACGCTGAGTGACCTGCGTCAAAGCAAATAGAAGCTCTCTAAGACTATTAAAAATTGCTTACGATAACAGTAGATGATCACAAAAATTGACGTGGCTGTCAACATGGACGCTAAGGTGAACCCGCATGCGCAGAAGACTCATCTGTTTAATCAATTGCAGACGATAATTAATCGTGGGAGATTAAACGAAAACATGGCGTGAACCATTGTGTTTAATAGGAAGCTCTAGAATAAATAACATCGCGTTATTAAAATTGATATTGGCCGGAAAAGTAACTTCATTTGCGAGATGAAAAACAAACAACATGTTATTCTGGGTGTGTTCCAAGTTAAACAGACAGTCGTCTACTGTCTTTTGATTCTGATTGGACGCGCAATAATATCGCCGTCAACATGATTATTTCAAAATTGAATCGTCGTCTGGGTATGTATAATGGTCAGCTGCTTTGGATTTTATAAACTGTGAATATACTAATGTAGGTACCTCCAAAGATTCGCTAAAAAGCAGCATATATAATGAAAAAATGCCCCAAACTTAATAAAAATACAGTTTTATATTCACAATTTTTATGTTATTGAGGAAATACCAAATCAGCGGGTGACCATAAATTAGTATGGGAAATTTTAGCGTCTATTTGGAATGCAAAACAAACTGATTTTGGAAATTCTTGCAAAAATCAGATAATTGTCAGATTTTAATGACACTTTCAGGACTTATTCACAAATGAATTGAATTATGTTTTAAATTCTAAAAAGACTTTTTCTTATAACTAATATAAACATTAAGTCTTTATAAACATTAAATTCTTTTTTCTTTTTTTTGTAGTGCTTAATGTTTATATTATTCATAAGAAAAAGTCCTTGTAGAATTTAAATTAGGAATTTTTTTTTTTTGCTAAACAGGACCCCTTACCTAAAATCTGCTCTGAATCGTAAAATAAAAATACAATAAAACCAAGACATTATTCAATTAAAAAAGCTATTAATTGTTTTTATGAATAAAATATGTTGTGGACACTAATTTTCTTAAGAAAAAGTTCAATGAGTAATGAATTTTTATAAGAATTGTTTTCATTTTTTTATTTTAATTCGAATAATTTATAAACTTTTAAATCTTTTAAAATTGTGTATTCATTTGTAGCACTCAAGTGATATTGTTACTAAATTAAGACTTTACTAATCATAAATAGAAAAGTTCAACAATTCCTAATATTCTGGAAATAATTTTGAATTTATTTAATGTGTGTATAAACGTGTCAGTTTTTGTAAATACTGATGTCCAAACGCGACATTATCAGAAAATAAGAGCATTAACGAGTCAAATTAATATTTATTGGTAATTTTTCAATATGTCCGCAACAAGCCTCTTCCTATTTTAGACTATAAAGTACCTAAAAATCAATAAAATATAAATGGTTAACATTACTGGGTAGTTAAAAAATATATATAAAAAGGCGTTCACGTTATATACGTCAAGTAATTGTTTCATTTACGTTCCCCTTAGAAAAAGAAAAAAATATCTGTTGAGAAACCTCATAAAAGCCTCCACTACAGTGTTAAAAAATAATTTAAAAATGCTTTCCTGCGATATTATAAACTAAAAGTAAAAAATAATTGTTTTAAATGAGATTAATTAAACTTTAATTCAGCTAATCTTCTTCAAATAAAGTTTCAGAAAAGTATGTTTTATGTTTGAAAGAGTTTTTAATAAATTGAATTACGTTGTGTTGACTTATAATATTTGCCATTATGAACGATTTTAGCGTTTATATTGATAACAAAAAATTCATTCCAGTCAATTTAAATTTAATTTGAAATGCAGCAAAGTATTTTGCTTATTGAAAATGAGAAATTTATTTAATTAGTTTAAAATGAAAACTAAAATTAACGTTTCAAGAAAGATTAATTTTTAAAATGCATTTTAAATCTTAGGTATTACTTTTCTTTAGAAGTCTCTATATTAATGGGAAGCATTAGAAATCTTTTCTTTTTTTTTAGCTTGTTTTGATTTGTTTGTTTAACGACACATCAACTCCTCATGGGCCATTTAATGCCGAGATTTAATTTTCTTGAGAGCTTTGAAGTAACAAAAATGATATACATTATTTTGTTTTCACAATTGAATACATGGTAGACAACATTCAGATTTTGTGTATATACATGTTTGTGTGGATATGATTACTAAAGGCGGTGATATGTGTGTTATATGTTGTAGTTTTGTTTAAGTTATATTTTTGAATACAGTTTGATTTCTTTAAGAAATTGTAGGATATTATATGGATAGGTGCCATGAAAGAATTCTTTCATGTTGGTTATTTCGTTGATTTTGTTTAGCGACAGAATTTCAGGATTGCGGGTCCGGATTCGGCCTGGAATTTGCTCACAGAATCGGTTTGATTCCAAAATGATATGCTATGTGGGGTTATGGCCTCTAGGAGTAAAGTTGAAAAAAGTGACACACTGGCATTCACATTTATTATATAGAAAGGATTCTGCAAGCTAATTATGAAAATTAGATTTCCCATTTGCAAAATATTAAGGAAAACATTTATGTGGTGTTCAAACATCTCACGATATAAAGAGTGGGTTAAAAATGTCTGTGAGTAATCAGACATCTTCAGTTTAATTTTTTTTCTTCTGCTGTTTCCCTAGCAAAATGCTGCCAGTCATCATTTTCGTTAGCTTTTTTTTTTTTTTTACTTCACAGCATTTTTCTTTCTCTTTTATAAGTGACCTTCTCAACAGTGACTGTCCTTTTTACTGACCTCTATAAGACGAATGGCTACAGCTTCAGGTTAGAGGAGATACTTGATATATAGCACCTGGGAGAAACGATAGCCGATCGGAGAACAAAAAGCAAGTTGAAACGCTTGATGTAGGAGAGAAAAACCACACCTGCATTCTCAAATATTGGTGCGATCATCTTCTAAGTAGACAAAGTCAAAACCTGCACGGAAGTTTTCCTAAAAATTCAGGGAGATGTGATTACATTTCCAAGTTTAGCTGCATTTGCCTACGATATAAAAGAGAAGAGAGATACGCAAACGTTTTGGTTATAATGTGGATTTTTTAAATATATATTATACTTTAGTTCCCATATTTTTGATACACGAATCCAAGCTTTATTCCTAAACGGAAACTGTCATTTGATCTGAATTGTACACTATTTACATTATTCGGTCTATTGTCCACATCTTTCTCGCCATATTTATTTAGTAATAAATATAGCGACAAAGATGAGGACAATTGACCGAATGATGTAAATAGTGTACATAATACCTAATCTCAGAAATATAGACTGATCTGAATTGCAATAGCATTTAGCTACAGAAATACGGGTTCGATTTCTGTCGGAGAATGCATAATTTCTACGAAATTTCTAGAACATTCAGGCCAGTAAATGTAATTAATAATGTTTAATTAAAAAACAGAGCATTTACTTGAATAAATTCTATCTATAAAAATAACGTATAAACAGAAAAAATATATATATATTAAGGCATTTTTATGTTTATACATTCTTTTTATAGATACAAATATTTAAGTAAATGTTCTGTTTATAATAAACAGTATTAAACAACATTTACCGGCCTGAATGTCCGTGAAATTTTCACAGAAAATATTCGTCCTACGACAGGATTCGAACCTGTATCCTATACGGAACCGTCATTTAGCCTGACGTGCATTTACCGATTTGGCGCGTTCGTTTAGCGATGTCGAATTTACTGTATTTAAACTTCAATCTTCCATGAATCTCTCACGTTCATTCATATCTGCTCATGGCGTATCAAATGTAAAGAAATGACGTCACACATTATGAAATGGACAAAGTCCGACAATTATTTAAAGACATTTTTATGTTATACATTCTTTTTATAGATACAAATATTTAAGTAAATGCTCTGTTTATAATAAACAGTATTAAACGACATTTACTGGACTGAATATCCGAGAAATTTTCACAGAAAATATTCGTCATCCGACAGATCGGTAAAGGCACGTCAAACTAAATGACAGTTCCGTATAGGATACAGGTTCGATTCCTATATATATTGATACATATTTCATTAAATAATATAAACAAGTGTTGTCTATTTATTTTATGTAAATTCTTTTCATATCATCTGATAAGCTTAATAACATTATCATTAAATGAAGAAAGAAAATCACAATATTGATACATATTTTTTAATCCAATCTAAGCTTTCGGCTTACATAAGCCATTATCAAAGATGACAATTACTCTACAATATATTAAGCAATATGCTTACAAAATAATAATGATAGTCTGTTTTTGTTTACATAGAAGATTTCCAAGCAACGAGAAACTCGTGCATATAAGACGCTGGAAGCGAAAATCGCACCACAGCTCATGACGTTACACATGACCACGCGAGAGTGAATTCGAGCAGTATTAAGTATGGGACGCCGTTGGTATAAAGCAATGGCTTCTGTTACGAATTATAAGCATTTAAGAATATTTGTGGAGATTTCATAGTTTGTTCAGGTTAGGTTTCAACTGTTTTTATGTATATAGCTTCAAGAATTTTTTTTTTTTTTTTTATTGTTTTCATGTTTAAATATAGTTGTGTTTTCAACAAAGATTTTCACGAATTGTGTATGCGGCCAGGCATGTTGTTTTAAATGCCTAAAAATGTTAGAATTATCATTCAAATGTAGAATCAAGCATCGTGAAAGCGAGTTTGTGGTGTGACCAACATAAATATTATTTAATTCGTTGGTGATGCAATCTCTCAAAGGGCACTTGAATTTATAAACTATGTTGGTTTTTTGCAAATCGCTAACCGGGGGAGAAGAATCATTGCAAATAATTGAGTTGGGTATACTAGAATTAGTTTAGTATATGATTAACTTAATTTTTTTGCTAGGATCTGTTGTAGATATATTAGTATTTACTAATTTTTTTAGTATATTTTCATTTTGTTTATAATTAGTATGCATTTGATTACGATATAGGAGATTAATATGTTTGAGATCAGGAGAAGCAGTATTATGTACAATTTGCTTAGTATTGAGATTTCTAAGAAAGCATCTTATTTGTTCATCAACTATATAGTCTGGAAAGCTATTATTAATAAGTGTTTGTTTTATATTCCTTAGTTCACTGTAAAAAATCTGTTTTGTGGATGAATTATATATATTGTGTGTGTGTGTGGACAAATTTATTGACAACTGTTTCAAACACACCCGTTTTCATGCGTCTGATCTCTAATTATGTAGGCGGTAATGTGTCACCAAATGTTGTAAACCAAAAGGAGTGGCCGATTCTTATTATTTTGAATGCATCCTCATTTAAATTGTCCTTCTGTGTGTGTGCCAACCGCACGAACGCTGATTCGACTACGAAAATGGTGAACGCAAGGAAGAGATAAAAAAATATGAATATAAGAGAATTATTGGTTGCTATTCGCCCCCTGGTGGCAAAGGTCTAAATTTTACTGACATTGTCGATTTACAGCAGTGAATAGTGTGCATCAAAAATAAAGAATAAAGTCTCCCTGAAACTTGACCTTGCGTCCAATTAGCCACCGTTTCAATGCACCAACTACTCGAGATGATCAAGCTGGGGGGGGGCGTAAGTTTTACTGAATATCAAACCTAGACATAAACCATTCACTCTATTCAACGATCTCTTTAGATGTCACATTTTCTTTCTTTTTTTATTCTTCCTTTTTTTTACGGATTGGTATCAAATGAATTAGTAGAGCTGACTGAGTTATTAATGGATGCAGGCAGTAAAAGAAGAACTCAAATTAAGAATCCTACTAAAGGGTTATGACTAATTAGATGAGAAAAGAGGAGTTACATCACTGTAGTTCTAATTCTAGTTAGACAATTTCCAGTATATGTGTTACATATTTATAAGTCTACCATTCTTCCATAATTTAATGTTGTCTTCACACCTGTCTATATTTCTGAGGTGAGGTATTATGTACAAAATTTTCATTATTCGGACTATTATCCTCATCTTTGTTGCCATATTTATTACAACGTTTCGGCCGTTGTACTCTCCGGCCTTCTTCAGGTGCATGGAATGTCAAACTAAACTCTTTATTTCGCTCACAGGAGTAGACTGTTCTAGTTCCAAGTGCCATGTCTAATGGATGTCAGTTATCAATTTTCTCCTGTTAATTCCCGTCTCCAAGTTCTCCACTGACTCACATTCTTTGGGTCCTGTCACTGGATCTAACTAACGCCTTTATCCACTGTGCCATGTGTCCTTGAGGACATCCGTGTATGAATTGCTTGGTATTATAAACCTAATGCCTTCAGTAACCATTTTTTACCAGTTCTCATATTGCAATTTTGCTGTTATCATTCATGTTTTTACCAGAGCTCATATTGCCATTTTTGTTGTTTTTATCGCTTTTCTCTGACACTCCTTATTACTGGTTCCCATATTGTATTCATTTCAATGCTTGGTTGGCTCAGGAGACTTTTATGGCCTAACATATGTGCTATGATCTTAAGTTTCTTATGCATTTGCTAAATTTTCCAATGATGTATATTATGTCTATGATCTATAACCTCATCTTATGCATTTATATATATATATATATATATATTATATATATATATATATATATATGTGCGTGTGTGTGTGTGTGTGTTTTGATGGTTCTTCAGTTAGATGTATATTAATTCTAACGAAACCAAAACGAAGTCTATATTTCGACCGGGCATAGAATATTGCCTGGTGTTTCTGCTATCTAAGTAGAGAGTATTTGGAAAATCCAAAGAACATATACATATGGTCTGACGATTGCGTCTAGCATGAAACAGCCAACAGCCTGTCGCCTCTTAGTGTTGACTTCAATATTCACTATATATATATATATATATATATATATATATATATATATATATATATATATATATATATATATATATATATATATATATATATATATATATATATAATGGATTAAGTTCCAGAATTATTTAAAACATTTTCTGTTTATACGTTATTTTTATAGATACAATTTATTTAAGTGAATGTCCTGTTTTTAATTAAACAATGTTTACATTTACCGGCTTGAATGTTCGAGAAATTTCGTGGAAAATATACGTTCTCCAACAGATTGTGTCTATATATATATATATATATATATATTTATATATATATATATATATATATATATATAAAAGGTAACAAATCCATTGGTATATAATCCAAGTGGATCCTAATAATATAAAATATTAAAACTGATCCACAAAAGGAGCTCAATGTATTTATTATTACAGAGTAAATAATTAGTAAACAATAAAATCCAAAATCACCTCATATGGGGAATTGTCTAAGACGAAGATATCGGTCGTCTGTCTCAGCGTGAACTGAGTTCATATCAGAAATAGAAATTTAACTGTGAAAGCTAAGAAAAAAAAAGGAAAAGAAACAGTCGAAAAACTAATACAGAATTTATCCATTTCAATGTTTCAGTCAGACGAAAGGCACGAGACAGGGGTCAGAGGATGGTGGAAGGTATTTGTCTTAAAGGGAAGAAATTCTATAAAATTAAATCCGATTATTAACCTTAATTTTGGGTTATATGGGGAATGAAATATTAATTTAAAATTAAAAGAGGAATAAAAACGGGGTTAAAAATAAATTTAAAATATATAAATAAAATGTAATGGATGAATGGAAAAATAGCTGGGGAGATCTTAGAGTAGAGGAAAGTTTATAAATTATAATTAATATAGGTAAAGAGGTTATAGACGATGAAATATAGAAATTAGAATTAATTATACATTCGACATTTGAAGTGTTAGTGGGGAGTGAATATTATGTTAAGATAGTAGCTAATTAAACCTATATTATGGAAATTTGAATTTACTTTTATGTTGACATTTTAGAACTTATTCATTCCTCTGATTTAATAGTTGGCTTTGATTATTGTATTTTAGTAGTCTAATTTTTTCATCTAAACATAAGTCACACCTATCTCTAAGATAATTAGGAGTATGTGCAGAACATATCTTTCTTTCTATGTGCCGTGTCCTTTCAGGACGTAGGTGATCATGTCTCTCCACTTCCCTCTATCCCTTGTAGCTCTCAACAAGTTCCTTCCCTCTGCCACATCTCCCAGACCACGTTCTGTCATCCACTTGGCCGCTAGGTATGTCATGCGTTGTTTTCCCTTGTCTATCTTTCCCTCTATTTGACCTGTGAGTATCAGATTCCCCAGGCCTTACTTCCTCATTGCGTCCCAGGAACTTCAGGTGCTTCTTCCTGATGTTAAGTATAAGCCTCCTCCTTGCTTGCATCCTCTCTAAGACCTCATCGTTGCTCACACGCTCGGTCGATGATATCCTTAGCATCCTTCTGTAGAACCACATCTCCGTCGCCTCGAGTCTCTTCTTCATCTTTGAGGAAATCGTCCAACATTCGCTGCCGTAAAGAAGGACAGATGTCACGTAACAGCTCAGTATTCTTTTCTTTGTTACCAAAGAAATCCTCCTGTCTCGCAATACTCTGCCCAGCTTTTGGAATGCGTCCTTGGCCATTCGAATACGTCTACGGATCTCAGTGTCGCATTTACCGTCCTCTGTCAGAACGCTTCCCAGATATCTAAACTTCCGCGTCTTCTTGATTCTAGTGTTCCCGACCTGCACATCGCATTTCGGGCCTCATCCTTTTACTGATGACCATAAATTCTGTTTTCTTGTCGTTTATGCTTAGTCCCTTCTTCACAGGAGATCTTTTAATTTCTTTTCCGTGTCTGCTATCAGTACTGTGTCATCTGTGTATCTTATGTTGGTAAGATTGTGGCCGCCAATGGTAAATCCTGGTAGAGTTTCTAATCCTCCCATAATTACCTCGCTGAATAGGTTGAACAGGTCCGGTGAGAAGACCTATAATCTTCCAAATTATCTGTAGACTCAAACCTTTCTCCTTCAATTCCCAAAATTTCTTTGAAAGAGCTGTCTGGTGTTTTATTTTAGGGTTAGAAATATATATATATATATATATATATATATATATAAAGAAATATAGTCTTAAGATGTGCTATATTTATAGGAATAAAGTGCTCAATATCAGAGATAGAGCGTGTGTAGGCCTGACAATTGCATCTAGCATAAAACAGACTGCCGCCTCTAAGTGTTGACTTCTATGTTCACTTATATATATATATATATATATATATATATATATATATATATATATATATATATATATATATATATAGATACTTCCCTATCTAAATATTTTTGGCATTTGAAGGAAACAAATAGGACACCTAAAGTTAAATGGAAAATTATTAACAAGGCTAGAAAATGTAAAACTTGGGATGACCCATGCCCTTTATGACTCCATGAGAAATTGCATATAATTAAGCTTCTAAATAATAATAATCTATTAAACAATAGACACGAGTTAACGGTTTTTGTAGGCATCATCAGATTTTTGGTTTGAACTATTAGCTAAAAACTAGCATACAATATAATAACTTGTTTAATCCATAGCCCACTCATCAGATTCACAGTCTGAATAATTAACTAAAAACATGCATACAATATAACACCCTTCATAATCCATAGCCCAAATAAATAGTTTAAATACCCTAAAAAGATAACCCTTTATGAAGTCGTCAAAAAACAAACGTTACGACAGTTTTTTTTATGCACAAATCCTTTCATAAAAAAAAAAAAAAAAAAATAAATAAATCTCCATAGACATGCAAACGAGACGAGGGTTAATACAACTTCCGTTTCAAGTTTAGACACCCCCACCTTTCCCTGACTTGACATCTACGAAAATATATATATATATATATTTGAGATGAGGTAATATGTACACTATTTACATTATTCGGACTATTCTCCTCATCTTTGTCGCCATATTTATTACAACGATTACATAAATAAGGCGATAAAAGATGAGGACAATAGTCCGAATAATGTAAATAGTATATATATATATATATATATATATATATATATATGTATGTTATGTATGTATGTATGTATATATATATATATATATATACGTCATTTTATATATAAATACGGTCAATTTAATATCTCCTGCTTAATTAACTTAATAATTAGGTTGCGAAATGTTGATAGCCAATTGGAGAGCAATTTATTGCCCGTAACTGAATTCACCCCGAACCACGGTAATAACTTACTTAGTGAAATTTTGATTTGGATAAAACATTTCCCAGTTGCTTTGCACAATATGGCAACAGATTTGTTAGATTTCCATTATTCTGTGTAAAGTCTTTTATTTTTTATTTCAAATTCGACAGTTTTTGGGGGTGACCCACGCTGATAGCGTCTTTCCTCTCTAAGAACAATGGGACGTAAAAAAAGGGCCTCAATTTCGAACCATGAAAGCCGGCCCAGCGGGGTGGATCCAAGCTTTTTTTTAGTGAAAACCTATAAATGTGTCAGAGCAGGTGTATGCACCAGGGATTGGTCATCTGTCCTCGCAAATAGATGTAGTCGTAAATAAAAAGTAAGCAATGCAATGACTCATATATATATATATATATATATATATATATATATATATATATATGTGTGTGTGTGTGTGTGTGTGTGTGTGTGTGTGTGTGCATGTGTGTGTATATGTGTGTGTGAAAAAGTTAAGTTCTAACTAGAAATATGTCCGTAAAAGGACAATGCTTATTTATATATATATATATATATATGTGTGTGTGTGTGTGTGTGTGTGTGTGTGTGTGTGTGTGTGTGTGTGTGTGTGTGTGTGTGTGTGTGTGTGTGTGTTATATTATATATTACGGTCTTCTGGCTTAAAAAAATTGTACCAAGCACGATTTTGACGGTAATAAACCAATCGTCAGGTGCACTGTTCTCGCTTACATACATATATATATATATATATATATATATATATATATATATATATATATATATATATATATATATGCTGGCGGATACTGCAAAAGGAGTGGTCTGGGGTAGTCGTCACCCACGCAAACACGCACACAAATATTCACTGAACACAAAATAAAATAAAATAACCATGTATATAAAATTTAATTAAAGAATTTATTTATTTAATAATTTGTTTTACATAATCAGTAAATTTACCAAAGTGCAATTTTTTTTCCTGAGTAATTTTCAATGTGGCTACATTTGTTTTCAAGGATTTCATTTTTATGTTTGATTATGCAACTGTTTATGATTGTTTTTGAATTCTAGCTTTGCTTCGTTTGTTGTAACCAATTACATGACATTCAAGATGAAGTCATTTATCACGGTCAAACGGAATTTTTACGTCAAATTAAATATTTTTATGCTCATTTCAATATAGGATCTCCTATGGAGAAAGCGACCTTATTTAATATTGGCCGCTTCATTTGCATTACAACAGATTCCAGAATTTTCCATTGACTACTAGAATAATATTTTGTCGTTATCTGCTAAAATTTGTCTTATATTAATACTATTTTCGTTTTTTCTTATATGTTAATGTATATGTGCGCATATTGCACTAAATTTTAAAAAAATAACAATATATATATATATATATATATATATATATATATATATATAAAAGAAATATGTTGTAGTGGTTCCAACGAGAGAAAAGTATGTATATTAAAAAGAAGGGGGGTGCCGCAAACGTTTTTGGTTGTAATGTGGATTTATTGAGAAAAAATATTATACTTTGTTTTACATAATTTCACGACACGTGTTTCTGGTCTCGCAACCGTCTTCAGGTGAAAGTGGAGATTTCTACATATTATTAAAAATAATTAATTTTTCTTCATGTTCAATGTGGAATATTCTCGATATGAGAAATTCTGTTTGTGTGTTGGCAATCCGAATTTTCTTTCTAGAATTGTCAATGAAGAGTGCTGCGCGAAGGGTCATAAAACAATTAAGGTTTGTCCAGCGAGTAGTTATCGGCATTTAATCTTTTAATGTTTTAGTGACCTCTATGTGCTCTTGGATCTGTTTCTATTTTGGTGTGTTCCTGTCAGCATGCGTGTATATATGCGTGCGTATATTTCCTTACTACGAGGAATTCGTAAAATTGAACATGAAGAAAAATTAATTATTTTTAATAATATGTAGAAATCTCCACTTTCACCTGAAGACGTTTGCGGCACCCCCCTTCTTTTTAATATATATATATATATATATATATATATATATATATATATGACTAAGGAGGGAATTCTGAGATTCAGGAATGGAATCTCCCAGCCTCTATTTTTAAAAATAACTTGAAAATGGTCGTTTAAACAATATTAGAACTGACCAAAATTAACGATAAAAAACAAATGAAAACTACAGATATAATTCACTTATTTCAGAGACAGTCATTCACTCTTGTTGCTCACTGTATCTAACAAGCAGGGATTTTTTTCCTCCTGATGATGGCCACGCTGGCCGAAACTAGTCGAGGAACCCAGCTGAAATAATAAAAGAAAAAACCAATATACAACCAAGTGTGTCTGAAATTTTTTATTTTTTAATATTATATATATATATATATATATATATATATATATATATATGTGAAAAGTGTATATAAATATAAATAAATATATATATGTATAATTATTTATATATTATATGCGCGGTACTTATTAGAAAGCGCTCAATATCAGAGATGGAGCTAACATATTTGGTTGGATAGATGTGAGTTTGTGACCCTGGTTTCACGCTTTAGCGATCGTCAGACAAACTGATTAATGTTTTAAAAAAAAACATTAATCAGTTTGACGATCGCTAAAGCGTGAAACCCAGGGTCACAAACTCACATCTATCCAACCAAATATATATATATATATATATATATATATATATATATATATATATATACACAGTAATTACTGTTCGGTTATCAAATTGTACCTGGCTGACGATTGCCACGTGAGTTGAACCAAACGATAAGGAACAAATGCATATTTATTATTATTATTAGTGTATATATATATATATATATATATATATATATATATATATATATATGTGTGTGGGGGGGGTGGCATGGAGTTAACCAAACAATGAAAGGAAATAAGATTAAGCGATTGTAAGCAAATCTCTGGCTCATCGGGTTACTCATAAACATTTCCATTTTTATCATTGATCGACAAAATGGCAGTCGTCTGGACTTGAGTTATCAGATACTCCGACTGCATGTTTCTCTCTTTAATAAAGAGACGCCAGATTCGAAAAGAAAAGCGCCTCTTGCCAAATTTCGTCATTCAATATTTCCTTTAATCTCTGCCGAATATACGTTGCTCAGATACCATTGTATTATAAGACATTCAAACCGGCCCGAGATTTTGGATAACAAATCTCGTGTGATGTTCATGAATGAAAGACAAACAAAGCAAAGAATTAAAATAGACTTTATTTTATTTTTATTTCTTTCGGATTTAATAGAATCATCCGAGATATCACTTTTTAATAACTTCACTGTTTTCATGAACTTTCCTCTATAATACAGAGACTTTACAAATTTAAGCGGAGTACTAGATTAGCATCGAAATCTCATTTTACAGTTAAAATAGCGAGATGTAACCGTAAGTTCTATGCTAACAGTTTCTTTTCTCACACTTCTCGCTTGTGGAACCCCCTTCCAGCTTTATGCTTTCCAATCAACTTTAATCTGCAATATTTTTAAATGCAATGTCAATTGCTATTTACTGTCCTCCTGATTACTCTTTTCTTTTTCTACTTATTATTAATGTTTCTATTTGTAATCCTTCCACAGCCTGTAACGTCTTCTGACTTTAACTGCCTTGCATGAGGTGTGATACCGATTTAAAAAAATTGAGTCAAGTTCTTAATTAGCGTCGTCTTATCGAGATGGATGTTAAGGATGGCGCCAAAACCCGTTCAGAAATATCGATACTATCAACCGTATCCAATCGCTTTCTGAGATCAATGATTTAAAATGGCTTCAGGTGAATGAAGCGCGTAGGTCTTCTTGCTTCCCCGTCATCTTTGAACTTCAAAAATTTAAATGCAATGTCCATCGTTATCTTTTGTTTTCTTAATTTCTGTTCTTTTATTCTTCTGTCTCTTTAATATCGTTTTTGTCTCATATTCTCCCACAAACAGTAACTCTTTGCATCATAGTGGCTTTATTGCCTTACTTGGGGTGAAATGTTTAAAAAGAAAAGAAAAATCCAATCCTTATATTAATTATCTCAGTAAAATTGCATTACATCGAGACAGAGTAGAATTTTTTTTTCAATTAAAGATTATGTATATTTTAATTCCTTCTTCTAGTATTTCTCTAAGATTTCAAATTTAATTGCTTTCTTTAAAAAAAAATAATGTTATTTCGATTGGTTGTAAATGCTAGAAATTCAAAGAATAAAAATGAAAATGCATCACAATGTTTGTTTTTACACTCAATGCATTATAATAAATTTTATATTAAAATGTCTGAATTGGGATCAAATGCAGATCAAATATGAATCGGAATTGGGATCAAATAAAGATCAAATATGGATCGGAATTGGGATCAAATATAGATCAAATGTAGATCGGAATTGGGATCAAATGTAGATCAAATATGGATCGGAATTGGGATCAAATGCACATCAAATATGGATCAGAATTGGGATCAGATGCAGATCAAATATAGATCGGAATTGGGATGAAATGTAGATCAAATATGAATCGGAACTGGGATCAAATGCATGTCAAAAATAGATCAGAACTGGGATCAAATGCAGATCAAATATGAATCGGAACTGGAATCAAATGCAGATGAATTCTGGATCGGAATTGGTATCAAATGCAGATCAAATATGGATCGGAATTGGGATCAAATGCAAAATAAATAAATCAATATTGCATTTTTATTAAATAAATATTTGTTATTTTAATTATTGAATTGTTTTGAAAATCATGGGAGTATTTTGTATCTTAAATAATAAAACTTTAATTTTTTTCAAAAACCTTAATGAAAATTTATTGAACTAAGCTACGCACCCTAATAAAACAACTGTACTTCGCACCCCCTTACGTTTTTGCACTTCTCCCCCAAATTGGCTTTTGATCGGTCGATGTATCATTATTCTAGGTGTGATGGACAGACGGACGAATTAACGAACGCCATAGAATTTTATATATAAGTAACTTTATATCACTTCATGTAGTATTTCTCTAAAAATTCAAATTTAATTACTTCATTTTAGAAAAATACTGATATTTAAATTGGGTGTGAATGAAAGAAATGCAATGAATAAAAATAAAAACGCATAACATTTTTATTTTCATTCCATTATGATTTATCTCTAAAATTCTCACAAGAAAGAAATTGCGCACATAAAGCATTACAAGTTACAACAAATAGGATTCCTTAACGACAAACTAAACAAACTTAGATATTTTTCTTACAACTATAGCTTGCCAGTGCTTTCTTATTTTTAGCCTCTTGAATTTATGAATGGTTATTGTCATATAGGAAGAAAATGAGTAACTACCGACATCGAAGTTTAGGCGTGACATTCTGGGCTTATGAATAAATGTCTTCGGCCAGGTGTATAAATAGCGGTGTCAGGCTACTGACTGTGGTGATTATTGAGTGGAACTATCCAGTCGAATTAGTGTGAATTATTGTGCGTCGATGATTTCGGTTTTGTTTTAGGATTTCCCGGAAGCTAAGTCGAGCCGCTCTACTAATAAGGTATTCACTGAAATGGTTAATTATCTTTGGCTGACTTTTACTTCTTTGTTCTTGTTAAGTATTTATTTGCGGTTGTAATTAAATACTGTTTTATTTCAACATTGAAGTATTGGGTTATGCTTAATCATTAACGGTCACCTTACGTCACAAAAGTTATTAATTTGAGATTTACTTGACTCCCAACAACGTTTCCGCAACGTTACCTTGCAACATTGTGGTTGCTTGGTTGGTTTTGTTTAGCGGCATATCAACACTTCTATGGGTTATTTAAACCAGAAATCTAAATATTTTGTACGCATTTTTATTTTATTTTTGGAGATATTAATGGTTTTAGTGAGGCAAGTCTTACTAATTAACCTATAACTGAGGGGAGAAGGGGTGGATTTATGCCTTTCTCAAGGTTATTTGCACGTAAATGAATATAACAAACTCAACTGGAATTCGAACTCGGCTCTCCGATTAACAATTCCGAGTCATTATGGATTACACCGCCCATACATCTAGGTTTACAGCACCTGGTATTCTCAAGCGGTCACCCATCTAGATAGTTCCTTGATCTTACGGGAACTGAGCAACATTGCCGATACGTTCCCTTGTAACATTACCTTAGCATGCTTTGTTTAGATTCCCCAAGAACATTGCCTACCTGGCCAAAATGTTTCCTTGCAGACTCTCCACAGCAGAACTACAATTCTTCGAACACATCCAAAATATCCCCCAATCAAAACACATCGACTTTACCACGTTGCATAGAACGGAGTAACTGTGGATAGCGGCTTGAACTGATTGTGGCAATGATGATGAGAATAACAATCCGAATAATGTAAATAATACAAGTAATACCTCATCTCAGAGATATAGAGGCCGAAACATTGTGAATATGGAAATGAAGATGGGGATAAGAGCCCGAATAATGTAAATAATGCAAGTATTCCTAATACCTCATCTCAGAGATATAGGGGCCGAAACGTTGACAATATGATAATGAAGATGAGGATAAGTCTGAATAATGTGAATAATGCCAATAATCATAATACCTCATTTCAGAGATATAGAGGTCGAAACGTTGACAATATGATAATGAAGATGAGGATAAAAGTCTGAATAACGCAAGTAATCATAATACCTCATTTCAGAGATATAGACGTATGTAAATTCTGTAAGAAACAACTTGATACAACAAGAATTTTCAACAAGTGACTCCGCTTACGCGACACATAACGTTTAGTTGTATGCTAACTTAGAGTTATCAGTTATTTGCGGCTGTAAAGTGGATTTTAATAACAATTATTAGTTACTGGCGTGCCTTCTACAATATGATGCATAAAGAGTTATACGTGGGAGTAAAGAAAATAGACAAAAATGAAAGGATAATCCTGTTTTGATGTCAGCGTGATCTTCACGGACATGCTTTTAACGATTGATTACATAAAGACTGAACTGAACCTATATGCCAATTGCCGATACTGGTGAAGTCGTTTTATTGCAATGAATAACTTCAGCTTTTATTGAATTTTCTCATACTTTGCACTTAATAGTCAGGCAGTGTCCCGTCCTGGGTATGACAATAAACTACATCCGCGTCCTGGGTAAGACGATAAACTACGTCCAACAACAAGGCCTCTGATCAGGAGGTTTTGAGGAGCGTGGAACCACCCCTTAATTGCTGGTGTCCCTAGGTCCATCTTGACCCGGAGTGGTAGTACCTGTTAGGATCCCAGCTATAAGGAAATAGTTAACACCCAAACTTGTGTAAAAATAGGTTTTAATACCAGAAATACTTTGTAATAAAAAAAAATTTATTACCAGCAATAATTTTTGAAGGAAAAATTATTATTTTCAACAATTCTTAAAAAAAAAAAAACATCAATACAAACAGTTATACATTCTTTGTAAAAAAAATATTACCAGCTATAGATTTCTTCAAGGAAAAATGTTCCCAGAAATAGATTTTTGAAGAAAAACATTACCAGCAATAAAAATTTTGTCGGCGTTAAATAGCCCACTGAGGTTGATATGCTGTAAAACAAAATAAACCAAACCAAACCAGATTGTAAAATATAGAACTTTTTTTTTCAGAGTCTGTCTATATTTCTGAGATGAGGTATTATGTATATTATTTACAACATTCAGACTATTGTCCTCATCTTTGTCGCCATATTTATCACAACGTTTCGGCCGTTGTACGCTCTGGCCTTCTTCAGGTGGTTGGAATTTCGAACTGAACCCTTTATTTTGCTCACTGGGGTAGACTGTTCTAGTTCCACGTGCCATGTGACCTCAAGGACACATGGCACAGTAGATAAAGGTGTAAGTTAGATCCAGTGACAGGATCCAAAGAGTGTGAGTTCAATATCCGGTAATGTCAGTTGAGAACTTGAAGAGAGGAATTGACAGGCGATAACTGACATCCATTAAACATGGCCTGTGGAACTAAAACAGGCTACCCCAGGGTTCAGTTCGACATTCCAACCACCTGAAGAAGGCCGGAGCGTACAACGGCCGAAACGTTGTAATAAATATGGCGACAAAGATTCGGACAATATTCCGAATAATGTAAATAGTGTACACATATATTTTAATTCATATTTTATATTTTAAACGCTATACATATATATATATATATATATATATATATATATATATATATATATATGTATGTGTGTGTGTGTGTGTGTGTATGTATGTATGTATATATTTAATAGATTTTCTGTTTATACGTTATTTTTATAGATATAATTTATTTAAGTAAATGATGATTAAACAGTATTAATTACATTTATTGGCCTGAATGTTCGAGAAATTTCGTAGAAATCTCCGACAGAAATCGAACCGGTAAACCTTATTGGAACCGACACATAGCCTATCGTGCTGTGACCACTTAGCCATAGAGAAGCATCTTGGTCAGCAAAGCCCGAATTAATATTTATAAACACACATCGACGATTTTTCTGGATCGATCATTTACGCTCACGAAACGTATCTTAACGTAAACAATTACCATATGACAACATATTATGAAAGTCCGACAATAATTTAATATATTTTCTGTCTATACGTTATATATATATATATATATATATATATATATATATATATATATATATATATATATATATCATATATCATATATAGTCATCCACAGACAGACTGTCTCGCTGTACCACACCTTATCAGTGTGGCTAGACATCCGATCGCTTCAGGCCGAAACCCAACCGATTTACTTCAGTCGAAGATTGTAACCCCTTGGCCATCGACGCCCGGCCAAGAGAAAGGCGAATTTTTGCGTTTTTATTTTTTTCATGAACACACCAGTCACCCAGAGAACTCAATCGCTAGGAGAGTCTTGCATTATCAGCAGTAATAGTGACTGTTAACAAATTCGTTACCCCCACAGTGCTCGACCGATTAAATTATTTTATCAAGAGCTAATATTTTCTGTCTAATACGTTATTTTTTATAGATATAATCCATTTAAGTAAAGGCTCTGTTTTTTAATTTTTACTGTATACGACACCCAAAGTTTTTTTTAATAACATTTTAATAATTTTTTCTTGTTTTCATACAGAATAATGGATGTTTCGTTCTAGAACGCCTCAGATTTAAAGTTGTATATATTCAATCATTTTCATCATATACACAGGGTTTCCCTAACGTTTGTATACATAGAAAACCTCATTAATTATATGTTTCCTTTTTTTTACATCGACAGATTAAACATGTTTTTGTTGAAAGAAGAAAGAATTGACTTCTTTTTCTGGGGTATACTAAAGAAAGTGAAAATCACAGATGCAACACTCTTGGTAAATTCGAAACACGATTTCCCATATCAAGCCGTTATCCAATACAGCACAATTTTAATACTTATTTTAATACAAGCATTTCACCCCAGGCAACGCCCGAGAGCCACTCAGGGCAGAGAGTTACAATCAAGATGGGAATATTGAATAAGGTACGTAATAAGCTGGAGAGCTACTCAAAGTAGAGGAGCTGTTAGGAATTGAAGATTATATGAGTAAAGAAGATGGGCATTTAGCGATTGACTTTTGACTTGAAGAGGTTAATATTAAAGTCTTTGGGGAAGCACTCTTGCGGGAATTTAGTTCACAATGTAGCAGTGCTTGGGAAAAAAGCTGTCTCAGTGGCACATTCTCCTTACTTTTGAAATACGGTAGAAATGTACACAACACAAATGATATATAATATAAATAGCGAACAAAAAAAGAAAAGAATTCAAATAATTAAAGCCATAATCTAAAAAACTAGAGATTCGTTCATTCAATCTACAAACTGGTGTATTAAATACAGGGTGTTAGTAAAGTCTGGACACATAAACAAAAAATGCATATTTTCAACAACATTGATTGAATTGGAATATTAACAAATAACATCTTCATTATGATTTCCATCATTTGTAATGCAAAAATTGATGCACTCTGCAAGATGCATGTGAACTCGATGCAATAACTCCATATTGCCATCACTTTTACTACATTCACTCTTTACCAAGAGTGTTGCATCTGTGATTTTCATATGTTCCACTATTTAACCCAAAATTGGGGAAGGGATAGATCCATACATTTTTCACTTACACACAAATACCGATGGGAAATTTAATAGATCTATCTCTTCCCCAGTTATGGGTTAAATAGTGAAACATATTTAATATGTATACATATATATGTGCTAGGTGTAACAGCAAAATTGTACAAACCGTGTCCAATTGTTAGACTAAGCTTTGAATCGTTGTAACTTAGAAATGATTAAAGATATCTTACTGGAGTTCTCCTAGGTTTTTATAACACTATTGGACATTACTTTGAACAATAAGAATGTATAATTTCTCTCCAAGCTTAACAGAAGAATCGTGATGAAATCGATCATAAACGAAAATGACAGGTTCATCATTAATTAATTATAGCTAATGATTGGAAACTCATAAAGGATTGAAATAAAGTTCAAATATATGTATATTATTCCAGGATCATTTTCCAACTTATTTAAGATGATGTTCGCCCTCTCTAACCATCTAACTTTCTGTTCAGATGTAACAAGGTGCCTAACAGGGTTCATTTATGATTTCATTTTCAAGTCTTTTTTCAAAGCTCTTTGGACTGTCATAACTGAAATTTCTCTCTCACGTGCCATACGTCTTATAAATTTTCTCATTGATCTCTTTAGCAAGTTGAAATGATGATCCGTCTTCCTGTTGTGACCTTCTGATCCAATTTTCCTCTCTACTGTTCCCTCATTTTAAAACATATTCACCGTCCGTTAATGATGGCCTTAATGATCATTTTCCTCTCACCATTGCTCAGGTGGAAAGACAATGGGTCTGGCACAAAACGATTGTAACCTATTCCCTTTTTAGCTGATTAACTAAATAGGTTTTTCAGTGATTCTTACGACAAATGGTATCAAGATGGCTAAACGTCTTATGTGAAAACCGGGAAAAAAGAAACTGGAGTACTTTAGTGTTTTATGGGGTTTTTTTTATATAGATATTAAACATTTTGTGGGATGGACAATTTTGCTGTTACACGATTTGGACAATTTTGCTGTTACATTCGGTATAATGAGAACTTAACGTGATAAATGATTTTGCGGAAGATCACGTTAGATCCTCATTATATATATATATATATATATATATATATATATATATATATATATATATATATATATATATATATATGTGTGTGTGTGTGTGTGTGTAAAACCTAAAGAGCCAGGTAAACCTACCTAGATTTCACCTAAACGGATCATCAGAGCCAGTTCACCCTGACGATCCGTTTAGGTGAAACCTAAATAGGTTTACCTGGTTCTTTAGGTTTATATTAGATTTGCTCTACTTCGTGTATTGAGCACTTTATGTAGTTACTTTTACTCGTTTTGGAGGGGTTTCTTTGGGGGGGGACTCTGAGCTTGGATTCTGAACGATTGTTTTCGCCTCAATTTCATGTTCTTAGTTCTTTCTTTTTTTTATCCCTCATTTTTCGTTGGGCATTGGTTTGTTCAATTACAAGCCGAAATACCCAAGTTTTTTCCAAGCGAGTACCACTATATATATATATATATATATATATATATATATATATAATGAGGATCTAATGTAATGAATGCTTGTGCGGAAGAGAGACATTGAGTGGGAAAGAGAAAGATATGTGTTAATGAAATGAAGGAGAAGAGAGAATGGGATAGCTAGAGAAGGAAAGTGAGAGATATAGAGAGAAAAGCTGAGAATGAGAGAGAGAGAGAGAATGAGAGAGTGAGCGTGAGTGAAATAGGAAGAATGAGAGGCCGTGATATAGAGAAGTGGTGGAGAGAGAGAGAGATTGAGAGTGAAATAAAGAAGACGACAGAGAATGAGAGAGAGGGAGAGAGAGTTGGTAGATTTGGAAAAGGGAGGAGCAGATATAAATCAAGTTGGGCACTGAGAAGAGAAAGCAAGTGAATTATTTGAAAAATGTTAGTTTTTTTTACAGTTGACGTTATTCTATACCCATTAATTTTGGATTACGCAGTAATGCTATCTTTGTTCACCCAGATCTTCTACCCGCAAACAAAAATCGCATCTCTCCCCCTCACACACGCCCGCGTATGACCATCGAGGCCAGCCAATGAAAATGCAGTTTCCATTTTCCTTAACAGTTTCGTTGGCCAGGCAACGTTTTTTTCTTCGACCCTTGCTAGTTCATCGCCATCTTCATTGAAAAAAAAAAAAAAAGAATACAAAAAGCAAACATTTGTTGTTGACGTTGAAATCTCCTTGAGCGCCTGGCCACCCGTGCGATATCTGGGTGTTTGATTTTTGTTTTGTTTTTTTCTATGTTGACACTGACTATTTTTTCCTTCTTTTTTTTTTTTTGTTATTTATTTATTTATTTTTTTTTTTTTGGCAAATGGTTACTTGATTCATTTTGTCCCTATTGTCATTGTTATTTAAATATGTCTCTCGCAGCGACGAGAGATTCTCAAGATATACGAAGTTGAGAAAGGTTGAAGGCTGGGGTTTGCTTTAAATAATTCTTAACGACAAATTAAAAACTATACATACGATTACATATTTCTCTTATTTAGTATATTTATCTATCGCGTGTCTTTATCATTGTTGTTTTTAGCACAACATTTCAGCCGATATATTCTTCAGCCTTTTTTTCTTGAAGCTTTGGAGAGAAATATTCTACATATTATTTTCATCTCAATTGTTTTTGACACAATATCTCGGCCGACACATTCTTCAGCTTTTGCCTGACATTCCGAGATGTACTTTTGCTTCCGTTTTAGGTGAGGTAAATTGAAGTTTTATCTATCTATCTATCTATCTATCTATCTATCTCTATCTATCTCATATATATCTATCTATCTATCTATCTATCTATCTATCTATCTATCTATATTGTTGTAACCTTGAAAGGGTTACTGAATGAGAAATAACTAAAACGTAGGTTGGAAATGAAATGCTAATCTGCACCTGTTGATGTTATAAATCAACAAAATGCACTACTCGCAAGCGGCGTAAAGTAGGTAAACCACTGCCAGTGGTGGATTACATAGACAGCATATTACCCCCACTTACAATAGTGTCCAACGTATTTATAAGGATATGGAGATACCCATTAGTGTTCATAGAGACGGTAACACACACACACACACACTCATATATATATATATATATATATATATATATATATATATATATATATATATAAAGTGGACATTGACGTCAACACTCAGAGTCCTCTGAATACTAACTTCAATGTTCACTTTTATATTTTTATACGCACTATCTCTGATATTGAGCACTTTATCCCATAAATATAGCAAACCTTAAAACCTTAAAACTATATTTCTTCATACATATATATATATATATATATATATATATATATATATATATATATATATATTTATGGGTATGATAAAAAAAACAGTAGGTCTGCACCTGAATATTGCATGTTTGCATGAAACATTATGTGTTCTCATTAATATATATATATATATATATATATATATATATATAAGTGAACATAGAGTCAACATTAGAGGCGACAGTCTGTTTCATGCTAGATGCAATCGTCAGGCCTGACGATTGCATCTAGCATGAAACAGACTACCGCCTCTAAGTGCTGACTTCTATGTTCACTTTTTATATTTACACGCGCTCTATCTCTGATATTGAGCACTTTATCCCATAAATATATATATATATATGTGTGTGTGTGTGTGTTCATATATATATATATATATATATATATATATATATATATATATGTTCATAGATAGATAGATAGATAGATAGATAGATAGATAGATAGATAATATTAGTGGTAAATATACATACATATGCAAAATATATAAATACCTATACATGTATATTTTAAAAAAAAAATTCCAAGAGGAAGAATCCAGGTAGAACTCAAATGTCTAGGACAGAGTAAGGATATAATAAAAAAACTTAAATAATATTCCATGGTCCATGGAATATTAGTGTTTAAGCTTTTTTTTATTATTATATATATATATATATATATATATATATATGTTCATATATATATATATGTTCATGTATATATATATATATGTGTATATATATATATATATATATATATATATCGACGTGGGATATTATGTTTATTCATTAATATATATATATATATATGTACATATATGTGTGTTTGTGTGTTCATATCCCGCTCTCACCCCTTCACTGTCGAAACTCCTAAATGTAGCCGTCTCTTCTACTCTAATAGCTTCATGTCTCGCACCTCTCGCCTGTGGAACTCTCTTCCCTTCTCCTGTTTCCCTGTGAGTTATAATCTCCAGCTATTCAAGTGTAATGTCAATCGACATCTCCAGTTGCCTTAATCTATCTACTACCCTCATCCTTTCTTCTATCACTCCTATCTGATCTTCTTATTTTCTGTAACCCCTTGCGTCCTAGTGGCTTCCCGCCTTGCTTGGGGTGAAATGCTTAAAAAAAAAATATCTATCTATCTATCTATCTATCTATCTATCTATCTATATATATATATATATATATATATATATATATGTCTGTTCATATCTATCTATTTATTTCAGTCTGTTCTCATGTATGTATATGTTTCAGTTTGTATAATTGTCTTTATCGAAATACATTTGTTTAAACAAGCGCTGAAGTTATGGTTAACAAGCTTTTTTGCCAATCATCTCTTACCTCTCTTACTGTAAACTTCACCGTTGTTTCAATATATTGGCCTTATGCCAGAATATATTCAGATTCCTAAATACACTTTTTATTCGTGTTATATAAAAATGCTTTCTGATATTTGATAAGTATAATAATGTATGGCACAAGGCCACACAAAGAGGGGGAAAATGTATCATGTATTCTTTTAAACCATCCTTCGTGATCCAAGCTTTAAAAAATTTGGGTTAGAAATCGAACTACAAATGTTAGCGACAAATACTCAACTATCCCAGTTGGCAAACACTATAGGTCAAGCAAAAAACATTTTGGGAGTGGGGAAGTATATTTTTTTTCATTTTTAACCAGAACTGTATCTCTCTCTCCCTCTCACTGGTTCCTCTCATTCTCTCTTTCCTCCTTCTCCTCCTCCTCTCTCTCTCTCTCTCTCTCTCTCTTTTGTTCTTCTATCGATACCTGAATATATCTTTCTCACGCACTTTCTGCACACCGATTTTCTTACCGCAAATCTTTCACACGCACGGAGTTTCCTGAACACACAACAGTCACTGCAAATGTCCATACACGCACGCACGTGCCCGTTTGGAACACGCAGTAGATTCAGGGCCAGATACAAGCTACATACGCAAGAGGAGCGCCCCCTTTGAGCAAATAAATTCCAGTTACCGCTATAGTAAGTTCAATCCTTCCTAGCTGCTTCACACTTGGCGATTTGCGTCTATCTCATATAACATGAAATATCTAGCGAATGGAAAGCGTTCGACCTCGAAATCCATTGTTAGTGGATCTACTTCTTAATAGGCCTATCGTGAAATAATCTTTTATAAATCTGTTTACAAATTAAATATTTGAAAGAGATTTCCAATCTTTTAATCAAATTCTTAAACTTAAATATGCGGTTGATATGGTCACGGGGTCAAGTGTCTAGAACTGGAATGGGAAACCTTTTTTCACGGAAACACACATCATTTCTTTGCCTTGTGTAAATGCAAAATTGTTTAAGTGAGGGAGACATCCCGTGATCTAAAAATCCGCATCTACGAACACAAGAGAAACTTGCGTTTGGACAAGCGATCTAACTCTCGTTTTACATCCAACCGATGCTGCGCATAACTTTGATTTCACTAATGCCAGCCTAATTAAAATAGAACATAATTCTTTCAGGAGAAGATAAATTGAAAACTTAATAACATTATTACCAACTATAAACACATGCCTAAAAAAATACATTACATCACCATCTTCCTTTGAACCCATTCGAAAAGAATCTAACTTATATGTATCTAATACAAAGAATACATTCCTAAAAAAGGCGAGCCATAAACTCAGATTCCCGCGATTCCCCGTGGTTACTTGAAGAAAGGGGAAGATAAAAACAAACCTATTAGACACAAAAAACGCACACAATTACAAATACACATTACCACTCGTTGCCCACTTAAACATACGAAATCTCCACAAACCTTTATACACATAGAATTATCCACGGTTTTAATACATGTGACATATTTCTGAGCAATGAGAACTGACTCAAACATAATTGAAAATATCAGTGTTTTCTGTCTTTTTGTCTGTTTTCTGTCAATCTCTGACAAAGTTTTAATAAATGGGAAACATTTCAGATTGATATGCATTTCCTGTTTGTTCATTTATTTTATCATCCTCTAAGATTCTGATTCATATTTGATCTACATTTCATCTCGTATATATATATATATATATATATATATATATATATATATATATATATATATATATATATATTCATACACGTTTCATTAAATAATATAGACAAGTGTTGTCTATTTATTTTATGTAAATTTTTTTCGTAACATCTGATAAGTTTAATAACATTATCGTTGAACGAAGAAATTCACAATATTGATCCATATTTTTTAATATAATCTAAGCTTAACACTTGTCTATATTATTTAATGAAAGGTGTATGAATGAAAATATGCTGCCTAAATACACACAATATATATATATATATATATATATATATATATATATTATATTTGAAACAAATTTAGATAGATAGATAATCTTGCTAGATGTGATAAATAGATTTGAACCGAATCAGATAGATAAATAGATAGATAGATAGATAGATAGATAGATAGATAGATAGATAGATAGATAGATAATCTTGCTAGATGTGATAAATAGATTTGAAAAGAATCAGATAGATAGATAGATAGATAGATAGATAGATAGATAGATATGTATGAACCGATTGAGATAGATAGATAGATAGATAGATAGATATGAACAAACCAATAACAGGACTGTACAGTTTAGTCTATACAGGTAGGGATTGTATTAATTGGACTAACAATAGATTTCTTGTTAATTAATACCCCATCAAACAGGTGCGCTATGTGAAAGGATGTTTTGTTAAAAAAAGAAACTGATAGATGATATTTCCTATTCATTCACGTGACACCGCTGACGAGATATCTCGCGAGATATTACCTTGTCGTGCGTCATGTTTGGCAATGAATCAAAGAGGGATTTGAGACACTTCACAGACAATGGAGAAGGCAGTGAAAGCAACGATTGTTCTAGAGTGGTTGACGAGATATCTCGCGAGAAATTTCCTCTTCTTTCAACCTGCGTGCCCCTCTCCACGGTGAATGTCGGGCATGGGTGCAAACTTGATATCTCTGAATCCCTCTAGTTTAACGACCCATTCACCTTTAAAATGAATACATATCGTATATTTTTTCAACTTTACTAAAGTCTCGTATATACCGCTACATGTAATATACCGCAAAATACGTTATCTCCTGACCCATTTCAAACGACAACAATATTTGATTATTTCGGGTAGAATTGGCACCGACTAGAGGTGTTGATAAAGGGTTACAGTAGAAAAGATTGGGCAAACATGGATCTTTGAACCCGCAAAAAAACAGAGTGTGAAAAAGACCGTCTTTCCAATAAAACCGCTATTATCTTCACTCCTCGGAAATGTTTATTCTTTTAAACAGTGATGATTACAATTGTGATAAAACCTGGACATATGATGAAAGTAAATTTATACATTTTCTTGAGAATTGACAACAAAAATAAACACTATTAATTTAGTATTTGTCTATATTTCTGAGATGAGGTATTATGTAAATTATTTACATTACTATTGTCCTCATCTTTGTCGCCATATTTATTACAATGTTTCGGCCGTTGTACGCTCCGGCCTTCTCCAGTTTGTTGGAATGTCGAACTGAACCCTTTATTTGACTCACTGGGGTAGACGGTTCTAGGTCCACGTTTAATGGATGCCAGCTATCAGTTATCTCCTGTTAATTCCCCTCTAAAAGTTCTCCACTGCATTAATATCGAACTCACACTCTTTGGGTCCTGTCACTGGATCTAACTAACGCCATTATCCACTGTACCATGTGTCCTTGAGGACATCTGTGTATGAATTTCTGGGTATTATAAACCTACTGTCTTCAGCAATCATTTTTTAACAGTGCTCATATTGCAATTTTTGCTGTTATCATTCATGTTTTTACTTGAGCTCATATTGCAATTTTTGTTGTCATTATCGCTTTTCTCTGACACTCCTTATTACTGGCTCCCATATTGAATTGATAGCAGCAAAAATTGCAATTTGAGTATTGGTAAAAAAATGGTTACTGAAGAAAAAAAATTTCAAGACTTATTCACAAATGAATGAAATTATTTTTGAATTTTTTTTAAGTAAATCTTGGTAAAAATATTTTTTTTTTTACTTCTTTTACACTCCATTACTTAATTTCATAAAATTACAATTTCAGCCTCTTCATACTTATTAGTTAAAATCAGGACTCTGTTATAAATCACTCATAGCGGTTATAATATTATGTCACGCTTAGACGACTCAGCGTCACGGCATTAGAATTTACCTCACTGACTCCAACGGCCTTCTACTTACTGACTTTATTTCATGAGACTGGCCTAGTTCATTTGTGTCACCGGGGGTATCTTATTAACTCCACAGCATCCCCCTACCTTTTGAGATGTTTTTCTACTCGTAAATATTTTATTTTATTTCTTCACCCCCTCCTTTTTCTGGCGAGTTCTGAATTTTGTATTTCTTTCATTTTGGGCCAACCTCTAGTTTTGTCCGTACGTTTCCTTTTTCTAGTAATCATACTATGTTCAATGGATACTTCCCTGCCCCAGGGGTCCGTCCCTGGGCTGGTGGTATCACGGCTACGACTAGCTTGGACCGGCTCTGACCAGTTTGGACTAGCTATGACAATCCAAGAGCAGCTATGACTAGCTTAGACCAGCTCTGACCAGCTTGGACAAGCTCTGACCAGCTAAGACCAGCTATGACTAGCTTAGACCAGCTCTGACCAGCTTGGACAAGCTATGACCAGCTAAGACCAGCTTAGACCAGCGGCCTGAGTGAAAATACTCGGATCCCCACGTTAAAAACTGACCTTTTGTCAAAACCTGACTCGATGGAGGGGTGGGGAGGGGTCAAGTAAATATCCATACTATGTTCAATGATTTCTTAGATATACAGTCAAAGATATACAGTACTTGAATAGGTTCTTCCTTTCTTGTGGGGTTTTCTTCAGCAAATCTTTTCTTTAACTGATTCCAATGCCTTTTCTATTTCTATTTTATCATGCTGCTTTCCCACATTTCTTTTCCATTGTCATATATTCTAAAAAACCCTTTTTTTTTTGTCAATTTTGAAAAGTTTTTGTCTCCTTTTTGTTATCCGTTCTAATTCTTTTTGGACCTCGTAACAATTTGTCGATTCAATTTTTCCTGCGAATATCAATTCTGCCAGTGACATATCTGATGGTGTATTGGGATTCACCTTTGTCTGGTATACTCTCAAGAAATTTGTAGTACTTCTTTGATCACTTTTTCATTACTTGCTTCTTTCAAAGCTCTATTAAAAGAACCCACATACCATTCAGCTTGTCCGTTTGACTTTAGGTGATACGTCGGGGTAGTAATACGTTCAGTCGAGAACATTTTACAAAATTCTTTAAATTCGTAAACAGGGAATTGTGTACAATTATCCAAGAATATGGCATTCGGAATGCCATCTCTTGCAAACATCTTGTGTAACAGAATCACTGTAAAGATGGAAGTTGTTTGCACTTACAAATTTCAGGTGACTTAGTAAAGCTAACCCCTACCACATGATATTGTGATCCATTTATTGGGCCTGCCAAATCTAGGTGGAGTCTGGACCACGATGTATGTCTTCAGCCAATTTTTAAAATTTGTTGTAGGTGATTTTGCTGCCAGAGCTCAACCTCTGCAAGCTTTTACTAATTTTTCAATGTCTTGGGCCATTTTGGTCCAGTATACATAGATTCTCAGAAGAGATTTCTTTCTTGACATTCCCGGGGGTCCACTATGAAATTGATTTAATATCCGCTTGTGTAATAGAAAAAAAAACATGAAAACATCAGTATATCAGTCACATAGTGGGTAAGGGTTCAAGCCTGGATTGCATTCTAAAAATCTTACCTTCATTTAGTCGTTTTTTTTTTTATTTTCAAAATAAACGTGTCTTGTTCTGCTTTTACTTTTATTTCTTCCAAGGTAACTGGTATTTCGCGTACTACATTGCATAATAATTTTTTAAAATTTCTATTTCATTTCTTTCTTTTTTGTCTTCAAACAGTTCAGTATTTTTTGGTATCAATCTTGATAAACCATCAGTATGTTCTAATTCTTTTGACGGTTGATATTCCATTTCGAAATCTTAATTTAATAAGATGGTACGCCAAAGTTGTAATTTATTCATAGTCGTAGGAATTCCCTTTATCGAACTATAAATTGATAATAGATATCGGTGGTCCGTCTGTCAATGAAAACTCCTTCCGTGTATAAATTTGTAAAATTTATCAGGGAAAATACTATTGCTAACTCCGCTTTTTCGATATGGAGGTAGTCTTTTTTTTTCTTTTAGCAGTAGCAAACGTGAATTATGTGCAACGGCTTTCATGTTACTGTCATCATATTTATGTAGAATTACCATTCCTATACCATAGTCACTAGCATTTGGATCTTAGTGGACTAAGGATATGTCTTAAATTAATATTTCCTATATTTCTTTAAACGTTTTCTGACACTTATCAGTCCAGTTCCACTTTACGTCTTTTTTAAGCAAATTGTTCAGTGGAGCTCTCAAATTCTGCATATTAGGTATATAGATTTGATAATAGCTTACCAGTTCCAGAAATGCTTATAACCTAGTAACGTTTGTTGAAGGAGGCATATTCTTAATTGTACTCGCCCTCGACGGATCTGGCTGAAAAAATTTTTTTTCAATTATTTTTTCCCAGTTATTTAATCTTAGGCAAAAACAATTTGCTTTTTCCTCACTGAGTTTGAACCTTTATTCTTGTAATTTCCAAAAACTCTTTCCACATGCCCAAAATTTTATTCCTTAGATTCACTTTTAATAAATATATCATAGAGATAAGCAACTGCGAAATCACAGTCTGCAAGGTAAGTACCTATAGCTTCTTGAAATATAGCTGGATCCACTTTTATCCCAAAAGGAAGTCGGTTGGACTCATGCAATCCCTTGTGCATATTTATATGACTCTGAACATTATTCTTTAACCTGTATTTGCAAATACGCTTCAGTAAGCTTCAGCTTCGAAAAAAATGTTCACCGTTTAAATTCGTAAAACTTTCCTCTGGACTTGGTAATGGGTAGTTATGGGATTCTAAACATTTGGTTAACCCTGTCAAAAAATCAGCACAAACATGATTTTTTTTCTTTACATTCACTGCTGGTGCTGCCTATTTTAAATGGTCAATTCAAGTCTGTCTAATTCTTCGCTGACTCGATCCAATGCTGTGAACGGTACATTATGTTTCAGTTTAAACACTGGTGTCGATCCCGTTTTCACTTGAAATTTCGCTTTGACTTTGCAGCACCGACACAACTCATCCGGCAGAAGATCTGGAAAACATTTTCTCAATTCTTCCTTTAAATTTTCACATTTTTTTAAAACTGGTAGCTTGTCCACTTATATTTTGCTACAAATATTTATAAATAAATCCCACAATCCAAATAATTCCAACCAGTCAGTACTGAATATGTTTGTAGCATTTTTTTTATCACATAAGTCTTAGCTTTTACACAATTGTTACGAAATGAAATGTTAGAAGTCACCAATAAAAATAATTTCTCACCTGACATGCCACGTACGATTTTCCAAGTTCTTTTTATGTAGATTTTCTGTTTGCTTTTCATGTGGCTTCGTTGATTATTATGATATAACTACAAGTGTCTAGTTGAAATTTTCACATGTACATTATTAATTTTCACATACACAAATTTTCTTTGGTTTCTATAATTATTTTTTCCATCGCAGTTTTTTCTGAGAGAATTTTCCTTTGATTTAGTTTTAGGGCGTGACTTTTTATGTCCGCTTTTCCACACTTGTAAGATTTTGAATTCTTAAAGGGACAGTTGTCGCCGTGATATAACCTTCCACATCTGAAACATGGATCCATTTTCTTTTTCTACATTTTTCTTTAGTTTGTACGTAGGCGCATTCTTTTTCTTCATTTTCTTCCGTATTACGTCTCAGATTTAAGATTGTCTGACATTCGTCCGAAATTTATTGTAGTGTAAGCTTTTGAATCTGTTCAAGTTTCGTTAGAATTCTATGACGTAATCTGTGTCTTTTTTCACCGTTAAACCATCAACGAAAATTAACCCTTTCAACATATCCGGAGTCAGTTAGTCTAATTTGAATCGTTCACACTCCTTGTTAATGATTCCAGCACATGTGACTTCTTCAGATTAATCATGCTTTAAATCAGCTAATATTCCTCGAATGAAGTTTCAGAAAATTATATTTTATTTTTGGAAGATTTTTTTAATTAAGTGAGAATTACATTACGATGAATGACGACAAAAACGGGCGTTAATCAACTATTTTAGAAAAAGAAAACTCCTTCCAGTCAATTTACATTGGTTTTAAATTAGTTTTGAAATAGAGTAAAGCATTTTGCTGATTGGAAATATTAAATTTAATCTCTCTCTCTTTCCCTCTCTCTCTTTATTTATATATTATATATATATATATATATATATATATATATATATATATATATATATATATATATATGTGTGTGTGTGAAAAGTGAATATAAATATAAATAAATATATATATATGTATAATTATTTATATATTATATACGCAGTACTTATTAGAAAGCGCTCAATATCAGAGATAGAGCTAATATATATATATATATATATATATATATATATATATATATATAGATATATTTATAGATATATATACACACACACACTCTTTTACACACACACACAGACACACACAAATATTGTATATATAATCTGTGTGTGCGTAATAGAGTAGATGACAGATTAACTTGAACGTATGCATACCAAAGAGCAATAGCGTGATCTGGTTTTCAGTTGTTAATCACAGTATGTGTAGCCCGGAAACCCTTCATATGTTAAATAAATTCTTCAGATTTCTTATGCCCTTTTTCATCAGAAACGTGAATATATATATATATATATATATATATATATATATATATATATATATATATTATATATATATATATATATATATAATTTATTTTATATATTATTATTAATGCTCCATCTCTTGATTACCAGTACTATAATTACAAAGTCTGCTTGCCTAAAAAAGTTATATTCCTGAATTATTCAGGCCGATATTTTCTTGTACAATTACAATCTTTATTCTTCTTTTTCTTCTCATATATATATATATATATATATATATATATATATATATATATATATATATATATATAAGAGAGAAAGAGAGAAGCAAATAGACACAGAGACAGACAGACAGAGAAAGCGTTGCATGTTTACCTCTCACACCGGAAACTGACTTGATTGCCTCTTCTTCACCATATGATTAAGCAAACACTCCTGAAATTTGAACCTATTCAGTATCGAACTACCGTGCGATATTTGATCGCCATGTTGACTGAACCATAAATTTGACCTTTAGTAAATTAAGCAATGAGCCGTGATTTCAGGTGAAAGCTCCAGTTCTTTTTTCACTTGTGTTTTATGCATTTACAGCCCTTCTTCCAACTCATCTGATTGCCGCCTCAAATCAAATGTTATTTTCCATCTTCGCAATGGCTTTATTTTAGGATTATCACCTCTTCGTAACTAAAAACTAGACGAAGGCTTTTTAAAATACTAGTAAAATCTTCTAACATCTCAGTTATCCCAAAATCAACGCCAGAATTAACTATTACTAGTAGTAGAGCCCGGCGTTGCCCGGGGATGTAACAGTAAGAGATAGATCAAGTATCGACCATCATAAAGACTGAAAAAATAAAATTGACAAAGATTATTGTTTAAGGTTGACGGACACACATGTCTTAATTAGTTTTTTTTGTTTGTTTTTTTTACGAATTGGTCAAACCCAAACTAAAAAAAAAAACATTGTTTTCAATCGTTATGAGTCTACCGATTGAATAGAATTTTATTATAAACAATTGTCTTGTAAATGGAATTTTTAAAACATTCTGAATGTAAAAATAAAGAAAAAAGTGTGCAAGACAATAAGAAACACTACCTGCTAAAAAAAGTGAAGTTTTGTTGAAATCGGTTGAAAAATGTAGGAAATCCGATCCCATGTATAAATGAACACACACACACACACACACACACACACACACACACACACACACAAAACAAACAAACAATCTGGGTTTTATAATAAGTATAACTCCATAGTTGCCCCCTTCCATTCTGGTGACAGAATCGTGTTTTATCGTGTTTTCAAATTGATTTCATGCAAAAACAATTGTGTTTTTCCACTTTTTGGCGCTGTCAGAACCACCGCAAGGTAATTTTACGTAGTCCTGTGAAGTTTTGTTGAAATCGGTTGAAAAATGTAGGAAATCCGATCCAATATATAAACGTACAGACACACACACACACACACAATCTGCGTTTTATAATAAGTAAGATAAATAAAAATGACTGTATAACTACGTATACGCTTGTGTGTATATGTGTTTAGAATACAAAATGAGAAACCTACTAGAATGACGATGATGAAATGAGGTACAAATGCTTATCAGAAATGCAATATGCATTTGGGGATTTTGCAAAACTATTATAAAACAGAAAAAGTGATATTTAGCACTGTAATGGATAAAATGTCATAACAATATTCGAGTTACTTACTCTTGTTTATGAAGATTGATAAACTATTGCATTTTGACAGCATTGAACGATCTCATCTCGACCGGCGATTGCCAAGCGTTTCTGTTCAGCAATGAGAGACTTCAACACAGAGAATGTTAACTTAACTATTTTTTATTAATCATGTCGACATTACTATCTAACTATCGAATGGGAGGGTCTTTCTCCTAAGGTGGGGAGCCGTTTCGGTCACAAAAGAGAACACGTCTACATCGCTACGGTCAAGAAACAACTCACAGAAGAAACATTTCTCTATCATTCCCACGCTTGCTCAGCCCATAAAGATCGACTTTCTTATTATGTCTTACGAGTGACCCTGAAGGTCAACCTCCGGAAGTCGGAGATGAGATACACTTCCTCCTGAAATAAAAGTCTGCTAAAGTATTATTTAAAAAAAAACATCCAGTTTTAAGTAAATAACGAGCCAGTGTTTAATAATTATAAAGAAACAACCTAAAAATATTATAATCTAATCTTATATGTGATGGCCCCTCAGGACGTGCTTGATCATGGCTCTCCACGACTATTGTTGTCTTCGAGCATATAACTACTGTCGTATATAACGATTATTATTTCGGTGATTGGACAATCTCTTCACAGATAAAATGACTTGAAGCAACACTCTCATAGTTCTATAGAATGTTGCTGAGAATACCATAGACTGAATGTGTAATGAGGAAGATTTAATGGAAATTGAAGCAAAAAGGATACTTAGAATTAGAAAAAGACAATAGAAATTTCTAAGATACATAATGAAGAAAGAGGGCTTGGAGAATTTGGCACTCATAAGACATATTGAATGCAATAGACAGACGAAATCTGTGAGTAACCAACTCAATGAGTTCGTGTAAGTGGATGTCAGTACAGGCATGGAAGTGACAGCGAAAAGAAAATCACCGCTAAGATCTGAAAAGAATAGGAAGTTATGGAGAGTCGTGATTACCTACATCCTGAAGGGACACAGCATACAGAAAAAAATGTTGTCGATCCCTAAATCGTCTAAGGCCTTAAGAGAGCATCTCGATTGCAATCCAATCTGTATATGTTGAAAATATGTTCATCTTGGCCAGTGTCGACATTATCTATAGTTTTAATAGTGCAGGCAATTCCATATATTTTTGTATTGAGGGTTTCTCTCCTCTGTTGCCATGAAAGGGTTCTCCAATGTATTTGTTCATTCTTTTAAGTGTTTTTCAAATTGTCGTTGAAGAATCTGGAATCTGATATCATGAAAGCATGACTGAATTCCATTATCAAAGCTGATAATCGAAAATGTTTCCCATCGTTATCCTTTCTGTCGCTTACAGGATGAGAATTCTAGGTCAAAGATATTTTTATTCCTAATTCCAAAGTCAAAATATCAGTCAGTTATGTGCCATGCGTGATACAAGCTTAGGTGATTATGTATGGAAAGATACATGACTGACGAGGCAGATTTTTTTCCCGCACTGGGTTGCCATTTCTTTCTGCGGTAGACTAGTTGCCATCCAACGCTGTAGAACCCGGTCTGTCCGGCTATTTACCCATAGCTGGGAGGAGGAGAGGATTCATGCCTTTCCCAATGGTATTAGCACGTAAGTGAATGTAATGGATTCAAATGAAAAATCAGTCAGTGTGTTATGTGGCATGCGTGATACACGCTTAGGCGATAATCTATATTTCGATACATGACTGACGAGGCAGATGTTTTCCAACACTAGGTTGCCATTTCTTTCTGCAGTAGACCAGTTGGTATCCAAGGCTACAGAACCCGGTCTGTCCTGCTATTTATCCATAGCTTGGGGGAGAAGAAGATGATTCATACCTTTCCTAAGGGTACTTGTGCCTAAGTGAATGTAATGGATTTGACTGGAATTTGAACTCGGCTCTCAGATTCCTCAATCTGAGCGGCTATCCATTACTCAACCGTGCCTCCCTAAGCTAAAATATAGATTGATATAAAAAGGCTGTGATTATCAAACGAAATAATTGCTCAGATGATGCGTATTAATTAAAAGACCTTGTCTCATAATATTATACGTTTTTTTATCTATGAGACTGGTTATAGGCATTAAAATCTTGAGTCTTGTTGTCTGTATTATCAGTTTTTTGTTTTTCTTGAATACAGTTTATTAACTTCAAGTAAATATGGATTAATCTCACGATTTGATAAACATTTAAATACTTATTACATTCTTATAAAGTATAAAAAAGGACTTACATGTAAAAAATATATATAAATAGTTTTATATAAACGCTATTTATAAATAAATTTATAATAAACACCTTCTGATACTCTTTCGATGAACATTCACTGAAAAACAGACGAGAGGATAAATCTCCTTCCGGTTGACTGACGTCATTCGTTCCGACCGGAAGCATGCATCGGTTGACATCACCGGCGACAAAAGTGCAAGGCTATAAAGATGCGGATTTCGGTCATAAGCTGAACAAAAATCTGGTCATGTGTCACGGTATCAGCATAATAGCCACGTCTGTCTTTAAAAATGAAAAAAGGACTTTAAATTATTCGTTTCATTAATGCCGTACGGATTCTAAAATTGTTCACTTGGAAGATGGAAGCGTAACAATTGAAGAATTCTAAAGCTGTAATCGGAAACGGAAGAGCTCCAATTTCTCCTTTACAACCATTAAAAGAAGGTCAATTGTCCTTAAATACCCTGAAAAAACGTCAGAAAGACAAACACCCTTATAGAGGGGAACGGCGCACCGCAATAAAAATACAATTGAGGAACATTTATATCCTGAGATGTGAAACAAACAAATGGTAAAACTAACAGTAATATTAGTCGTTTCCTTATAAGGAAACATTCGGTATCCATTGACCGAGCAACCAGGGCTACTGTCGGTTGAAATTTATAAAATCTTTTTATTAAAGCAACTTTTCAGAAAAATAAAGTCCAGTATCTGTTATCGCTCGTTCGACTTATTGATGAGTGTTTCTTTCCTAAACTTTTGTTTGAAGTAGTATGGAATGTTGCTGGATAACACAACACCACCAACTCAAAACCGCCGACTGAACGCCAGGACAACTAAGGATTGAGACAACTCAGGACCGAGCCAATCAGCACCAGAAAAAAAAACTTTTTTTTTATAACCGAATAAAAGTAATTTATTAAGGATTAGGTGTTGAGTCGGCGGCGTTGAGTCGGCGGCGTTGAGTCGGCGGTGTTGAGTCGGCGGTGTTGAGTCAGCGGTGTTGAGTTGGCGGCGTTGAGTCGGCCCTTCTCGGCATGTCACGTCACCATTTTGACTTATTTTTTATTCGAGATACATGTCCTCTCCATTTTAGTTGTTGCTGCTGTTGGATGTCGTCAGGTGATGCGGTTTCTGTTATTTGGTACAGTTCTTTGTTTGTGATTATGTAGCGCCAGTCGACAAGATTCGAAAAGGATGGTCCTCACAGGCTTCATTCACTCGTGAGCATCTTTAACTACTGATATGAGAAAGTGATTGTGTACAGCTGACCGCTTAGACACTTCTGAACTGGTTTGACAAATGCATGGTGATTTTCCTGAAGCCGTAAAATCTATTTTACAGCAACATTTCTGGGACTAGTTTCTTCTTTATTGTTATAAGTCACAATATTTTGCTTAATCTTTTCTTCTGCCTATTTCAGGTGTTGTATTTGAGCTCTAGATAGAGGCAAATGCTGCATAACACAATTGGGGATACTTTCCTGAACACTACAGTCATAACCTCTTCAAGTCGAGGCTCAATCGGCATCTACCTTCCTTATCCTTGTAACTTTTTGCTTTCTACAACCTTTGTTTTAAATCTTATCACACACCATTCATCATAAGCATTTCAACCGTAACCCTCTACCTTGAGTGGCCTTCGAGGCTTGGGCTAGGTCAATAGTAATATAAAAATGTTTCTTGTAGTATTCATGTGTACAAATGCAAGTACCATCTGAAATAGACGATAGAATTTTTCAACTTATAAATATGGAGATTCAAATAAATGTTCCACCAGAAATAAGTTTATTAAACGTACTGTATCGGATAATGGCATCGGCAAATGTTTTAAAAATAATAAGTGTACCGTATTAAATAAACTCCATACAAAGATGGAGAAATGAAAGGAAGTTATTTCATGATACGCATATTTTTATTTGCTACACAAGGTTTCCTTTTTTACGGTTTTTAACTGAAAACTTTTTTTACGATGGATCTTTTATTATTTTATATGACAGATTTTTATCACTATAAACGTTATTTTTAGTGGATGCCCATATTTGAGTAGACGCTCCGTTTATTTATTAAACCGTATATTTATTTATTTTCATCTACCGGCTTGAATCTTATTAAAGAAAAATTGCGCTCTCCAGCAGGATTTGAACCTGCGTTCCCCTAAGGGAAACCGTGATCCGTAGCCGAGAGGTCAAAGCACGTCAGATCTAATGATGATCCCCTAGAGGGGGGGCACAGTTTCGAATCTTGCCGGAGAGCGCAAATTTTCCTTTAATAACATTTCTTAAATAAATAAATATAGTGTTTAATAATAAATGGAGCGTCTACTAAAATACGAGTATCCATTAAAATAACACACACACACAAACACACACACAAACACATACACACACACACACATATATATATATATATATATATATATATATATATATATATATATATACCAGGTGCTACAGGAAAATTGTCCAAATCGGTTACAGTATAATTGTCCATCCCACAAAATGTGTGATATAAAAATAAAAAAAAAACACTAAACTAATTGAGTTTCTTTTCTCCAGGTTTTCAGATAAAATGTTTAACCATCTTGATTTCATTTGTCGAAAGAATCACTGAAAAACCCATTGTCTTATTCAGCTTGAATGAGAACAGGTTAAAATCGTTTTGTTTCAGCTTCACTGTCTTCCTAAATGAGCAATGGTGACAGGAAAAAGATCATTCAGGCCTTTAGTAATGATACCAACATTCATACTCTGGTTTCTATCTTCAAAGTCCATTCAAGAGAACTACGAATAAGTTTAACAAACAGGGAACAGCAGGGAGGAAAACTGGATCAGGTGGTCACAACAACAAGAGGGTTCATCATATCAACTTAGACGTAAAGAGATCAATTAGAAAAGATCAAAGTCAACCCATAAAACGTTTGGCACGTGAGAGAGAAGTTTCAGCTATGACAGTGCAAAGAACAGTGAAGAAAAAAACTTGAAAATGAAGTCACACGTGAAACGTGTGAGGCACCTTGTTACTCCAGTACAGAGTGTACCCTGACGATCCGCGTAGGTGAAACATAGGTAGGTTTGCCTGGTTCTTTAGGTTCATAGTTAGATTTGCTCTACTTAATGTATTGAGTACTTTACTTAGTTACTTTTGCTTTACTCGTGTTGGAGTCTTTTTCTTCTTTGGACTCTGAGCTTGGATTCTGGACAATTGTTTTCGCCTGAATTACATGTTCTTAGTTTTTTATTTTTTATTCCTTATTTTTCCTTGGGTATTGGTTTGTTCATTTACAAGCCAAAACACCTAAGGTTTTTCCAGACGAGTATAATTACTTATATTATTATTATTATAATTATTATTATAATTATTATTATTATATATATAAAGAGAGAGAGATAAATTCAAAATTACCTCATAAGAATAGCTATTTCAAACAACACGTTACGATGTTGGTATTTTTCGGCTCAGATAGTGAAAAATGCCAACATAGTAACGTGTTTGTCGAAATAGCTATTCTTATGAGGTATTTTTGAATTTCTCTATTATGTAACTTATATGCTCTGTTATAATAAATACATTGAGCTCTTTTTGTGGATCACTTTTTATATTTTATATTATTAGGATGCACTTGGATTATAGACCAACGGATTATTACTGGCGGAACGAAGATATGGACCTCGTTTGAATATTTGCCATCGTAATACCGATAGAGTAGTGATCTGTTCAACAAAATCATTGAGTGACTCAGAGGGAAAACGAATTTTGAATCTGTCCTCTAGGTAATATCTGTTCTGAAAATGTCTGCAAAGCCGTGATTCGTCTGCTGAGATGTTTTAGACTTTAGAATCTCTGAATTTTTGGTGGGTTTCCCTTCTGGAAAATGAGAACGATAATTCAACCATTCGACAGATTCCAGTCTCATTTATTCTCACGTATTAAAACATCCGGCCCCCGGGGCCACCTCCGGCCCCTTGGGCCACATCCGGCCCCCGGGGCCACCTCCGGCCCCTTGGGCCACATCCGGCCCGCGAAGGATTTTTGTCCGGGACGCTAGCTTAATACCTTGGCACTAATCATGTAATTAATTTGTGGAGCAAGTTTCAGAAAAAATATAATTTGGAGTTAATTGACTTACAATGCGACGTTTTTTTTAAATCAAAATTTCATTCCGAATCCATTACTGACTTGTACAAGAAATATGTTTTGCCAAGCGGAAAATAGAAAAGCCTATTACATAATGCGTAAATGATGGTATCTTTATTTGGAACTACATATGCTTATGAACAACTTTTTTTCGAAAATGATATCTACTAAAAGTCGTGGGGTGATGACCACATGGATGGTGTTTTGCTCCTGCCATCAACAAATATTTTTACCTGATGTGAAGAAGTTATCAAACAATAAGCAAAAACAAGTGACTCATTAAATAATTTGCCATTTCTAACTGTATTTCATTTTTAGTAAGGAATTTGCATTTTTCGTTGATTGTGTTAATTGTTATCCTCTAGTAAAATAAGAAATCTTGTTTAAACATATATATATATAACATTAACTTCGTTGTTTTTTCTTTAAACTTCCAGAACAAGGCAGCCTTTTGGAAAAAGCAGTATGAGATCAAGACAATTTGTTATAATACATTTGAGATCATGGCCCTCCTCCAACACAATGAATAGCTTTCTGACCCGTTCTCTCCAAAAGCTTGTCGATCCCTGTAATAAAACATAGAACATTTTGAATCTCTCCTCTAGGTATCTTCTGTTCTGAAAATGTCTGCAAAGTTACAAAACCGTGACTAGGGTGTCATAGTTTTAGGATGTCTACAGTTTTGGTGGGTTTCCCTTTTGTTCTCGCGTTAGAGAACGAGAATTCAACCATTCGACAGATTCCAGTCTCATTTATTCTCACATATTAAAACACAGAGAGTTTTATTTCCATTATTGGCAATTTGGAAGAGAAACAGCAGTTCATTATTCGTTAACCTGACCTGGTCGTAATGTAACGATCATCATCAGAGACAATGGAACCATCGGACCGAGTTCAAATTACCCATCAGTCCGTTGCGTTCACTTTTACACTGATACCAGTGTAAAAAACATGAATCCATATCTTCATCTTCTACCTATAGGTTAAATAGTACCGTAGACTGGACTCCCTAGCCTTGGATGGTAACTCGTCTAATAGAAGTAAAAATCTGATTTTCTAAGGCTTGAAGACTGCGTTCAAGTATGAAAAGAACTTTCGCCACTTGGTATTGAAATATCAGCGTCCACACTTCTTATATTTACACACGCTCTATCTCGGATATTGAGTTCCTTTTACCTTATAGATATCACATACCTTAAAACTATATATATATATATATATATATATATATATATATATATATATATGCTTGTGTGTGTGTGTGTTTCGTTAAGGACGACTGAAAAGGTACTGTAATTAAGTTTTTTATTTAATTTTCCTTGTATTCGTACAAGTGATTTCTTTTCTGGACACAAAGTCTGCGTAAAAACTGTCCAAAACTTTGGCACATCCGAGCGCTTTCAGCTATTCATTTTTTTTTTAAATGCAGTTTTAAAGTTATTGATTAAAATATGCTTTTATATATATATATATATATATATATATATATATATATATATATATATACATGGCCCGGCGTTGCCCGTGCTTGATTCAAAAATCGTACGACTCATACAGCAATCGTTATCACTTGACTTAAAATATTTTTGCCCTTCCTTGCCTTTAAAGGAGTGCCCTTTTCCGTGCTGATGTTGCTACATGCCTTACTTCTTGCCTATCTCACACCGCGAATTTTTTCTAAGCTCTATACTAAACATTAAATCTGTTACAAAAAAAGAACTAAACAAAATGAACACAAAACGATCAGCTTTAAAAAAGGACTGGAAAAACTGGAAAAACCGAATGAAAAAAGAATGTTAACAACAAATACTTTTTCACACCCAACCCAATTCTGCGGAATCAGAATCAACGTTGAGTTTAAGCAAGCGAGTGAGCCAATTGGAGTAAAGTGCCATGCAGATTTAAATTTTTCCCACTTGTGACGAACGCAACTATCGATTTTTTTTTCATGCTAGCATACTAGTTAACATTCGTGTAAGTCAACTGTTGACTCTCACGATGGCCAATAGAATCTTCCTGCCTATTCGTGTCTCTCACTCTGGCCAGTAGAAAATGGCCGCAAACTACATGAAAACTGCCGTAGAAGCATGAAAAAATCGCTTATTTCCACTCTCGATGGGAGTTTGGAAATGCAAAGTCGGTCTTGGCCTTCCCGCTAACTTGGAGCATGTGCATGTAAAATTTGTGTAAATCCGTCGAAAATTCCGGCCGTGCATTCGTTACACACACTTCCTGCCTTATATATATATATATATATATATATATATATATATATATATATATATATATATATATATATATATATATATATTCGACTCTTCCGTATTCAAAGTATGAGAGTCAAACAGCCCAGTTCCTAGGAATCGACAGCCAGACACCAGAACATGTGATTGGATTATAGTGGTGAAGGTTTTGTTCAGAACCATCCAATCGGATTGAGAAATCGGAGAGCCGAGTTCGAATTCCAGTCAGATCCATTACATTCACTGACGTGCTAATAGTCTTAGGAAAGGTATGTATCCTCATCTTGTCCCCCAACCGACTGCGAGAGAAAATCTGCCTCGTCTGTCATGTATCGTAAGATCCACGATCGCCTTAGCGTGTATCACGCATCATGGCACATATCTGATTAACTACAGGGTACTGAGATTAAGCTTTTTTTCATTTTTCTTATGTTCGTATAAGTTTTATGATAACGATAATAGTAATAAGGATAACAATAATAGAAATAATGAAAATTGCTCATTTTCTTCTATAGTGATTTTCCATAATAAACATTTAAAGTTTATAAATCTCCAACGACACGTTAAATGAATGTCCTGCTTACAAAGAAAACCTTTTTAAAAAGTAAAACGAGTTTCGTTGTTAATAATGGTGAGTGGATATACCGCTAAAACCTCACATCCGGTCAATCTTGACACACGACAAGCAACAAACAAACTCTGTACTTTATGGCCGTCACAAAAGACTGCGTTTGACAGTAAACAAAACCGATGATAAAAAAAATAGAGTCAAGTGAAACTCAAATCCAGTTATTGTATTTGATTAAATTAAACGAAAAATGAAAGTTTTCTTCCCGTCGACTTGTTTAGCTGCTATGCAACGGCGCGTATCTCCTTTCGCAACGGGGTTGTCCGAAGTGATTTGATTGAGTCAGCTTAAGTTATTGAGTCGTTAATGGGAAATACACTGGGCATTGGAAGAAGAATGTGTCTGGTTTTGACTCAACCGATGTAATGTTCAACATATAAAGTTGAGAAATATAATTGTTCTTGCACTATTGCATATAAATCATCAGTTATAAAAACGTGGAAATCATCAGACGTGCGTGTATAAATCTCTTAAAAATGATCTTCCGTCTTGTTTATCTGTGTTTATTCGACGTGTGTGTATGGATGCTCATGTAGGAATCCTGCTACTCGGTTTTTCGTTGAATGTTAAAATTTGGAGTGTTGGGATTCGATACATTAACAAAATATCGTTACAGCGTCGCTCGTAATTTGGCCGTCTAGAATAATCACACGATTTTCATTGAAGGAATAAAATTCAGTAAAAAAGACAACGTAGTTTCAACAAATAAACATTAATTTAATATAACGACAAGAATACAAGCAGTTGATGATAGATTGGAAAGTAATGTCTTTTTATTTGGGTTAATAAAGTTCTGAAATAAAATATAAATTGTCTTTGTGTGTACGTATGTGAGAATCAATGAAAAGTTGTGATATGTGTGTTTGTATGAAAAACTCAACACGTATGTGTGTGATTCATAGTAAAGTGGATACAAGAGATAGTTAGAAATTCTTTCTTACTGTTGGCGGAGTTGCCGTAGTCTGAAGTTTTGTCAATGCTGTCGCTTTTAGCATCGGGTCGTTAAAATCATAAGAGTTGCGTGGAGTTTGGTGACAGCTGTGTGTATCCTATTTGGAAACGGATTTCGTATGTTTTTATACACTTTTTCGTAACAAAATCGGCTTCAGAATTAAATTATTTATTTATTTCTAATTAACCCTAAAAAGCGACATGGTATGTCTACTACTACGTCCGCGCGATATTTGGGCGGTATCTACCTAAAAATAATGATGACTAATACAACAAACGTTTTGATTTGTATTCTATGATTTTATTGGTGTGTTTTAAGATGTAAGTATTTTCTTGAGTGTGATTGGTTTATAAATATTCTATTTGATATTTTAGTGGACACGGCACTTACACTTACAATACTTAGGATAGTCAAGTACAAAGCCAAAAGTATAAGTCAGTTGCCAAATATTATGAATTAATTATCTAATGGAGCAGCTCGTTAACCATTATTCCACATTGAAACACTCTTATTTCACTCTCACTTATTTTACTGTCCTCTCTCTCTCTCTCCCTCTCTCTCTCTCTCTCTATATATATATATATATATATATATATATATATATATATATATATATCTGTAATTCTATTCTAAAGAGTGTTCCAATAACTTGGACCGATTTCAAATATGAATTAAGTTTAACCGTCTAATGATTTTTTCTTTTTCTTTCAGATTTGGCGGACATTTGAGCGATATTATTTTTCACCCATAATTGCCATGATTTAAATAACATGATCTAATAAATATTTTTTCACCAATAACACTGATTTATTTATTGCTGACTTTGATCCGTCTTAATGAAACACCCTGTATATTATATCTATCTCACTCACTCATATATATATATATAAAAAGACATTTTTATGTTTATACATTCTTTTTATAGATACAAATATTTAAGTAAATGCTCTGTTTATAATAAACAGTATTAAACAACATTTACCGGCCTGAATGTCCGAGAAATTTTCATCGAAAATATTCGTCCTCCGACAGGAATCGAACCTGTATCCTATACAAAACCGTCATATAGCCCGACGTGCCATAACCGATTGGGCCACAGAAGAGCATTCGGTTAGCGAGATCGATTTTACTGTCTTTAAACTACAATCTTTCATGATTCTCTCACGTACCAATCGGTTAAGGCTCTCGAATGCGAGTGGCCAGCTATGATATATATATATATATATATATATTATTATTATTATTATTATTATTTAAAGAAAAAATAGACCACTTTAAGGCTCCATTGTTATAATTTATTTCACCAGAGATTTTATTTTTCTCTGGATCTTCAGACTTCACTTTCAAGAGTGAAAAAATAAATTTAAAATTTACACTTTTGAAGGGCAGTATTAAACTTATAATAGGTGACATAGAGGGTGGTGACGGATAGGGTGAGAGACATGGTCGAAATTAGAGAGGGAAGGGAGAGTTTTAACATTTTTATTACAATATTTAATATTGAGTAGGAGGTGGGTAAGAATCAGGCCTATTTAATCGGTTAACTCACCGGAAATGGTATGGGAAAAAAGGAGAAAAGAAAAGAAGAAAAAAGGGGGGAAGTAAAGAGATAAGAAATAAGACATGAACGTAGGGTTTTGAAGAAAGGAGGAGGGTGGTGTAGCTTGATGTTTGGGCAATTTAGATAAACACGGATCTTAACCGTTTGATAGTAATTTAAATGTTTTAAAAACTCCACAATTAAACTAGATTTAATGCTTGATAGCAATTTAAACATTTAGCTTCTCCACAAATAAATTAGGGATTTAATATAAACTGAATATTATATTAATAAACAAATATAAAAATAAAAAAATTACTAATAGTAATATTTTAATATTGTGAATGATGGTTAAGTTAAAATCTTTTTTAGTTAGAGTCTAATTCATCAATTTAATTTGAAGCTATTTTTAGATGAGTAATATTTCTTAATTAAAGTTTAAATTTCAAATCAAGATGAAGTAAGATTTGAAGGTACTAATAAAAGAATTTACTATTTTTACATACAAACCACATACATATTTACGTAAATACACATACACATATATTCGTATACATGTAAAATTACATATATAACCACATACACATGTATCGATACCCATCGGTATACACACACATACATACACAAATATTTACATATACATATACATATTTCCACACGCATCCATCTTTATACATATTTAATTTTTTTCTTAAATTTTACAATTAACGTTAGATAGTGAATTAAGTGTTTAAAAAAAAAAATTATTTTTAATTTTAATATTTTTAATATCGTGAATAATGGTTAAGGAGTAATATTTTTTTTAATTTAAATCTAAGTGATCAATTTAAATTGAAATTATCTCCAGATGAGTAAAATTTCTACTTTTTCAAGTCTAAGTAGAAATTATTTCAGGAGAAAGTAAGATTAGAAAGTAATACAAGAATTAGAAGGCAAGAAAGAAATTTCTGTCTTTACATTAAATCTCTATTTATACAAACATGCACGAATACATACATATATATGCATACAACTATATCTTATAAATATATTCATATACACCACATATATAATTCCGTAAATATATATATACACACATATATATATATATAAATATATATGCAACCCCATACACATGAATCGATATATATATATATATATATATATATATATATATATATATATATATATATATATACTCCTAAATTTACAAATACACACACATATATACACGTATCACATATACATATATATACAGATGTATATGCATATACAAATATATCCACATATCCATATACAAGCAGTTATACACATTTTTATACATACAAATATGTATCCGCACACATGTGTGCATACAAACATCCTCACATCTAAATACGCGCTAATATTTACCATCGTATATAAATATCTACGCATATATATATACCAACAGTAAATCATAGCCTAAGGTTAGAATGTATATCAATGTACTTATGCCCATATACAACTGAATATATATTATATTATAACTGATAGTGATATTTTTTAGGTGCAGTGAATTACACTGAGATGATTTTTATGTCTGCATTAAAGATCATCTCATTGTGTTGCTTTTTAGTAACTTATCAGGATCTTTATGCTTTATTATTAGGATCTTCTCTTATATATATATATATATATATATATATATATATATATATATATATATTATATTTCATTGAATACGACAGAAAAAAGTGCTTTGATTTAGTTTTTTTATACAATTTCTCATGCGAGCTAATATTTTTTTTCTTTTCAGATGATAAATTATATAAAAACTGTCCGAATGATCTTTTATCCGAGCGCTTTCGGCTATACATTTAACCATTTTCAAAGATTAAATATTTTAACTGGTAAATGAGAAATAGTTTGTTACATGTATGTATTTATATAATGTTTTCATTTTTCAAAACACGGTCAAGACATTGTGTCCATGTTCAAAGTTAATATTATTAAGTATTGTTATTTTTGGTTTTGTTTTTATTAATTAGGCTTCCATTATTTTTAGCCTTTTTTTGCATGTAGATGATGCTATTATATTAGTGTTGTCAACAAGTATGTTATGAATAGTGTCCGGTAGGTCTCCATGAATATTTAAATGAGATTTAATTGAGCTATGGTCAGAAAGGTGTACAGCGAGTCTGCGTGTTAAACATGTTGTAGTGTGGCCTATATAATTATTTACGAATTTTGATTGATCATGAATATAATTCCTTAATGGACATTTAAATTATTATGCGTTTTCTGTCTAAGGTAGCTAATAGCAACGACGAGAACAGTAATATAAACAATGACATTAATATTTTTATAAAATTTAAATGAACGAAAATTATAAAGAAGACGAAACTAGACTTAAGAACATTATAAAAACATGCATGACACCAGCTGACAATAACAACAACAAAAAAAATAGATTAATTATTTATTACAAAACATTTAAAAACTCTAACCTTATAGTTAAAAATAATAATTCACTTCTTGGAACAAAATTAAATAGGGTAAATATTATTTACGAATTTAAATGCCTATTAAGGAATTTTATTCCTGATCAATCAAAATTCGTAAATTAAAGTATTCAATGAAATGTGCATGAAAGAAGGATTGCTGCCTAAATACACACACACACACACACACACATATATATATATATATATATATATATATATGGACTCCCAAAAATGTCCTCATTTTTTACTGTATGCATATAATTTGATATTTAATTTAAACCGCTAACCTTCGTGAGTCAATAAAACTTAAAATTTCTTCATTCTAACCATTAATCTTGTTTGTAATTCAATTAACGCTGCATTTATTATCATAAAAATGAGTACATTTTTTTGGTGGGGTGGCTACACTGTATATAAATGGATACACAGGCATGATGTGTAGAATTTATACCACGATATATCGGACTATGATATAATGCCCGTTCCCATCATATATATGTAAAAGCGACGGGATTGTCATAAAAAAATGGTTGTGTATTTGTTTTGCTCTAAAGAGAGAGCAACATATTTTCATTTCCAGTCCAGAAAATTTTACATCAAACCCCTGTCTTTGTATATCTATGGATAGAGAAAGAGTGAAAAAGAGGAGAGACCTAAATCACTTCATCACAAATTATTTTACTAATGGCATTTTACTTTTAAAATATTAAAAAAAATATTTACTTACTTTAAGTTTAAAATATCGCAGAAAAGCATTTTTAACTCTGGGTTGGGTATTATGGCATCGTTGGCAGCTTGATGTTTGGAAAATTTAAGTAAGGGGGACATAGCTGAAAGAAGTTACTTAACGAATACAATATGGACGACTTTTTATATGATTTTCAACTACCCAATAATCTTTTAAAATGTATAATTATTTTAAGCATTCTAATATTTTATTGAAACTTATATACATTGATTTTATAGCATTACTTACGAAAACGCTTTTTGAGACAAACTTAGAAAATTACCAATATGTTTTTCAAATTTATTATAGGTATGTCCTTATTGTCTGATAATACCATATACAGACATCCGTATTTACGAAAATGGACACGTTTATACATACAAAAATTCAAAATTTATCTTAAAACATTGTGGAGTCGTTGAAATGCAGAATTTTTTTCCATTTATGATTAGTAAATACTGTTTTAATTTACGAACAATGTCCGCTACGAAACAAATACTGAAATTTAAAAGATTTAAGTGTTTGTAAATTATTATAATTAAAATTTAAATAAATAAAAACAATTCTTGCAAAAATTCATTATTCATCGAAAAAAAATTCTTGAGACAATAATGTTCCTAATAAATTTTATTAATAAAATCAATCAAAAGCTTTTGTAATTATAAATATCTTAGTGAACAATAGGGTATATGTGGATTTCCGCTTTCGTGAGTCAGGCCGCAGCTGCACGTGGATCTTTGATGGTTTCAATAGTAAGGATTGGCTAAAACAACAAAAGGGAAAGACAACACGATGACTGAAATCTACGCGTGTTACGTGTGCCTTTATTGCTTTTGTGTTTCCCCATGCGAGCAGGATTCGCCTCACAAAGCCAAACCCTTTTGCGAAGGGAGACCACTTTTGTTTTAACTTCCGTTTTTATTGTTTGTTTCTTTAAATGATGGTCGCCTTTCGGTTACGAACAGCTGGTTACATCCGGGTTCGTATGGAAAGACAAAAATAATTTCCATGATTACGAAATGCTTCCGGTTTCAGAATAAAAACCGACGTACCTACCCCTGTATGTGTTCTAATGCCTATATATTTCATCCCCACTCGCAGACACACGTGTGTTTGTTGTGTGTGTCTAGGTGTGTTTGAGAGAGATAAGTTTATAAAGTGTACTTGCATGTAATTAAAACCAATTAAAAATTACATACAGACATTTCCCATGAGCTCTTTGATTCCTCTGATCAACAAAAATAATTAGAAATGGTGTCGAGACATCTTTTTTAGTTAATTTGAGGGCGCTGAATCTGAAAATGACATTACTTTTTCTTGATTAGCTATCGTTTTCACAGTACAGAAATGCCTCATTTTGGGGGAAAAAAGGCATTTTTTCATTTGTTTTCTGCATATATAATATTGACCAATGGCAATATTTCTCAAAATAAAATAGTGGAAACTTCTCAATTTGTATCTAAATCAACAAATTTGTCAAAAGTAATTTCAGAAACTCGCAAATTACTACAAAACTAAAACATTAACCTAAAATTACGAATCATGTTCTTAAATAGTTTCGTCAAATCGAGACTTTCCTGTGAATGTCATGCATGGCCGTAAACTCGTTCAGGAATATCTAAACTGTTAGCTGTATACAGCATTTTTCTCAGATCAATGTTTAAAAATGTCTTCGAGCATGTGAAACGTGTAGGTCTTAATGAGGACCACCCTTCTTGGAACATTGTGAACCGGCGCTACAGATTCACAAAGAACTGTAGCAAATAACAGAGACCACATCACTTGATGACTACCAACAGCAGCAACAACTAAAATAGATAGCACATGTAACTCAAAAATAACGATATCATCTAGATGTCGACGTTCGAAATTTCTTCAAACAAGAATTTAGGATGGGGCGATAAAAGTTAGAGAATTTGTGAAAATTACTTTCTTGAAAATTTTAAAGAATCTATATAATACTAAAAATCTGTGATCGTGTGAGTTCGTACGTTCTCGCGTGGTGTGTCGCCCGTCCGGTGCATAATGGTGTAAGTTAATCTGATATAAGTGAATAAGATTTAAATATACGAGTTGTTTATACGGTAAATATTTTTATTTTAACTTTCTTCAAACAGACAATTAATTAAAATATTTTTAAGTTAAAAGACAGACACAAAGAGATCCCGATTTGCTGTTTTGTCCAGTTGTTTATAGAGTATTTATATTTCAGCTTTCATTAAACAAACAATATTTTAAATATTTAAAAATATTTTTGGCATATTTTAAAAATATTTTCAAGTGAATATGATTTTAAAATATTTTTAGCATATTTAAAAATATTTTAAAGTTAATTTGATTTAAATTTCATGTTTACACTCGATGTAACAGAAGGATAGAAGAAATTATACAACTTATGCCTTCCAATAGCTAAACAAAGTATTAAGAAACAGGAAATTATCGTGACAAACAAAAGAGCTCAAAGCTGCTTATCTAATATTAATCTACCCATATGGCAGTGAATGTTGGCCAATCACCTCACAGATGAAAAGAAAATTGGAGGCAACAGATATGTGGTTCTACAGAAGGATGCTGAGAATATCGCAGACGGAGCATATAAACAAGACATATTGAAGGCAAGAGCTGCAGAGTGAAACAGCGTGTAACCTACCTTACAGGGAGTGGGTAAGGGTAGTAAAAAGATAAAAACTGCTAAAAAAGATCGGAAGTTGTGGAGAGACACGATTACCGACGTCTTGGATGAGATTAACTATGGAGAAGCAGTAATTCAATAAAGAGTTATTGTTGGATATAAGATGATATCAGGAACATAGAACGACATTCCAAAGACGTGTGAAGCTTCATTTCAAGAAGGTAAACATTCTCAGAAAGTCATCATCAACATTAGTCCTAACACCGAATATGGTCGTAGGGTCACTGCGCAGCTGAGCACTTCACCAATTCTCTTTACATATCTGGGTCAAACCACAGCCGGTGTCCTTCAAGCTGAAGGCTCACATTGGTCATGGACACCTGGCCGTTGATTCCATCAAGGGGAACCCTACAAGTTGACCATTGGTTTTGGAAGCCCTCCACCCAGCGATGTTGTTGTCACGGCATTGGCTGCATATATACTTATGGCGCATAGTCTAATGTATCGTGATAGATATCCGTTGACCTTATAAGAAGCTTTCATCTTCCCTTTGGCTGGTCCTGTTTTTAATCTGCCAGGAGTGTTCAGTTAATCTTCTTACCAGGAGGGGGTACCGGTTTGGTCACTGATGCCCTGGCCGTGCAGCAGGTAGTATTTAGTTACCAGTTATACGTTCAACGTGACCTGAAAAATAAATCATTTTTATGAATTCGAACGGACCATCAGATTCAACGAAATAAATAGATCTGAATAAAATGAAGAAATCATTTGAAGTGACAGACTTTAACTTGACGGACATATTGTGGCGTATTCTGGGGGGAAAGAATTTGTCAGTTGAACTTTGGAATTCTCTTCTGGATACAGAAGAGTATTTTTCATATGAAGAAATACAAGCTGTCCCAAAATCAATGGATGAACGGCTTTCGAAACTTGTTTCAAAATATGGATCGTGCGTTTCAAATTGATGTTGTCTTTTTCATTTAGTCGTCCTTAAAATGCCATTATTTCAAACATTTCTCTTTTAAAAAAATATTGCACGCATTCTATAATTATAAATTTGAATTATACTTTCTTACAGTTTCAAAAACCTGACATATAACCAGAAAATTCTTAAATCTTGTAAAGATCCTAAAACTACCAGGTCATCGTTGCAGGGGCTTCTATACTTTATGTATATTCATAAAGTATAGTAGACAGCATTCTATTCTAACGCTGGCGCGCCAATTTTATGAATTTTAACAGATTTTATAAGTTTTAAGTAGTGTAAATATCATCATTTTATCTATTAAAACGACTAATAAGGTTAAACGACGTATATATATATATATATATATATATATATATATATATATATATATATATATATATATATATATATATATAAAAGCTCAAATACTAATATTCCAGAGTTATAATTTATTACATTAGAATCGTAATCACGATCCAATTCATCAGACCTACAAATTCAAAAAAAAATTTAATTTAGGGAATTTATATATATATATATATATATATATATATATATTGACCACTAATATTATCAATATATATATATATATATATATATAGTAATCTGTATGGAATTTCCAAGAGGATAAAGGTCCAGGGAGAGCTCTATGCCGAAGACAGAGCATCATTATCAATCAATGAATATTAAACATGTGTGTGTGTGTGTTGTGTGAGCGCGCGCGCACACACACGCGCGTATGCGATGGATAAATTGTCGCCATTTTATATTTTTAATTTCCTGCGTGCACATTGTTTGTTTTTGAATTTGACGATTGCACTTTATAGTAGGGTCAGCTGGGCGCCGTCTCTGAGAAAAAGAAGACTCGGCTAGAAATTTGGAACCGGCATGCTGCACTAAGTAACATTCGCCCCGGGAGGCTCCAATGTGGACATTTCAGAGTGTTTGTGTGTTTGACAGTGCAGAGGATGCGAAAAGAGTTCGATGAGCCTAATGAGATTACGAATGTGTTTGGAGTGATCAATATTGATGACAACGTTATGGCTCCATTCATCTTTCCACAGGGCATCAGACTCAACACGGAGCCTATGAGGAGGTATTGTTGCCCTTGGGTGAAGACGGTGTCTACTGGGAGACACTATGTCTAGCAACTGGACTCTGCACGATGCCACGCAAAATTTATAAGGCAAAATTTATAAGGCATTTTTTTAAAGAAAAAAACTAAAAAAAAAAAATAACCGGTTTCGTCCCAGGACTTATCAAGTTTATTTTTCTGTGAATAGAAAATTTTTAAAAGCGTGTTAATTAAATTAACGTATGGAATGGAATGGAAGAGAAAAAAAATATGAATTTCAATAAACCAATAAGAGTCCAAAAATATTCATATCCAGTAATCATTTCCTGTTTACAAAGGGAAGGCCCACGGGATCTGATATTCAAGGACTCTAGAACCTTGAGGTGAAATGTGGAGTGGGACCTAGATAAAATCAAAAAACGGTCCCCACTAAAATTAACCACACATTTCCTACTATTTATTACATGCTCAGCAATAGCAGGGTCAGAAGTAATGTTTAGTTGGCTCTTCCTGGTAGTGAGCATTCCCTTTGTAAACAGAGGGAATGCTTACTGGGTTTGAATGTTACTGGACTCTAGTTTCTTGAAAATTCATTTTTTTTTCCATTCCATTCGTTAATTTGATTTACACGCTTTTATAAATTTTCTATTCACCGAAAAATAAACTTGATCAGTCCTGGGACGAAACCAGTTGTTCTTTTTTTTTTTTTTTTTGTTTTTTTTTTTTAAATGCCTTTTAAATTTTGCCTTTTCTTAGCTATTATTAAATTCTGTACCACAAAAAACTTGTTAGATTAAGATACAACGGTTCTAGTTGTATCTTAGAAATGTTTAAAGATATCTTATTGGGATTCTCCGAGGTTTTTATGACACTATTTGACTCCACTTTGAGCAACAAGAATGTATAATTACTCTTGAAGTTTAAGAGAAGAATTGTGAGGAAATAATCATAAATAAGGATCGGAAGCTAATGAACGATTGATTATTCCATGATTATTTTCCAAATTATTCAAGATGATCTTCAACCACTCTAACGTTCTAACTTTCTGTCCTCGAGTAACAAGGTGCCTCACACGTTTCACGTATGATTTCATTTTCAAGTCTTTTTTCACTGATCTTTGGACTGTCATAGCTGAAACTTCTCTCTCACGTCTTAAGGGTTGAATTTGCTCTTTTCTAATTGATCTCTTTACGTCTAAGTTGATACGATGATCCTTCTTGCTGTTGTGACTTCCAGATCCAATTTTCCTCTACTCTGTTCCCTCTTTTTTAAAATTATTCAACGTTATCTTGATCATTCTTGAATGAGCTTTGAAGTTGGAAGTCAGAATGTCGGTACTATTACTGAAAGCCTGAACAATTTTTTTCCTCTCACCATTGCTCATTTGGGAAGACAGTGGGGCTGACACAAAATGATTTTAACCTGTTCTCTTTCTAGCTGAAGGGCTTTTCAGGGATTCTTACAACAAAGTCTTTTCCAAAAACCTCGGAAAAAGAAACTTAGTTTTGTAGTTGTTTAGATATTAAACATTTTGTGGGATGGACAATTATCCCATGTTGCTACACGATTTGGACAATTTTGCTGTTGTACCCGATATATATATATATATATATATATATATATATATATATATATATATATATGTGTGTGTGTGTGTGTGTGTGTGTGTGTTAAGGTGAACATATACCAAAGTAATATTCGTATATATTTACCGATATAATTACAGATATGGTTATGCTATACATGTAGAAACACACCATTTAGCTGCAGAAGATGCAACTGTTCGAGCAGATATGAGCGTTCGAAAGAAATCATGGGAAATTTGTAGTTTAAAAGCAGTAATTCGACCTTACTAACCAGACGCTTCTTCTGTAGCTAAATGGCAATTCACGTCAAGCTATATGCCGGTTCCGTGTAGGATACAGGTTCGATTCCTGTCAGGGGACACATGTTTTCCATGAAAAAAGTGTTTACTTAAATATTTGTATCTATAAAAATAACGTATAAACAATATATATATATATTAAAATTGTTTACATTTAAACGCGAGGATATGCAAATGTTATTTTTGCTCATAGCTTTGGTTTGGTACAACGCCGTATTTATTAGTTACCGGATGAGAGAATCGAACACGTTCCCGTTGTAATGGTCTGGTAGGAGTGGCGCTAACCATTACTCTACGGAGAGTGCGTGCCGCATATATATATATATATATATATATATATATATATATATATATATATATATATATATATATATATATATATATATATATATATATATATATGTTTGTATATACTTTTCTTCCTGTCCTTTTTTATGTGCTAATAGTGGGCGTTGTATGATCTTGTCAGCTTTTGTATGGCTGTATTGTGCGTTCCAATGTGAGTTTGGACGGCAACTGTGTTACATGAGTCAAGCATATGCCTCTCTAATGGGAAGGGCTTCTTTCTTAGTTTCTTGTTCTATTTTTCTGGGGGTCTTTTGTGTACAACAAAGTTCTTATTTAGAAATAGAAAAAAAGACAACTGTAAAGAGGCCACCCGAATGAGTTTGATGAGACGCCTGTGATTATTCAGAGGGTCGAGAGGAATTGTTGAGAAGGTACTTCACGATGCTCAGCTTGTTCCAATAGCCGTTGGCATCCAGAAGTGAAGGTGATCCACAAGAAATGCCACTTGAGACCGAATTTGATCGACGTTTGCTGACAGATAAAAGGAGTGGCTCCCGTTCATTTCCTAAATGTAATTTTAAGTAGTGAGTCATTGAGCTCTCGTTATATGAACTGGCAACAGTGTATCTGTAGAAGAGTACGTGTTGAATATGGATTGCGTCACTTCGTCCGTAAACAATCATGAAACAGTGTGCATTTATGCTGTGATGAAACAGTTAATATATATGTAAGTGAGGGGAAAAGGTAATTGAAATTTTAATTCTCTTTATTATGACACAGATAGATAGATAGATAGATAATGTAAGTTTAGAAATCAACGCTCTCAGGTGACTCTCAGTTTCACATCTCGACGATCTTCAGACCATGTGTCACTACTCTTTTCACAGGATGTCCGTATAAAACACTGGAATATTCAGAGAATAAAAACAAAGGGGAGAAAATAATGCATTATTTGTTCTTTTTTTGATTTTTGCTAATTATTTTCATGGAATAATAATAATAATAATAATAATAATAATAATAATAATGCTACCTATTATCTGAGTCGATCTTCGTTAAGTTTTCTGAATTTAAATTATTTCTGATAATATTATATATATATATATATATATATATATATATATATATATATATATATATATATATATATATAGAATGGGTAAATATTGGTAGGTATACAAAAGAGCGATTGTATACAAATACATATAAATACTCTATAGTGTAAGAAAAAGTGCCCAATGTAAATTAACAGATCTATTTAATATATATTAAGAAATATATATATATATATATATATATATATATATATATATATATATATATACCTTGAAAGGTATTCTATATTATTTAAAAGTCCTCACTATCAGGGATAGAGCGACTGCAAATATAAAAGTGGACACTGAGGTCAACACCAGTATAAAAATTACGTTCAATCATGAACAGACTATCACTACACGAGGGTGTTGACATCAATATCCACTGATATATATATATATATATATATATATATATATATATATATATATATAAATAAAATCGAACATTAAAGTCAACACTCCAGAAGCAACAGATTGTTTCATGCATGTGGCTTGAAGAGTGTGTTTAGCATGAAACAGTCTGTCGCCTCTGACTGTTGATTTCAGTGTTCACTTTTATATTTACATACGCACTATCTCTAATATTGAGCACTTTATCTGATAAATATAGCATGCCTTAAAACTATATTTCTTCATATATATATATATATATATATATATATATATATATTCAAACAAATGTTTGTTAATGCTTAAAATTTCTGTGTATTTCACAAAGGTGGTTTCCTTTTGTATTTGTCATGTGTGTTTTCCCTCTCTCTGTTTCTTTTATTTCCTTTTTCTCTTTCGTTCCCAACTCTTTTCTTTCTTTCTTTCTTCTTGACATTGCACTATTTTTCCTCTTTTCACGTGACTTTCTTTGCTTTTTCCTTTCTTTTTCTTAATATTTGTCTATTATTTCTTTCCTCTTCTTTTCACTCTTCTTTCTCTTTCTTTTACATTATTTCCAACTCTTCTTTCTATTCCTCTTTTACTCTTTTATTCTTTCATTTTTCTCTTTTCCTCCACCTCTTCAGCTCTTCTTTTTCCTTCTTTCTTTTGAGAAGGAAGAAAGAAACAAAGAGTCCCAGTATAATAAAAAAGAAAGAAAGTATAAAATGTAAAGAAATGAAGAAAACAAACAAGAAAAGAAATAAAAAGAAAGAAAAGAAGTATAGCAAAGAAAACGGCGACTTACCTCATCAAACCAAGCGACAGTGTGTCGCGTGTATCCTACGACGGAAAATGTGTTGAAAAAGAAACTTACTTACCCTAAAAAAAGGGCACTTATTCCGCATGACATGCTGAAGAGGGAATATTTAAATTAAAAAAAAAAGGTCCGTCGCAAGAGTCGCTATAAAAGTATTTTGATATGCAAAAATTTAGCGTCCTCTCCCAGCTGTCGACGAATGGAAAAACGCGAATAAAAGCAGTTGGTGTTCTCGAATCGTGGGGAAAAATACGTGGATTTGGACAACGCGACAGGAGGAAGACTTGCTAGACAATTGTCTTTCTCATCAGGATCTGATCCGAATCTTTGAGCATCATCTCAATATGAAGATTAGAACTAATAGAAAACGCTTCCATTCGACAGTCTTCAGCGAAAGGTGGGTGACTGAGGCGAGCTTGGCTCGTTTGAACGGGGCTAGCCTTGATTTTCTCTTTTAGGTCAACCTACGTCACATCGGGCTGGTTTATATATAGTTTTTATAGGCTTAAGAAGCGACTCATAGCGACGGTTTTTTTGGCAAATTCAAGTGCGATAATCCATAGGTCTTCTTTAGAACATGTCACGGAAACAGTGTCTTTCTTGGAGAGTTCGAATTCCACTTGGATTCGTTACTTACGGGCAAATAACCTTGGGAAAGGTAATAATTCATCTCCCCTAGATATGGGTTAAATTGTAGAAAAATCATTGTTATCTGTAAAAAAGATTTTAATGCAATTTTCACTCAAAATATATATATATATATATATATATATATAGTTGGATTGATGTGACTTTGTGACCCTGGTTCTCACGCTATTTGCGATCGTCAGACAAGGTACCGCGCATATGTAATATATAAATAATATATACAAAAAATTCCATATATATATATATATATATATATATATATATATATATATATATATATATATACATTTTACACACACACAGACACAAACACACACACACACACACATATATATATATATATATATACATTTTACACACACGCACAGACATACACACACACACGCACACACACACACACACACACATATATATATATATATATATATATAAATCCAACACCAAACACTACTTCTTTATCAGGTGTGAGAAATTGGAGGAAGAGGGTGCATCATCGATGACATCACTGAGAAGGAAAATCCGATAAGCTGTCAGTCTCTGCCAACAATGTCGTGTTTTGATGAAAATGTCCCAATACATACAGGAACAGTTTTTGTATAAAAAACAAAACATGGTTTCTGATTACAGTTAAATGTAATGAAAACGAAAAAAAAGAAAAAACGTCATCATTTTATTTGTAACGCCGCAACGCAATAATCATGTTATGGGCAGCCATGTTGCTTTCTGAAATCTTCCATTTGTAGCAAATCATGTCAGCATCTAAAAAACCATCGGTCTTTGGATGTTTTCGAATTTGGGAATTTCGGATAAAGGTTCCTCAAATTCTATACCATTTTTTTTATCTCCGTGTTGCATTCCTTTTTGGTACTAACAGTGGCAGATTAATGTATGTGGCCGACATTATTTTTTCCAACTACGGTTTATTTGTTAAACATCTTTCTTTCTTTGAACCCGGTCGTTCACCCGTCGTCACTCGCGTGCTCTGCAACTATCAATAACTGACCCTGATCGTTAATTATAGCGACTTTATTGTCAGGCAATGGCACGCCTTCTATCGAGTTTAATGGTTCTAGCTTGAATGACGATCACCAAACAGTCAAGTTACACTTTATATTTCATAATATTTATTTTCTAATTATGCTTATTGATATTGTGATAAACATTCAGCTAATATGAGGAATTTATCGCAAATACAAGAGTGATTCAAGGAGTGCGTAGCAAGTGGCTATTAGCTGAATTTTCTTCTGAAATGTTCACTGTATAATGTTCTGTGTCGGTGATATTTTAGTTCGTTTAGTAACCAAGATGTTCCGTATTTGCCGGTCGATTGAACGTGAATTGTTTGTTTTTTTAGAAAAAATGCGCCAAAAACATACCCTGCATTCAATACAGCAGTGTCATGTCTGAGAGGAATATGAAAACCATGAAAAAAAGCGTGGTTCCCCAGGAATCAGTGCATGCATAAAGCTCTGAAACGAGGATTCCTGGAAATGAACAAACATGATATCAATAAAAAAAAAATCCCTGAAAAATTCACCCGGGGTAAAGAAATTAATGAAATTGCATATTTTGCTGCTATTTTGTAGAAATAACCAGATTTTACAGAAATATTTGTTTTGGCTGGTCTATTGCTGCTTGCTTTTATGTATGTTTTTCTTGATATACAGGAATTAGAATTTGCTTTTCTGAATGTATGATATGGAACTTTATTTACCAACAATTATCCATATTTGTGGGAGAGGTTATTATTTAATGTATCAATGTTAACATTTTGTTGTTTCGAATTTTCTCATTTTTTATAAGCTTCTTTCTCTTTAATTCTTTTTATTAATAATTTTATTTCCCTTTTTGAGCTTTTTCTTTCTTTTTTACTTTCTTTTTCTTTCTTTCTTTTTTTACTTTCTTTTTCTTTCTTTTTTTACTTTCTTTTTCTTTCTTTTTCTTTCTTTTCTATTTCTTTGTTTTTTCTTTCTTTGTTTTTTCTTCTTTCTTTCGTTCATCATTTTTCTTTATTTAACTTACCTTTCTTTTTTCGTTCGTTCTTTCTTTCTTTCTTTCTTTCTCTTTCTTGCTTTATTTCTATCATTTTTCTTTCTTCTTTCTTTCTTTTTCTTTTCTTTCTATCCTCTTCTTTCTTTCTCCATTTTTCTTTCTTCCTCTTTCCTTTCTTTATTCTTTCTTTATCTTTCTTTCTTTTACTTTTTCTTTCTTTTTCTTCATTTTTTTACTCTTTGCTTTCTTTATTCTTTCTCTTTCTTTTCTTTTTTTCTTCTTTTATTTTCCTTCTTCTTTCTTTCTTTTCGATTTCTTTCTTTTTTCTTTCTTTCTTTCTTTATTCTTTTTTTCTTTCTTACTATTATCTTTTTTGTCTTTCTTTGTTTTTTCTTTCTTTGTTTTTTCTTACTTTTTCTTTCTTCAATTTTGTCTCTTTATCTTTTCTTTCTTTTTCTTTATTTTTTCTTTTTCTTTCTTTTTCTTTCTCTCATTCTTTCTTTTTTTCTTTCTTTCTTTTTCTTTCTCTCATTCTTTCTTTTTTTCTTTCTTTCTTTTTCTTTTTCTCATTCTTTCTTTTTTTTCTTTTTCATTCTTTGTTTCTTAATTTTTTCTTTCTTTTTACTTTATTACTTCCTTTTTTTCTTTCTTTTTTCTTCCTTTATTTCATGCTTCTTTATCTTTTCTCTCCTTATCGCGTTCCTTGTTTTCGAGCTTTCACGATTTTTCCTTTTTATTTCCTTTTTATTTTGAGTTTTTTTTCCTTTTCTTTCTTCGATTTTCCTCTTCTTTCCTTTCTGTTTAAATTTCTGCTTTCTTTCTTTCTATTTCTTTCATTATCTCTTTTATCTTTTCTTTATTTCTTACCCTATTGATATATACTCTTCAAATGATGATAAAAATGCACATTAATATATGAGATCATTCTTTCAGCCGGGAGGACGAGACGCTGTGAAAGGAAGTCGCTTTTTATTTTATTTTAAGAAGTGCTGTTAACAATTTCATGACACTAACCCCATTTTTTTTCTTTGCTTTGCTTTGTGAAATTATTCATAAACCCAGTTGTTTATTTATTTACCTTGTTTATTTAAAGCAAGAGACAGAGAAACATGGAAGAGGGAAGAAAAGAAAACGCCTCCATATAAATGACACGAATACGAATGAGCATGAATGCATCGAAATATTAAACGACACAGGGCCTTGAATAGATAGATAGATAGATAGATAGATAGATAGATATGAATAGACTGAGATAGATAGATAGATAGATAGATAGATAGATAGATAGATAGATAGATAGATAGATATGAACAGACTGAGATAGATAGATAGATAGATAGATATGAACAGACTGAGATAGATAGATAGATAGATATGAACAGACTGAGATAGATAGATAGATAGATAGATAGATAGATAGATAGATAGATAGATAGATAGATAGATAGATAGATATGAACAGACTGAGATAGATAGATAGATAGATATCCCAAATGACGATGATATCACCAGACAAGAAACAGGCCCAATGGAAAATCTCATAATCACTATCAATATGAGGGAACTGAAATTGTATGGCCACGAGATAAAAAAATCTTCCCAGCATTGATGACCGGAAGATCGTTCACAGAAATCCACACTTTCCCAATCAGCCGAGACATGTCGAGGTGGTTGATTAAATGCTCATCTGTGAAATTATCCTCAGATTACACCCCATCATGATGCTAATGACCCTAATCCTGATGGCCATCATATATACAGATCTATACGTGCCCAGGTTAGAAATTAAGGATTTTTTTCAGCTATAGTCAGATCCATATTAATACAGTATTATCATTTATAGACATTAACATATGCATTTACACTTGCATGCAAACGATCTTGCAAATGGCGAATACCATTCCACAGTACTCCTTTGCTTGTTGCACTTGTTGACGTAATACAGCAATATTTTTAAGTCGGTTAACTGAACAATTCAAGACTTACAGCCATATCACGTTGAAACACAGATTTCTGGTCCAATCACCGAGATTAAACAACGTCAAGTCTGGTCAGTAACTCGATGGGGGATATCAGGTGCTCTAAACTTGGATGTGTGGGTGGTGTAATGGATAACGGTTCGGAATAAGAAATCCGAGTTCGAATTCCAGTCGGGTACATTATATTCACTTGCGCACAAATACTCTACGGAAATTTATGAACCCTCCTCTTTTCTCCCATTAATGTGTTAAATTTAAGACCTGTATCAAAAAAATCATTATTATTCTTACACCCCCCCCCAAAAAAAATGTTTCGGCTTTAAATAACCTTAAAAGGCTTGATAAACCGTAAAAAAAAACAAATCAATCAGTGAACAATTCAAGTGTCATCATATCATATAACATATGTGTTCAGTTGTGTATAAGTCTTCTGATCATGCTAACCAGGGAAGTTGTAGGAAATTCTGTAGAGTATGTTAAGTAATATGGTCATCACGTTAGCAGGCATTCTTCTGCTGGAAAAGCACATCACCTTCCTTTTGCAGAAATGACATTAGAGTCTGTTGAACAATATTCTGGACATACATTGTACGACTAAATGCGCCCCCCCACAAGCAGCAAAGACGAATTACTTTTGTAATAGATATAGATATGAATAGACTGAGATAGAAAGATATATAATGCGTCACGTGACAAAACTCATCGTCCGTATTCTGATGAATAGAACGTGCAGCAGAATCAGGCCATACATAGGACAAGAACAGTGCGGGTTGGTCAAAGACACTGGAACAAGGAACACGATATTCATGCTCAGAATGTTATCAGAAAGAGCAATACAAATCCAGAAGAACATGCACCTGTGTTTTATAGACTACGTAAAGGCGTTCTACAAAGTACACCACAAGGATCTGCTGGAACTGCTCAGCAACCTTGATATATTCGGGAAAGATATCAGAATAATCAAGAACCTATACTAGCAGTAAACAGCATGCATGCGTATATGGAATAAGTTCAGCGAATATACAAAAATAGAAAGGGGAGTAAGGCAAGGATGCATCTTCTCACGCGATCTGCTCAGCGAGGCAATTCTGAAAGAATTGGAAACCTCACCTGGATTTAGCATTGGTGACCACAATGTTAACAATATAAGATACGCAGATGACACAGTACTGATAGCAAAAAATCTCCTACAGAAGGTAGCGACGGAGAGTGTGAAGAAGGGACTAAGCATAAACTACAAGAAAACAGAATGGATGGTCATCATTAAAAGGATGAGCCTGAAATGCGATTTGCAGGTCAGGAACACTAGAATCAAGCACACACAGAAGTTTAAATATCTGGAAAGCGTTCTGACAGAGGACGGTAAATGCAACACTGAGATCCGTAGACGTATTGGGATGGCCAAGGATGCATTCCAAAAGCTGGGCAGAGTATTGCAAGAACAGGAGGATTTCTTTGTGCATCTACAGAACGATGCTAAGGATATCATGGACCGAACATGTGAGCAACGATGAGGTCTTAGAGAGGATGCAAACAAGAAGAAGGCTTATAGTTAACATCAAGAAGAGGCAGCTGAAGTTCCTGAGACACATAAAGAGGAAGGAGGGTCTGAAGAATCTGATACTCACGGGTCGAATAGAGGGAAAGAGACAAGGGAAAACAACGCATGACATACCTAGCAGCATTAAGCAAGTGGATCACAAAACGTGGTCTGGGAGGGGGGGAAGCAGAGTGAAGGAACTTGTTGAGAGCTGCAAGGGGTAAAGGGAAGTGTGGAGAGCCATGATCGCCTACGCCCTGAAAAGACACGGCACAGAAATAGATAGATAGATAGATATACATACATACATACATACATACATATGAACAGACTGAGATAGATAGATAGATAGATAGATAGATAGATAGATAGATAGATAGATATGAACAGAATGAGATAGATAGATAGATAGATAGATAGATAGATATGAACAGACTGAGATAGATAGATAGATATGAACAGAATGAGATAGATAGATAGATAGATAGATAGATAGATAGATAGATAGATAGATATGAACACACTGAGATAGATAGATAGATAGATATGAACAGAATGAGATAGATAGATAGATAGATAGATACATACATACATATATACATACATACATACATATGAACAGACTGAGATAGATAGATAGATAGATAGATAGATAGATAGATATACATACATATATACATACATATGAACAGACTGAGATAGATAGATAGATATGAACAGAATGAGATAGATAGATAGATAGATACATACATACATACATACATACATACATATGAACACACTGAGGTAGATAGATAGATAGATAGATAGATAGATAGATAGATAGATAGATAGATAGATAGATATGAACACACTGAGATAGATAGATAGATAGATAGATAGATAGATAGATAGATAGATAGATAGATAGATAGATAGATATTTGGGCGTAGGATTCATTGAGCAACGTGGAAAAGTTCCGAGACGATACTTCGAATGACCACACGCTTATGAATCCTGTTCGTTGTAATGAATAATTCAGACTCACGAAGTGTAAGCGGCCGAAAGACACTTTGGGCTGGCCCAACAGTAGAAATAGAAAGACAAAAGCCACAGAAGAATGACTCTATTGACCGGAGAGTAAAACCCGGCCGGCCCGTGTTTCTCGTGTGAAAACAAGAAAAAAATCGTAACGAGATTTTTTTTAATCAAGTATCGACCTTCCCTGAGCGGGCAGAGTGAACCTATGAAAATAAAATGCTTTTATACACACACACATGTAGACACCAGCGCAAGCACAAACGCACATACAAACACGTGCACACATGTTCATACATAGGCATCCATGCATGCATACATATACACTCACTTAAACATACATGCACACAGGAACATTATTTACATTAGTCGGACTATTGTCCTCATCTTTGTCGCCATATTTGTCACAACGTTTCGGCCGTTGTACGCTCCGGCCTTCTTCAGGTGGTTGGAATTTGAACTGAACCCTTTATTTCGATCGCTGGGGAAAATGTTCTAATTCCAGCCATAACTGATAACTGACATCCATCAAACATGGCAAAATTGGAATGTAGAACAGTTAGACCCCAGCGATCGAAATAAAGGGTTCAGTTCGAAATTCCAACCACCTGAAGAAGGCCAGAGCGTACAACGGCCGAAACGTTGTGACAAATATGGCGACAAAAATGAGGACAATAGTCCGACTAATGTAAATACTGTACATAATACCTCATCTCAGAAATATAGACAAACACACAGGAACATATATTCACATATATGCACAAACACGCAGACATTTGTACATAAATATTGTTTACATATCTTGTGTACAGTGTGAGCGAAATTTTAGAAGTAATTGTTCCTAACCTGGCATCTCGGCTTCAGTCGCTTCCCTGCCGCCATAACTCTGCCTTTTCTATAAATACTTTCATGGTAATTGTTCTGGGGAATTTTATTTACTTTAGTTACTTGTATATGAATTGTATTCATTGTAAATATTTATTGGGGTTTCATTTTTAAACGTTCTTACTTATTACCCCCACCCCAAGATAAAATTGGAACTAATCAGCACTACAGAGAGACTCTGAGGTATTATGGTGACTGTAGAAAGAATGATAAGTAAGAATGTGTTGTTTTGGCGTAATACTGTGGTATGTTTGAGTCAGTAATCGTGGTTAGCTAAATTTAAGATAAGACGGAAGAAGACCAGATATCCCCTTTTGTCCTTGGGCTATATTTTTGTATTATTTAAAATAAATATTACTTTCCTCTATGTTACCCTGACTATGAATTTAAGTGCAATACTAGATTGGTAGTTAGGTCTCATCATTTTACTGTTGAAATTGCCAGATGAAACCGTAAGTTCTGTCAATAGTTTCTTCTCTCGTACTTCTCGCTTGTGGAACTCTCCTCTTACTTCCCTGTCAACTTTGATCTTTAGTTTCAATGCAATGTCAATTGTTATCTTCTGTCTTCTTAATTCCGGTTCTTTTATTGTTCTCTCTCCTTAATAGTGTTATTTAATCATATTCTGTAACACTCAGGAACCTCTTGCGTGTTAGTGGATTTATTGCCTTGCTTGGGGTGAAATGATTTTTAAAAAAGTGTCTTTAAGTTTACCTCAGTTCTTGTGTGAACAATCAAGAGTAGAAAGAAAGTCTTAGAAACTTTTCACCTCACAGACAGCCACTAAAACAAATTGAAAGCTTCTCTCACGTAGGAAAACATTTTGAACATTCATGCAAATATCAATGTCGAAATTTCCAGTAGACTGAATGCTACTCACAGTGCACATGAAAAAACTCGATGGAAGAGTATTTCTATAATGTGGCCTGTCAAATGAATCACAACTCTTAGCATATCAAACATCAGTCGAGCGAGCTACATTCCTTGCTTCCACCAGCCCAATCGTTACCGTTATAACTTGTCTTCCCAAGGACACAGAGTTGACTTCGTATTCCATTGGTCGGGAGGAAGTTCCAATCAGACAGCTTCTTCAGACTCCCGAGATGATGCTTCCCCGATCACTACAATATTAAAGTCTAGGATCAGCCGCTGTCTATCCTACATATCCTCATAATAAACACTTCTTGCTCTCTCTGCCATTTGTACGCCCATAAAACATCTTAATTACGTAACACTCTAACTTAAGTGGCTCTTTGGCCTTGTATTGTGTGAACAATAGTAAAAAAATGAACATTGCTCCCTGTATGCAAAATATGAACTGTTTTATAGAGCCTTAAAGCAAAAATATCCTAAGTATCGCGTTGGATGACACCGTAACAATCAAGCCCTTGAAAACGTCCAGCAAATGAATATTAATACAGGCATGAAACTACATTTCAATAGACAGGACAGGTTTAGAGCGAAAGTTTTCTGTAGCAAATCCTGTTTACCGAACTGACCAAAGAAAAAATACAAGGATCAAAACGAAGCTAGAAATTTGACATTCAACCAACCGTCCAATTGGGAAAAAATCTGCATGTTTTCAGCGAACAGGGAGAAGAATTTATCCATTGTGTAACGAGGAAATATTGGGATTAAATGAAAATCAGAAACAAAAGCCAGACAGGATACACGCAGGAAACGATTGAAATCATTTAGCAACCTCAACAGTCCTGAGAAATTTCCAGGCACTGTATATGGAAGAACGTACCTTTCAAAAAACCGACTTTAATCCTGTCAAAGAAAATATTCTGAACCTCTTTTCATTAACTCTAGAACACTAACCATGGGTATATAGTACCCAGCGCAAATTTTCCTATTTTTAATTACAATTTTCAGTACCTGATTTTCTTACCTAAATAATATGTGTTTCAGTTCCTATTAATGTTAACTCAAAGTACAAAGTTTGAAGTGCCTGCATGTAAAATATCTCAAATAATGAATTATATTTAATATTTTTTTTGATATTTTCAAAATTGGGTATGATATACCCATGGTTAATAGTTGTGTAACTTTAATTGATGGTTAGTATTCTAGGGTTAAAGAAAATCTTCGATGGCTAGTACGTTATTTTATAACCCTTGGGAAATTTCGAACAAGGGGAAATGGTTTATAGATGTATGCATATCTGGATGCATGTATATAATGTGTAAGTATGTAAACAGGGTGTGTCAAAAATGGGTGACAGAACTAATTTCAACTCGGAATCTCAAAAGGGTAATTTGCAATTCAAGCCCGCGCTCAGCGTTTAATAAAAAAAAATTCCCGAATAGTTCTATTTAGGGGTAAATGTACATGCTTTATTCGAAAATAACAAAGAAATTTTGATAAAACTTACTGTTTTGGAGTTATCGACAATAAAAGTTCGGACTCATTCGCCTCGCGGAGGGTGAAGTTGAAATTAATTCTGCACCCCTCTAAAATACTTTTACAAACTTTAGGTGCAGGTTCCTCATACCAAAACAAGGACAGAAGTCTATATAAACATATCTTTTTAATATTTACATTATTAGGACTATTGTCCTCATCTTTGTTGCCATATTTATCACAACGTTTCAGCCGTTGTACGCTCCGGCCTTCTTCAGGTGGTTGAACTGAACCCTTTATTTCGCTCGCTGGGGTATACTGTTCTAGTTCCACGTGCCATGTTTAATGGATGTCAGTTATCAGTTATCTCCTGTTAATTCACCTTCTCAGAAATATAGACAGATACCTCTGCAAATCCCTTGTTTTTGAGTTAAGTTTAAAGCTTAAGGTATACGCTTTTAAATCAAAGGTACAATCCAAAAATACTTTTACAAACTTTTTGGGACGGGTTCTGAATACCAAAACAAGGTAAAAGGCCATCATTGTACCTCAACGCAGCAACTCAAAGAATTTTCAAAATCTCCTCCGCTTGCTTCTTCTACACACGCATGTACCCGTTAACGAGCAAACCCTTTCAAATATTTCGATACGATTAGGGCCACTTGACGTGTACTGATACCTGAATCGTCTCCGACAACCCCAGAATGCGTTCTCCGTGATCAGGCGTACGTAGTCTGTGGTACCACGGATTCTGTCTCAACAACACGACGATAAACAGCAGTAAAGTTTGGATGACTCGGGTACCTTTGGTCTGGAAACACAATCTGATACAGCCGTGCAGGCTCGCATCCATTACCTTTCGCGCGGCAGTATATATCTGCCTGTCCACGATATGATTATCCTGTCATTGTTAAACAGAACATTTGTCAGCCTACACACTACTATACACGTTAAACGTTGATGACAGACTTGCCCCAAATGTACACGAATGATAAATGTAACCTAGTCTACATAATAACACAGCACCAACTATCGTTAACTTTCTTTGAACTTAATGACTCAGAAATGTGGGATTTGTGGATATATGTTTACATGAACTTTTGTTCTTGATTTGGTGTGGGGAACCCGCCCCAAAGTTTGTAAAAGTATTTTTGATACACCCAGTATATTATGAATGTAAATCCTATAGACACTTATGTGGACCATAAGGCCGCGGCCTCACTAGACTAGATGTTGCTGCTGTACATTCTCTATCAAGTTTCAGGCTTTAATATAGATGGTATGTATAGCCGAAACACGCTCAGAAATCATTTAGACGAGTTTTAACCCGTGAAAATGTCACGGTTTTCCTATTTTAACATTTCGATGAATCTTAATTCTTCACTTTGAATAAGCTCATAAGGATGTCTTCGACAATAAAATATTAGTAGAAATTCCCCTATCGCATCGTTAAATACAACGATGGCCTTTTACCTTTTTTGGTGTGAAGAACCCATCCCACAAACTTTGTAAAAGTATTTTTGGATTGTATCTTTGATTTAAAAGCGTAAAGCATTAAACTTAATAGCAACTATAACAAAATATTGCAATAACAATAACAAATATTAATGTTTGTCATTATTTTAAAAAACAGGCACAAATGAAAAGATCTGTCTATATCTCTGAAATGAGGTATTATGATTACCTGTATTATTTACATTATTCGGACTGTTATCCTCATCTTCATTGTCATATTCACAACGTTTCGGTCGTTGTACTCTCTGGCCTCCTTAAGGTAATTGGAATTTTATTTTATTTACCGGGATAGAGTGTTCTGGTTCCACTGGGCCATATGTCCCCAAGGACAAATGGTCAGGTAGATAAAGTCGTTGGTTAGATCCAATGACTTGACCCAAAGACCAAAGAGTTGTGAGTTCAATAGCAGGTCACAGCAGTGGTGAATCAAAAACTTGGAGAGTTGAGTTAAAGAAGAATAAATGAGACATCCGGAAGAGGCATGGCGCGTGGAACTAGAAGTATCTAACCCGGTGGACGAAATAAAGGGTTCTGTTCGAAATTCGAACTTCAATTCCAACTTTATTCTTACTTCCGTGGTACCTAGACTTTATGAATTTAAGCGCAGTACTAGATGGACAAAAATTGAAATGGCTAAATGTAACCGTAAGTTCTATGCTAACACTTCCTTCTCTCGCACTTCTCGCTTTTGAAATTTTTTTTCGATTTTTTTGCTTTCCCGTCAACTTTGATCTTTAGAAAATTAAATGCAATGTCAGTTGTTATATTCTGTTTTCTTAATTTTTATCCTTGTATTGTTCTCTCTCCTTAACTCTAGAACACTAACCATGGGTATATAGTACCCAGCGCAAATTTTCCTATTTTTAATTACAATTTTCAGTATATGATTTTCTTACCTAAATAATGTTTTTCAGTTCCTATTAATGTTAACTCTTAGTACAAAGTTTGAAGTGCCTAAATGTAGAATATTTAAAATAAATATTTATATTTAATATTTTTTTTTTTTTTGATATTTTCAGAATCGGGTATAATATACCCATGCTTAGTAGTTAATTTTAATTGATGGTTAGTGTTCTAGGATTAATTATGTTTTTTCTTTTTCTCATATTCTCTTACATTCAGTAACCTTTTGCATCTTAGTGGCTTTATTGCCTTACTTAGGGTGAAATGATTTAAAAAAATGGATGTTATGAATCTATATGAAAAAACGATTTTAACCATTTGTTATATCAGTTTTAAAGATATGTTGTGTATATGTTTGTGTTTGCGCGTGTGTTTGTGTGTGCGCATATTCTCTTACATTCAGTAAGCTTTTGCATCGTAGTGGCTTTATTGCCTTACTTAGGGTGAAATGATTTTAAAAAGTGAATGTTATGAATTTGTATGAATAAACGATTTTAAATAGTTGTTAGATCAGCTTTAAATATATATTGTGTGTATATGAGTATTTGCACGCGTGTTTGTGTGTGTGCATATGTGTGTAAAACAAGATATGCTTTCTCCTTTCGAAAGCGCGATTCCTGTTCAATTCTCACTGATGGCGCTTTTGTTGTGCAAAGTATATACGAATCCTTATTGTTACTGATGGAAATTTGGCTTTAATATTCAAACATGGACATTCAAAACAGGAAAGATTTGACTGGATGTCATTTAAGCCAATCCCAATATGAAGAAGACAAAAGAACATTCATAACTTTGAATAGAGAAATCTTTAAATGATTCAAAGAAAAGAGATGGGCTTAATACATAAAATCACGTAGAAGCTGATCGTCTGGTGGACTTCATGAATGTGAAAGAATGAACAAAAAGAAACAAAATAATTCTAATAAATGTCTTGTATATTATTAAAGGTGTTCGGAAAGTGATTACGTTTTACCAGAAACTGAGTTAAATTTTTTTAAACTAGAAGACTTGTGAAAATCTCACGGTTTTCCTATTTGAATTTTCTGAAGAATCTTAATTCTTAGTTAATGATTGAATAAACTTGGTGCCTTCTAGAACAATAAGTATCCATAGAATTTCCCATATCACCTCGTTAAATATTTTCGCTTAACAACTTTAGGAAAATATTGCAATAACTGTTATAGCTGGAACAAATACATTGCGTCAATTGCTTCGTCCACCGCAAGGAAAGTTGGCTCCCTGTGCCGCGCTAGGAAATTTTTCTCCCCGAAATCGATCCTCCAGATCTACAAATCAACAATTCGCCCTTGCATGGAGTATTGCTGCCATATATGGTCTGGAGCCTCTTCTAATTGTCTCAAGGTCCTTGATAAAGACGGATATGCAATGTAATTGGCCCTGATCTGCAGTCGCTCTTTCACAGAAGTGTCGTCGCCTCCCTCTGTCTTTTTTACAAATACTTTCATGGTAACTGCTCCGATGAGCTGCTTTCGCTGGTTACCAAATATTTATAAATTTAAGCGTTCAACTAGGCTGGCATCTCGCTCACACCCTTTCACTGTCGAAACAGTTAAATATAGCCGCCTCTTCTACTCCAATAGCTTCATGCCTCGCACTTCTCGCCTGTGGAACTTCCTCCCCTCTTTCTGTTTCCCTGATAGCTATAATCTCCAACTATTCAAATGTAATGTCAATCGACGTCTCCAGATGTCTTGATCTATCCCATTATCCTTCTCTTCATCCTTTCCTCTATTACTACTATTTGCTCTCGCTCCAACTCTCTGGAACCCCTTGCGTGCTAGTGGCTTCCCACCTTACTTGGGGAGGAATGCTTAAAAAAAAAGATATGAATGCTAGTCGTTATCTTAAGAAGTGGCTACAATGAAAAGATTTGAAATTGACAACATTTTCCACTTCACCAAAGCAGCCGTTAAAGATTTCTGTTTTCCCTTCATTCTTTCTTTTTGTCATTCATTTTCTCACTGAAACCATGTAGCGTCTCTAATAAGTGTCTTGTTTATTTTTTTCGACGTAAGGAAAACAGAATAGTTCATTATTTATTTATGAGTTATTGATAGACGTTCAACACATTCTTTCTTTTTTTTCTTTATTTATTTAATTAATTATTTCATTTTCTCACAGAAACCAATTAATGCATTTTCTCCTCTTTCCACGCGATCAAAACAGAATAGTCTATTATTTATGAAGTACTGACAGAACGTAATGGCCGTGCGAACTAACAAAAGAAAAACAATAGGATATTAGATGTCGCGAGGTGCATTTGAGAACTTATCTGGTAATTAAAAAAAACAGCTAATCTAGCAAAAATCAAATATGTTGTAATAAATATTTCTGCGCATGATCTCGATAAACCTTCTCCTAAGATCTTGCAATGAATTCGCCTTCAGCTTCAGAAGCGTTAACATGGCCGCACCTTATGGTCCTTAGTCATTTAGGATATCTTCTGGATAATGGCGGCCTTTGGTAAAATGTAAATGACGCAGCTACTCAAATTCGAGTATGCCAAATAGTAGGACGGTTAGCTAATCCCCATTGCAGACGCCTGCTCAGGCACATTTATTGAACACCCACAGAGCCCAACCTGTAGTTTATACTGCAAATATGCTGATCTGAGCTTAGTTACTGTTTCTGGGAGAGAGCGTGTTATCTCGCGTGATCAGCAGTCTGAACAAGGCTAGCACACTCAAATCCTCGGTCACGATGACTTGTGACTTCGTGCTAGCACAATGACCGACGGCTTCCAAGGGTTCCGTCTACCCAATTTCACTCACAAGGCTTGCGTCAACCAGTGGTATTTTCCAAAGGTACCGCATGCTGGAATCGCCTCTCCCAGACCAATAACATCAAAGAGTCACCTTCCTGACAAGGTGAGATTTGAACCCGGTTCTCATGGTCAGAAAGCGAACATTCTAATCACTCGGCCTTTGGTAAAGCTATAATATCTTGAGGATGTCGCTTAGTCTCCCTTTCAACAATGCTAAAGACATCGCAGTCCATTAGATTTAAATCTGGTGACTTTGGAGGCCATAAGTTTGATATTACATTCTTAGGTTTAATGAGAAGATGCTGAGTCTTGTTGAAACGCATGTCTTTTCACTAGGTACTTCATCCATCCAGAGTTTAACACCTCTCTCCAGCAGCTCAACGTATCCAAATGCATTAATCCTAGGAGCCTGTGGAAAGATGCGAGCAGGCAGGGCAGGATCTTCGTTACTCGCCATTCTTAAAACCATCACAGCTGCTGGAATCTTAGTTTACATAAAAAAAGATCTGTACAAAACCATCAGTCATAATGCTAGATGTTTCGTCTTGGTCAAAGTTTTATCTTCAGAAAAATAAAACAAAGCTTACCGTGTTTGGGGGGGGTAATTTTAAATAACGTTTCGTACAGATCAAGCAGTTTCCATGTGTCGCTGCAGACATGTATTGACCTCTAAGTACATTTTTTACAATGGAGTTCACCATGCATAAGGCCCAGGAGTCACTCGAGGTAGAGGGTTGCAGAGTAAGTGTCAGTTTATGTGGATATCTGGGCAAATATAACGGTTAACCCCAGACTATGATTGAGATTGTAGTGATCGGGGAAGCATTCTCTTTGGAGTTGGTTCCACTGAGCTGGGAAGCTGGTTGAGTGAAACCTATATCTCACCAATGGGATACGAAAGGAATGAGGGTGGTTTGCTACAGCGGGGCGTGTCATGGCAAGTCTTAGCCGTGAAGTGGTGACACTAAGGAATGTAATTCGTCTGAACACTCTAAATAGGGCGAAAAACAATTTGTCACCCACAAGGATGCGAAGACGCTTTTGAACTATCGAGACTGGAAAGTGAAGACTGGGCAGCAGTACTCCATTTTCGGCCTGACTTGGCTCTTGTAAAGGTAGAGGGTAGAGCGTGGGGTCAGGTACTTACTGTAGCGTTACAGTCTCTTTAGCGATGGATCGCATGTATGAGAAATCCTTGCGGTCTGGATTGAATTCTAATTCGATCGGCGATGATGGAATATCACTAGTTTGGTTTTCAGGGTACTGAATGTGACCAGCCAGTCCCCCCCCACTGAGCTTTTAGATCCAGGTCAGCGAAAAGATCAGATGCTAACATCTGGTCATCTAGAATTTGGGGGGGGGGTCACACACAGACCGTTGTATCAACAACATTGATATTCAAAAATGATCAGAGTATACTCTTAAGCAGACCATTTATGTAAAGTAGAAAGAGGCCTTGACCAAGAAGCGAACTCTGGAAATCTGCGTTGATCGTTGGGTCCTCAGAGGACTGGCTGTTAACAACTACCTTTCAGAGACCTACCAATTAGGAAGGACTAAATAATTGAGAAAAGTGATTCCATAACTAGAGAGTGTGTGTGTAGTAATCCTTTATAGAACACCTCGTCAAAGGCTTTTGAAATATCTAATACCATCGTCCTTGAGTAGTATTTGTTGTCTAATGCCTCACTGATTCTGTAATAGCAATTAGGATATCAGCAGTGGACTGGGCCGATCGAAACCAGTACTGTTTGTCGCTCAAGATGTTGTTCCTATTGAGGGGATCAACAACCTTCTTGTTGATTATAGCTTCAGAATATTTGCAAATGACAATGAAGAGACTGACGGAGAAAACTGAGAGGGAGATGAGCGCTGAACTGCATTCTTGAAAACCGAGCCCACAGACTTTGAATGTCCTGGGTATGACGATAGAATACATCAAAGAGCAAGGCCTCTGATCGGCGTTGAGGAGCGCAAAAGTACCTTTTAATTGCTGTTGTTCACAGGTTCACCCTGACCTGGGGTGGTAGCACTTGTTACGGTCTCAGATATGGGCAAACAGATAACAAAAAAAAACTGCAGTCAAAACTATAAATATAAAAATATATATTCATAATAAAAAATACTAGAAATATATTTTTGTAATAAAGAGCAAAGAATCAGTTTCAAGGGTTAGCATCAGCCATGCTGATGGAAGGCAGAGAGGGGTCTCTCAGATGTTTAATGGAGAACAATTCAGTTTTGGAAGCGTTAAAGTTAACAAGCCACCTTTTGCCCCAGTTAACAACAGACTGAAATTCGTTTTGGACATTATCTGCTCATTTGAGCTTATCAAACTGAGCCGAGTTATTAACGTGACAGCAGTAAATGGTTGTGTCGTCAGCGTAGAGATTTTTAAAACATAATATCGCTCGTTTGTCTTTCCCACTTTCGAAGTTAAATTGAGGTCCACTGAATTGATTGACCCCTAATAAACTTTGGGGGGCGGGGGGCCTTATATTCGGTGGAAACACCAACTGCTGACCCACCTAATCTGATCACTTCCTCCTTCTGCTCCTTTTTTTATCGATTTCATACTTGATCAACATGATTTCATGCTTCAATATGCAGCAATTCGCTTCTCGACTTTTCCCTTCATTCATCTTCGTACTCTTTTTCATTCGCTCTCTCTCTCCCCCCTCTCTCTCTCCATCTCTCACCCCCTCTCTCTCCCTCTCTCTCTCTCCTCCCCTCTCTCTCTATCTATAATACTCTCTGTTTCCTTATTTAAAATTCTTTCATTTGAAATTATTTTTCTTCGTTAAATGGAACGATTTTTTTATTCATTTTCTATCAACAATTTGTTGTTTTTTTCTTTCTTATCTCGTCTTACGGCCGCATCACGTTGAAACGCCATTTCCATTACGATCACCGAAGTTAAGAAAAGGTCGAGCCTGGTCAGTACCTGGATGGGTGACCGCTTGGAAATAAAAGGTTCTTTAATATCTATCTATATCTCTTTGATAAGGTATTATGATTACTTGCATTATTTACATTATTCGGACTGTTATCCTCATCTTTATTGTCATATTCACAACGTTTCGGCCATTGTACGCTCCGGCCTTCTTCAGGTGATTGGAATTTCAAACCGCATCGTTTATTTCGTCCTCAGGTTCACATGGCTTAATCGATAAAGACGTTGGTTAGATCTAGTGACTAGACCCAAAGTATTGTGAGTTCAATACCAGACCACAGCAGTGGTGAACCAAAACTTGGAGAATTGAGTTAAAGGAAAATAACTGAGACATCCGGAAGATGCATGGCACGTGGAACTAGAACAATCTACCCTGGTGGACGAAATAAAGGATTCCGTTCGAAATTCCTGAAGAAGGCCGGAACTTACAACGATCGAAACGTTGTGAATATGGCAATGAAGATGAGGATAACTGTCTGAATAAAGTAAGTAAAAGTGCCGTAAGTTCGGATGTGTGGGTGGTGTAATGGACAATGGCTCGGAATTGTTAATTGGAGAGTTAAGTTTCAATTCCCGTTGGGTTCGTTAGATACACTTTCGTGCAAATCGCGTTGAGAAGGGTATGAATCCACATCTTCTCCCCCAGCTATGGGTTAATTAATAAAACTTGTATCACTAAATCATTATTATATTTATGAATTTAAGCTCAGTACTAGTTTATCGTTGAAATGGCAAGATATAACCGTAAGTTCTATGATAACAGTGTCTTCTTTCGCACTTCTTGCGTGTGGAATTCCGGTCAAGTTGAATCTTCAAAGATTTCAATCCAATGTCAATCGTTATCTTCTGTCTTCTTAATTCTTGTTCTTTTATTGTTCTCTCTCCTTAATAGTAGTTTTTCTCATATTTTCTGACACTCAGTTGCCTCTTGCATCTTAGTGGCTTTATTGTCTTGCTTGGGGTAAAATGATTAAAAAAATCTCAAAAAACATTCTTCCAATGTAAAACTATTTTCTGGCTTTAAATAACTTGCAAATGGTTGATAAACCGTAAAAAACAAATTAATCAATCATTTTTTTAAACTCATTCTTAATGTTCTTTCATTCTTCCTTTCAACATTAATACTTTTTTTTTTTTGTAAACTTTTTTCTTAAATTTCTTCAATGTAATTTATTTTTTCTTTCAGTAGAAAACATTTCATTTTTTTCTTTGGTTTTTTTCTTTATTTTAATATGAAGTTTTCTTTCTTTTTATTATTTTCTTCTTTTTTTTCATTAACTTTCTTTCTTCCTTTTTTCTTTAAAGTTAAAATATATTTCTTTCTTTCTTTCTTTCTCTTCCGATGTAAGGTTTTTCATTGTTTCTTTTTAATGTTCGGATTCTTGGCTTCTATTTTTAAAGACCTTCTTTCTTTCTTTCTTTCTTTCTTTCTTTCCTTCTTTCTTTCTTTCTGTTAATGTGAAAGTTTTTCTTTTCTTTTCTTCATTTTCTTTTATTAATTTTGCCTTTCTTTCTCTCTTTTAATGTTAACGTGTTCCATTTATTTCTCTTTCAGTCTTCTTTATTTGTTTTTTAATGTTAACGTCTTCCGTTTTTTCTTCGATTTTATTTTAACATTTCTTCCTGTCTTCTTTAAATGCGAAGGTCTTCTTTTTGCTTTCGTTCGTTCTTTCCCTCTCATAATGTTAACGTTTTCTTTTAATTTTCACTCTGTCACACTCTTCCACTCTTTCACTCTCTCTCTCTCTCTCTCCCCACTCTTCCTCTCACTCCTCTCACTCTCTCTCTATATATATATATATGTGTGTGTGTGTGTTGTTTGTATATATATATATATATATATATATATATATATATATATATATATATATAAGTATAGATTTGAGATATGCTATGCCCGATGACCTGGAAAATGGCAAAAATTAAGTCGCACACCTAAACGTAGGTAATTGTATATGTATATTTATTATATATATATATATATATATATATATATATATATATATATATATATAATTATTTATTTAAAAATTATAACATAAATATGTTATAAAATCACTACAAAATAGCTATTTTGTTTCAACACCTCCAAGTCTTGCTCTACTCTGTATTGAGCACTCTTTTAAGAATAGTAATTGTTGGTTATTGGAATTCATTCCGTATACACCAATTATATACTTGTATATATATATATATATATATATATATATATATATATATATATATATATATATATATATATATATTAAATAAAACAGACCACTTTAAGGTTCCATGTAATAAATTATTTCACCACAGCCCTTTTAAAGGACTGCAGATCATCAGACTTTACTTAAAGGTTGAAACAAAAAATGAAAAGAAATTTACACATTTTTGACGGGCCGTATTAAGCATATGTAAATTAACGAAGTGATGAAGTGTGTGGGGAGAGGGAAGACATGAGTGAGTTAGATGTAATTTAAAATTTCTATTCTTTTATACATAAAATTACTTGAGGTCCAGACATTGACACATTTAAACCGTTTAAAAAAGTTGTCATTTTTTATTCCAGATGTTTCATACAAAGCTGAAAGCATAAGCAAAAACATAATCTTATCAAAATATGGCCGCAAGGACATCCTCATTCAAGCCATTTCTCGCGCCACATAACGACACCGAATAATGCCTCATTGCCATCACCATCACCATTATAATAACACCGAGCACCTCCGTCCCATCGTAGTGTTTACCTTGATTCGCCTTTGCAACTTTTTATTATTTTTATTCCCTATTTTTTTACTACCAACAAATCCGCCCACCGCCCTATCTTTTGTGACAAACAGAATCAACATTGGGCCTCTCCACTGCAGTCACGCCTACCTTTCCTTTCGGCTGGGCCTACTCTTTTCAATTTCAACGTTAAATGATCTTTAATTGACGTCACTCGTACGAAAAGATGTTACCAAAAATAAATTGGAAGCACAATCTGATACATTAACGATTTTGACTCTTCATACTTTTCATTTTTAAGTATTTATCTATTCATTACATTTGTAATCTATCTATTTGTCTATCTACCTATCTAACCACACACACACACACACACATATATATATATATATATATATATATATATATATACATACAAAGGAGAAAGAACAGATGGAGTAAAATTCCACAGTAAAAATATATATATATATATATATATATATATATATATATATATATATATATGAATAAATGGTATGCTTATGGGATGAAGTGATCAATATCAGAGATAGAGCGTATGTAAATATAAAAGTGAACATTGAAATCAAAACTCAGAGGCCACAGACTGTTTCATTTTTCTACGCAATCATCAGGCCTGATGATTGCGTTTAGCATGAAACAGTCTGTGACTTCTGTCTCTTGACTTCAATGTTCACACACACACACACACACACACACACACACATATATATATATATATATATATATATAGGTAAAATGAGAACAAATGAAATATAATTGTGTAGCGATTTTAACATGTTTTTGTTTTAATATCCTGAAATATATATATATATATATATATATATATATATATATATATATATATATATATATATATTTTATTTATTCGAATATTATAAATATGTTTTATAAAATCACTAGAAAAATAGCCATTTTGTTATCAAGTGATGGTGTTGAACACTTGATAAAACACCAGAAGTGCTGAAACAAAATGGCTATTTCTCTAATGATTTTATAAAATATATTTATGTCATAAAATTCGTATAAATAATTATATTTGCTCTACCCTGTATTGAGCACTCTTTTATGAATAGTAGTTTTTGGTTATTGGAATTTATTCCGTATACACCAATCCTATAATTGTATATATATATATATATATATATATATATATATATATATATATATATATACCTAAGTATATCATTTATGTTATAAATTTTTGTTAAATAAATAATTATATACATATATATATATATATATATATATATATATATATATATATATAGGCAAATCCTTCCTTTATGCATGTTTCATTAAAAACGACAGACAAAATTACTACTGTTGAGCTTTTTTATTTAATTTTTCTTGTGTTCTGACAAGAGCTTTCCTTTCTGGACAAAGGGTGTGTAAGAACTGTCCGAATGTTTTGTATTTCCGAGCGCTTTCGGCTATACCTCAGTCATTATCTTGATAATTCAAGAAAAGTAAGCTCTTGTCAGTACACAAGAAAAATTAAATAAAAAGCTCAACCGTAGTACCTTGTCTATCGTTTTTAATGAAACATGCATATATATATATATATATATATATATATATATATATATATATATATATATATATATATATATATATATATGAAGAAAAATATAGTCTTAAGGTGTGCTATATTTATGGGATAAAGTGCTCGATATCAGAGATAGAGCGTGTAAATATAAAAAGTGAACATAGAAGTCAACACTTCTATGACAGTCTGTTTCATGCTATATGCAATCGTCAGGCCACCTATTTTATATATATATATATATATATATATATATATATATATAAACGATAGATTTAGTGGACATACTTGTTTGAGTAGTTATCACTGTTTTCCCTAAATCATTTATCGAACAATTACTTACCCATATTCGTTTAAATTAATCTATATATTAAGACAAAGAATAAACCATCCTTGATAATGACTAATAGATTACAGCTTCGAATCCAAAGATTTATTCTCCATATGCTTGTACGCATGTAAGAAAATTATAATAAAAAGCTTCATCATAGTGCCTTGTCCGTCATTTTCAGTTAAACCTGCCCCAAATACACAATCACCGCCACACACACACATGCGCGCACACACACACACACACACATATATATATATATATATATATATATATATATATATATAATTGGGTTGTCAAAAAATGCGTCCGGGTAATTAAGTAAATTTTCTACTAAGTGAATGCACTTTTTGCCCAACCCAACATTCATATCTATCTATCTATCTGTCTATCTATATATCTATCTATATCTATATATATATATATGAAATCGAAATGTTTTTGTTGTTATAGTTACATTTAAAAAATCCAAATTTAAGATAGACGCTTCTCTCTAAGCCTTTTTTTCTTTTTCTTTTTTTGTCTTGCAAAAGTCGGAAGACGAAACGTGTCGACAAAATCTAAGATTTTTTTTCCAGTTGTCATTTTATACCAATCTGTCTTATCCACGGAACTGATCTGGGAATTTAACTATATATATATAAACAATACATATAGAGATTGCAATGGGTAAAATGTCGACATTGTATATTTTTTGTTTCGAGCATGCGTGTTGTGTATGCACAGTGTAGTAGGGTCAGTTAGGCATCGTATATGTGAGAAAAGACGACTATGACGCAATTCACTCCGCCAGAAATTTAGAAACATTATGCTGTACTGCTTGGCATTCGCGCCGTAATCTTCAATACAAACATTTCAAAGTCTTTGGGCGTCAATCTGGGACAGTGCAGAGAATTCGGAAAAGTTGGATGAGTCAAATGGTGATTACGAAGGTGATTGAAGTCATCAGTAGTGAATGGCGACGTTATGCCTCCATTCGTCTTCCCACAGGGCCTCAAACTCAACACAGAGGCCTTCATCTAGTGCTTTGCGTAGGTAGTGCTTCCCTAGACCAAGAGAGTGGCTGCTACGACTACAGAACCCCTTGCATCTGGACACCGCACTCCCCAGACTGAAACTCCCTTGATTATTACGTGTAGGGCGAAGTTGAGCGAGACTCCAAGAAAATTCCTTCTAACACCAAGGATGAACTCAAGGCAAGGATTACGGCAACATTCACCAACTTAAACAAGAAGACCGCTCAGAAGAGTTGAAGGAAATTCCGAAGTTCTCTGGAGGCTGTGGTTGAAGCCAATAGCGATTTTATGGAATAGCATATTTCAAGATATTTTTGCGTAATTTTAGTAAATATATCTGTTAAGCTGAGATGTCAGCGTTTTTTGTCAGTTTCGCGTAATTTATACGACAATTTATCCATCGCACCCTATATATTTATTCATATATATATATATATATATATATATATATATATATATACCTAATGAAAAGTTTGGTAATCTGTATGCATAATCCCAAGGAGGATGTTGAAATAAATGTCAAACGTTAAAGGTCAAATATATAAATCTGTGTTTTATCAAATTAACCGCAATATACCCATATATGGTAATTTACTCTTCCTCTTCCTTGCCTTTTATTCTTTACACACTCTCTATCCCCCTTTCTTTGTCAGTCCCCTACTTCCACTTCTGCTTTCTTATATCTTTACTTCCCTTTTTTCACTTTATCTCGTTTAACTTATTAAATAAGTCAATGTCTGGTCTTTAGCTCCCTCCCTTACTCTTAAATAATTTAATAAAATAGATTAAAATTATTATCTCACCCTTCCCTCTCTAATTCCGACCATATCTGTCAAACTTTCTGTAAATTTAAAATATTTTTTCACCCTTAGAAGTGCGATCTGATGAACCAGGTAAAAACAATACAACTGTGGAAATAAATTATAATCAATAGACCCTTAAGGTTGTCTGTTCTCTATTTAAATTGAATGTATATATATATATATATATAAGTGAACATTGAAGTCAACACTCAGAGGCGACAGGCTGTTTCATGCTAGGCGCAATCGTCAGGCGCAATGCATTGTTTGACATTGTCCAACCAGTTTTTGCGTTGGCGTTCTCTCCTTGAAGAAAGAAGATTAGACCAAGAGTTAAAACGAAGCCAGCGATTACGCGTATCTCAGACTCAGATACAGATATCGTGGGAGGCTGATAGGTAATAACATTCCTAGGCAGAAAGAACGTGAAGCAATAAGAGCACAAGGCTCAGAGGCGAACCAATGAGACAGAAGAAAAGGGTAATCGGAGAAGAGCGGATCTGTGAAGGAAAGAAGAGCAAAGAAGACAAAATGAAGGAGAAGGCCAATGCAACGAGAGAACGTATAACTGAAAGGATTTAAAAACGAAACGACAGTGGGGAGAATCAAATGCCAAAATAGAAAATACGTCGAATGCCGAAAGAAGAACGTCTTCGACAAGAAACTGAAGAGCAACGCAACAGAAGAAGGAAAAAAGAATAATGGTGACACGAGAAATGCAAGAATGGCACAAAGGGTGAACAATATTTGGTTCACTGGAACCAATTATCAGAACCATGGCTGCGGCAAATGCAAAACAAACCGTCATTTTTGACGGCACGGCTACACTAGTCAGAAATCATTAAAAGCGTCATTCATTGCTTGCATACATAGTGTGTGTGTGTGTTTGTAAGTGTGTGTGTGTGTGTTTGTAAGTGCGTGTGCGTTTGTGCGTGTCTGTGTCTGTGTATGTGTATATGTGTTTGTGTGTGTTTGCGTGTATGCATGTATGTTTGTTTATGTGTATATGTATTTTGTGAGTAGTTGTGTTTCTGTATGTATGTTTGTGCGTATGTGCGTTTATGCGTGTCTGTGTTTGTGTATGTGCATAGGTTTTTGTGTGCATTTGTGTATGTTAGTGTGTGTGTGTAGGTATTTGTGTATGTGCGTTGTTGAGTGAGTGTCTGTGTGTTTTTGTGTGTAGGTGTTTGTATGAGTGTTTGTGTATGTGCGTGTTTGTGTATGCGTATTCGTGTCTGTGTTTGTGTGTGTAGGTGTTTGTATATATGCTTGAGTATTTGTGTATGTGTTTGTGTGTGTTTATGCGTGTCTGTGTTTGTGTATGTGCATATGTTTTTGTGAGTATTTGTGTTTATTTTCGTGTGTGCGTGCGTGCATGCATGTTTGTGTGTGTGCGTATTTGAGTGAGTATCTCTGTGTGTAGGTGTTTGTATGTGTGTCTGTGTATTTGTGTTTGTGGGTGTTGGTGTGTGTGCGTATTTTTATGTGTAGATGTTTGTATATACGCTTGTGTATTTGTGTATGTGTTTGTGTGTGTGAATTTGTGTGTGTGTCTGCGCACGCCCGAAAGAAACAGGTATATTGTTTCATCGGCGTTATTACTGAAGCCATCTGAGTCTGCTTGCTAAACATTTCACCATTTATTGTTCTAGGGATGCCGGTGAATCTGGACTCAAACTTCTTTGACAGGAAGAGAATCATTCAACAAAAGGGCGTTCTTCAAACCTTGACTATTTTTTTTTCTTTTTAATTCGATTTGTTTTCGAACTTTTGAATATTTTTCTAATCAAGGATTGAACCCTGAGCAAAACAAAAAAGGCCTGTCACTCATTGAATTTAAACCTAAAAAAAATCATTTAATCTGTAAAATAAATAATCCTTAATCATTATTTACATTATTTACGCACTGACTATTATCCTCATCTTTGTTGTAGTTATCTAGCCTATGGTTTAAAACGTGGGTCCTTGAATTGAGTGTCATAATAATTGTGAGTTCAATCCCTGTACTCGGACACAGTGAAGACGAAGTGAACAATAAGTGAGCAGTAATAAATAAGAACTGGGCGTGGTACCCCGAGACAGGGACAGCGGAACGAGAAAAATAAAATTAAATAAAAAGTTCAGTTCGAAATTTGAAATGGTGATTACCCGGATCGAAAAGTACCTGATGAAAGCCGGAGGGCAAAACAGTCGAAAAGTTGTGATGATAACAAAAAAGACAATAGTCTCCATGTAAATAATGCTAAATCCTCATCCCAGAAATTCAGGCAGAATGCTTAAAACTGTGTTTGATGTTATCTTTGTCCACAAATATTTTTTGCCCCCAAATATTTTTTGGCGCCAAACATTTTTGTCCCAAATATATTTTATCCCCAAATATATATATATATTTTTTGTCGCCAAATATTTTTGTCTCCAAATACTTTTGTCCCAAATATTTATAACGCCAAATATTTTTTGTTCCCAAATACTTTTCTCCCAAATATTTTTTGTCCCAAAATATTTTTATTGCCACATTATTTTGTCCCCAAATATTTTTTGGCATCAAATATTCTTTGTCGCTAAATATTTTTTGTTCCCAAATACTTTTGTCCCAAATATTTTTTGTCCTCAAATATTTTTTGCCCCTAAAATATTTTTGTTACAATATTTTTGTCGCCAAATATTTTTTGTCGCCAAATATTTTTTTATGTTGCAAGAAATCCAACGCAAATTATTCGTTTTCCTTCCATAGCATCAACGATTTCTGCTTTTTGTTTTTTTCTTTTAACGTTTTTTTAATCGAAAAGAATTGTCATTTTTCATTTGATTGCCTTGAGCTTTGATTCTTGACATTAGCATTCTGTCGGTGCAGGATAAAAACAGACAGAGAATAAAATTACATGTTGATGGCCGACTAGCATTATCATTTTATTTCCTTCCTTTTCTATCTCATTGGTTTTCAAGCCATTGTTCTGGTTCGGGGGATGGAGGCTTTTTTTTCTCTTTACATTTAACCGGAGTGAATATGGCCGCTATTTAAATCTTACATTTTATTTGTGTTCAAGACGCCACAGTTTGGATGCATGCTCAGGCGTACATATAACCAGCATATACAATAAGCATTTTAACTGTCGACTGCTTCTCAGATGTCGGAAGACGTCCTCCTCTACTTTCTCAGCTTTACGATCTTATTCTGAACGCCTTCCATAGAGTAGAGTGAATAACAAAACAAGAAGCAGTTTCTTAACACCCCCACACACATATATATATATATATATATATATATATATATATATATATATATATATTATAATTTTATCATATAAACAAAACCATTTTACTCAATACAAAGATACAACTTATTTTCAGTGCATTTAAACTGAAACGAAGTTGCATCTTTGTAGTGAGTAAAATGGTTTTGTCTATATGATAAAATTATAATAAATAAATAATTATCGCTCTACTATCGGTATCGAGCACTCTTTTGGATTAATGCTGTGAACGTTGGCATTATTACTTTCGTTCTCTTCGCATCATATATATATATATATATATATATATATATCCAGGTAAGATGAGAATGAATAGAGGACGAGTCCAACTTTCGTAAGATGTAAATGTTCTGCTTTTAATTAAACAGTATTTACCGGCCTTTCAACTTTCGATAGGGATTGAACCTGTATTCCTACACGGAAACTGACATTTGACCTGACGTGCGTCTAGTTAACAAAGTCCGAATTACTGTTGATAAACACACAATCTTCGACGATTTTTTTCGATCGATCATATCTGCTGACGAAAAGTATTTTAACGCAAACAATGACAATATATAATGAGTGGCCAACAATTATTTAATAAATTTTCTGTTTATACGTTGTTTTTATAGATACAGTTTATTTAAGCAAATTTCTCGAACAATCAGGCCGGTCAATATAATTGAAAAAAAAGAGCATTTACTTAAATAAATTGTATGTATAAAAATAACGTATAAACAATATACATATATATATATATATATATATATATATAGATAGATAGATAGATAGATAGATAGATAGATAGATAATATTAGTGGAAAATATACATACATATGCAAAATATATATAAAAAAAAAAATACCCATACATGTATATTTTTCAGAAAAATTTTCCAAGAGGAAGAATCCAGGTAGAACTCAATGTCTAGGACAGAGTAAGGATATAATAAAAAGGCTTAAATACTAATATTCCATGGTCATAATTTATTCCATTGGAATCGTAAATACGATCAAATCATCAGACCTACAAATTCAAAAAAAAAAATCTTTTTTTTTGAATTTGTAGGTCTGATGATTTGGATCGTATTTACGATTCCAATGGAATAAATTATGACCATGGAATATTAGTGTTTAAGCCTTTTTATTATATATATATATATATACATATATATATATCAAATATGTGGTGCAGTTCACTTTATATTACAATGAATCATTCATACAAAAAGTAGATTAGTGAAGTTAATGATATAAAATGGCGAAAACCTTTCGCAAACAAAATGTTTGAAGTAACATTAACCTACGTACCACTCGATGAATGTTATGATCCTTGTTTATAATAACTACAAGCTGAATAAGGTCTTTTTTTAATCTGCAAGTACTTTCAACTGTACATTCAGTCATCTTCAGGCATGGAAATTATTTTATTTTTTGTACGATTCATTGTAATATAAATTGAACTGCACCACGTATTTGATTTAAAAGGATTGATCTGATGTGCAATGTCGTCGTCATATTTGATTTCAGCTTTATAAACTGACTATTTGGACATACATTTACCGTTTAATAAGCAGGGTTTGTTTTTTCTGCAATTGCTACGTTTTGCTTTGTAGGCGTCCTTATTGCTATTTGTAAATAATTCGAAGTTAATTATATAAGTTATATTAAGTTCTAGGGCTTCTACGTAATTGCCTTTATGTATCTCAAAAATGTCCTTGTTGCTAGAGTTGGTGGACAGTCTAAACTGGACAGACTTATGTAAGTTATTCAGTATTCTGTGATGGTGGTTGGATTGTTGATGTATCTATGGTTGTATAAATCTTGAGTATGGTTTATGAAGCCCATTAGATAGGTAAAATGCTATATCCAAGAGATTGATTATTTTAGCATTGGTGGTCCTTGAAGAAATTAATTAGTTATGTTCTTAGTTGGTCTTTATGTGCGCTTGATTTGTGTAGGAGTATAATCCAGTCGTCCCTATATAGGCCGGTGTATATAATAAAAAAAAATAAACCCAAGATGTCAAAGTAATAGTATATCAACTAGCTCGCAAAACAAAAATACCAGGACATAATTGCTTCACAGCATCTAACAATGTAAGGTATGATGTATATTTTTCATATATATATATATATGTATATATTAGATATTAAAAAAATAATATATATTAGATATTAAATATATGTTAACTCTATCACTGATATTGAGCGTTTTCCAATAAGCACCGCATGTATATAATATATAAATAATATATATAAAAATTGCACATATATATATACATTTTACACCCCCCCACACACACATATATATATATATATATATATATAGGTATGTAGAAAAATAGGAAAGAACACGTTAGGTAAATAATCCAGGGTTCTTTAGTATTTTTTTTATTTTTAAAAAACAGTGTTCCATACAGAAGTAGAGCTTAGATTATAATTATTTGTTTTTAAATATGATTCCTTCGCTACATAAGTGTTGTCATGTTTCAAAAACGAGGGCCGAAACCATCAATATAATTATTAAAATTAAATTAAATTATATATATATATATATATAATTTAATTTAATAGATTGAATTCGTATCCGAAATCGAAATTTAACTGTGAAAGCTACAAAAATAAAATTAAAAAAACAAAAAAAAACAGCGACGAAAAACTAATGCAATGGATAAATTCTGTATTAGTTTGTCGACGGCTTTTTGTTTGTTTGTTTGTTTGTTTGTTTGTTTTAGATTTTTTTTTTTTTAGCTTTCTTTAAATTTCTATTTCCAACACGAACTCAGTCTATACCGGGGTTGATAACACAGACGAATTATATTTTCGTCTGTCAAAATAAGCTTATTCCCCATATGAGGTGATTTGAGATTTTATTGTCTATTAATTTTTGTTCTTTAATAATAAATACATTGAGCGCTTTTGTGGATCAGTTTTAATATTTTATCTTACTAGGTTACACTTGGATTATATACCAACAGATTTGTTACCTTTATACCATATATATATATATATATATATATATATATATATATATATATATATATATATATATATATATATATATAACAGTGTATTTCTAATTTAAATAAACATGTTAGGACTCATATTTTACTTGAGTTTAGCCTGTCAGTAAAAACGTGTTTCTTGCACGTGTATTTGTGTGCGCAAGCGTGTTTGTGTTTGTGTGTGTGTGTGTGTGTGTGTGTGTATTTAATCACAGACACACGTGTGTAAATATAAGTGTAGCTGAGTGCACGGCTGTGACTCTGCAATTTCTTTTTGTCCCCTCGGGTCTTGTACATGCATTTGAATTCCTTTGGGTTTTCCCAGGCTTCTGACGAAAAAAAAAATATAGCAATTGACCAAGAATGTCAAACATGCCAGGTGTCGAGCAAAAAGGATTTCATTGTGAAACACTTTCTTTTCATTGTTTTCACTCTGTTTCTTAGATGTTGGCCGGAGTGGGGGGGTCTCTGAATGAAAGCCAGAAAACTAGTTTCATTAGTGACTCCAAAAATACCATTTTAGTACAATGTTTTTAGGTTTTTTTTTTCTTTTACAATTACTTCAAAATATAAGAGATCGCTATTAACTATTTTTAACTGCCAATGAAGATTTCAGTTTGGCTATTTGAATTTACTTGTGAATCATAATCCTTAATTTAATGATCGAATAAACTCCTTGCGAGTTCTACGACTATATATAGTACCTGAGGCAATTCCCCTGTTCCATCGTTAAATATTTGAGCTTAACAACTTTTAAAAATCACTTCCCCCTCCCTTACAACGATGTCACTTAGTAACCCTTTACCTTCAGTGTTTCTTGGGCCTTGTATTAAGCGAACAAACAGTAAAAAAACTATTGCACTATTTCATAAGTATGGATAAAGGTTTTTAATTAAAGAAATAAGAGGGTACAAATGAAAAGATTTAAAATTGACAAATCTTTCCTTTTCATTGAAGCATTTTTATTGTTTTATATTTTTATTTATATTTATAAATAATTTTTAAAATTTTTAAAGTTTAAGTTCTAATAAAAAATTTTAACTCCAGGGATTCATTAAGATTGTTAGGATCAATTTGCTTGGAGCTATTTTTAATCACGGAACCCAGAAAATGGTTGCATACAATTGTTTTGATGTAGAGAAATAGATCCCAAAGTGTAAATCTAAAATTTCCCAGGTAAATATGATTAATATAAATAAGAAAAGTTTATCCAAATCCAAGTTACCATCAGAATTATTTTTTTCGATTGTATTTCCAGATTTTAGTAAAGAGATATTTTAAACTACATTTCATTGAGGGGCGTATATATTTTTTCTGTTTATATATATATATATTCTAAAATTCTATATAAATGATAATACTGGTAACATCTCGCAATAATAGGTGCCCTGTATATTAAACATCTCTCTCCTACTATAAACCTCAACTTATTTAACAGTGGGAACAGAGTGCTGAAAGTTTTTTTAAAATAAAAAGACGCTCACTCGAATTCAAGCCGAGCTAGACACGCGAAATCTCAGAATAATTATTAGCATTCAAGTAACACAAAAATAAAAGACATGTTAAACAGTAAAAACATGAAGAGAAATTAACAACACTTAAAACCAAGAAAAAAAAAAGGTGAAAATGGCTAAAGAATGAACGAAAGCGCTTGGGACAAATGACAATATAAACAATTTTTACATTCCCTTACATATTCAAACTGAAAAATATAAGAACGCTTAAAAAAAA